>CAUDMG010001711.1:0-95382 GCA_958450375.1 Homarus gammarus
TAGCGGGGTAGCAAAGGATCTCTTGAGTGAACGAGTGCTCCCGACAACTAAACGACCCGGGACCAGCAGTGGGTGATCAGTTCTTACCACTCCGGGCACATCACCACGTGTCCCGAGCTGCTAGCGAAACCCTCTTGCTAACGGGACGCTAAAGCTTCTCTCAACTGTACAAGGTCTGATTGGCTCACTCCCGTCCGCTTTATGGACGCACTGGGAGTACACTGAGGCTATCTGAGTAGACTAATGGTCACACACTGAGACCGTGAGTCTAGGCCTCTAGGAGATACCTGGAGGAACATTTTCCTTCCCTTATTACGGGTGTAGTTTAATAGTTTCTAGATAATTTTGATAATATTGTTTTGAATGTTTGTGCCATCAAGTGGAACCAGAGTGATACTGTGATTTGATTCTTTTAATGCCTCTGATTGTTCTTCATAATTCTGATCTCAGGTATAACCTTGTTCCCCAGAGTAGTGGTTAGGTTAGGTTAGGAAGTGTGCATCTGTTGGGGTGCTATAATTTGGTTGAGTGCCCTTAAGGCCTATTCATTGTAGAGTAGGTTCTAATAATTTTTATATCAGGTATAACTTTTATTCCCCAGAGTAGTGTTTTAAGTTCAAGTTGAGAGGTGCGCATATTGGTGTACCATTATTTGATTGTGTTTGTAGTGTTGGAGGGAATATAAGTGTCTAAATTTTACAGTGTGTCTCATTCATCCCAGTCACAGATGCTATCCTTCCACGGGTCACGGACAATTTATTTTGTTTAGTAGATTTAAGTGTTCTTGTGCTGGTTCGGGATTTTTCTCAAAGGGGCGCTTCCACTGCCATCACCATCTATTAATTTTAAATAAACCCCAAGTCAAGTGAGAAATTAAAGTCCAGTAAATTCCGACCGGTTACATATATATATATACATACATATATATATATACATATACATACATATATATATATACATATACATATATATATATATCTATATATATATATATATATATATATATATATATATATATATATATATATATATATATATATATATATATATATATATATGATAATATTATGAATGTACTCCGGAAGTGTCCAACGTTCCCATTTTGGGAATATTCTCTCAATACAAAAATAAACCAGAAAGGGAAAAAAGAGAATTTTATTTTCATTCAGTGGATTCATACGAAATACCTCCGAAAGTTGTGGCTCTATACCTAAACTTTATAAGGCTACGGTCTGGTTCTGAAATTTTGCTGTTTTGTGGGAATGTATTAACAATTCTCAAGGGTTCCGTTATCATAAAATGCTTTTTAAAAAATATACCTATAGGTAAAAATAGTTTTTATTATCATAAAAGGAATTTTCTATACTTTAAAAAGATAATGCCCCACATCAAGACGCCTAAATCAGAAAAGTTGCCAGAGGATTTATTATTACATTTATTATACCTTAATAAATTAAACCAGATGGAGCACGAACTATAACACATACTGTACACAGCATACATTTAAGTTGGTTTTCTGAAATTTCGCGGTTTTGTAAGAATGTACTGTAACAATTCTTACAGACACAATGACCACAAGAAAAAATAACGGGGTTCCTTGTTTTTCTTCTAAACAAATTGGACAATCAAATATAATATGTTTGGAATATACAGCGATTGTTTCCCCCGTTTTCAATTCATAGAGATAACAATCTTCACGTTCTTCATTGGAGTATGTTATATGTTTGTAAGGTTTATGAATATGAATTAAGACAGAGGATACTGGAGGAGTATTATCACATTTTGACATAATGTCCCCATAAAAGCTTCATGAGAAGCTTTATTTAGAAATATACCATTATTTGTTACATTATACAAATAATGTTTTATAAAATTTATATTATTATTATTGTTGTTTTTATTTGCATTGTTTGTGATATTTTCATAAAGATCATAACATGTTTTACAAAAAAAAGGTTTAAAGAGAAGTGCTGAAAATAAATTAGTATTCCATTTAGCTGCATCACATAGTTTTTTCTTTTTTTCTTTTTCTTTTTCTATAATATTCTAACAATTTATTATTTTGTAGTGGATTATCAAGATATCGTTTCAAGAGATTATTTGTTTCAGTTTGTTCAGATCCATTCATTTGAGTACTAACAAAACTTATTATTTTTATTATTGAGGGTTTATAAAAGGATATCGTGCATAGAAATGAATTAATACTTTAACAGTTACAATTCCCACATCAGAAACAATGCCTACATCAGAGAAGTTGTCAGAGGAATTACAATACTTCTACACGGTTTATAACATGAGTAAATCTGATTTCAAAAATTATGTAGATAAACTTATTTTTCTAAAAATGATACCTGAATCGGCTGCTTGTCCAATTAACCAGTCCGTTCACACATATTTATATTTGGGTTTTAAGTAACGAAACCCAAACGGTAGTTCCTTTGTTTTATTATAAAAGGTTGTAGATATAATTCCTGAGTGTATATCAACCGTAAGTCTCACTGTCTAGGAGTGAATGAGAAAGGGACGGCGTTTATGTATGATAAACGTTAGGTCACGTCCTTACGATATGAGTTGAGGTGAGCTACTGAAGCTTAGGGGCATCGCAGTGCGTGCTTACAGAAATGCTGAGCTATGGGTCTCGCCCTCTTGGGTAAGTTGCCCGCTCACGTGTACATCTCATGTCTTACTCATAGACAGTGGAAAGTTACAGGGTGGTGAATCTGAATATAATATCAGATGTATTGACCCATTTATATAATACGTTCTGTTGATGAGACAGGGGCCTATTACATACCTCACTCCGTCGGTAATAAAGAAATAATACGAGAGTGGTTAAAATATCAAAAAGTTGACGACAACAGTAAGATTGAAGAATATATTGAAGAATGGGATGATAAATTGTTCGATTATATTTTAGGAGAAGACGACGGCACACATAAATGTCTGGCATTTTTATGGCAACACTACCATGACAAATTGGTCTTGCATCGTTATTACAATACTTTGTATTGGAAGAAGAAGTGTTTATCCACAGAGTAACCCCAAGTGGATATTAAATGTCCATATGCTTCATGGGAAATTTATTTAAAAATATACAATTTAATCTTCCTTGTTTGTTTGTAAGATTCCAATATTATTTTTTATTATTTTTATTAATATAAAAATACGTGTGTGTAGAAAGAAATTATACCTTTTAAAACAGTGTTCAATGAGTCTAATACAATGAAATCATCTGAGTTTGAAATATACATTCTTGTGAAAAAACTATGTGAATCTGATTTCATAAATTATGTTGACAAACTTATAAAAGGGGGACAAGATTGGTTAAATTATCAATTAGTTGACGGAAATATTGAAGATTATATTGAGGAATGTGGTGATGAATTGTTCAATTATATTTTGGGAGATGACGACGGCACTATTAAATCTTATGGATTTTTAAATCAATTAACATATGACACTATGATTTTGCATCGTTATTACAATACGATGGTGTGGAAAGAGATAGAAATGGAATACACGCAAGAATTATTACATTATTACAGTGTATAACATTAATACCATCATCCATCATCACAAAGTTCGTTTAATTGTATTTCATTATTGTATTCTCCATCCAAATTATAACTCTAAATAAATTTGTAATCCATCCATTCAAAAACTTATTATTTCTTCCTGTTTACTTTACGTAAAGTCGCGTGGGTATGATATTTACAATTGAGGGAGGGAGGGAGGGAGGATGAGAGGGAGGGGTTGGGCTAGGCTGGGCTGGGTTATAAAGAACGTTACGGTTACGTTCTTGAAAGTGTGGTGTGGTGGTGCAACAGTGTACAGTATAAAGAATGGATTAACAGTGGAGAAGACACATACACAAAAAGGGTATGAACGAACTAAGCCGGTTGGTTTATATATTTTTAGACTAAGTGTACTCAGTGTTCTGCACTACTGACTTTATCCATTCCTGTAACATTTTTAAAAGTGTGTATTGTTGATAAATTATAATGCAGTGCGTGCATATAATAATAAATTAATATTTTATATTTCAGACTGGTCTGAACAACGCAAAACAATCAATCAGAACAATTATGGTTGACCACATGATACGGGTGATCTAGTCAGATCTCTTGTGTGTATTAGTGGCGGCCTAAACAACTCGGTCGACACAATCGCTCTCAACCTGGGCGGGGTATCTACTCTGGTCGCCTCTAGGCCCGTGATAACAACGACTATACCACCCTTTCTCAATAAATCCAAGACCTCTGAGGTAAACCAGAATAGTGTCCAAAATAAGCTGGGAGGAGATGCTACGGGAATACAGAACGAGGTCCTCAAATTCTGCCAGAATATAGGTAGTGCTACTGAGTCGTCTACCACAGCCTCCCATAAGCGATCACTACCGGACTCGGAGGAAAGTGCTGGCTTAGAGCCGGTGAAAACGAAACTTTGCATAACTCTGGCTGACCTAATTAAACTTACGGAGGAGGTAAACACCCTGAGGAAGCAAGTGCATCTGTTTCAAATGCTATTCAAGAACAAGGATCGCTTGATCGATGTTGTCAAGCGATTAGTGATTAAGTGCACAAAATAATTTCTGAGAGGGGTATCTCCCCAAAGCTATTTAATACTATGCCTTATGCTCTAATGTAATATCCAAATCTTATAATCCAATAAATAATAATTGCAAATTTCATTGGTATCATTAAACCTATTACCCATAATAAAAGAAAACTTAAAAAATGAGATACAAAAAATAATACAGAATTTTTAATAAAAATAATACAATTTTACATAATAGAATCATAACTCAGTCCATCATCAGAAAATTTTATATTTGTTATATTTTTCATAATAAAAGAATGAGTAAAAAATTTAAAATATTGCCTATTAATATCAGAATATTTTTTTAATACAAACCTAACTTTAGAAGAACAAGTTTTTTTTTTCAAGTTGAAATGTGTCGGCGAATATCGCCTCAATAACTGAAGATTCAACATCCTCTGGGAATGTAACTGTGATTTTGTTGTTGTTGTTCATGCCAATGGTATTGGTAGATAGTGTAAAACGAACAAAATGTATCCCATTTTCATGGGTCCATGAAGATGTAGTTATTTTAATATTATATGTAGTATCAGTGTCAAGACATATAGGATTTTTTGATATATTTAAAGATTGCTCTATAGTAGAAACGATACTAATGAGATCGCTGAACCAACGATCATGTCCTAATGACAATTCTCCGATTTTATTTTCAATAAAACTATTGATATGAGGATATTGCTTTAATGGGAAATTGGTCTTCAACATTTTCCTAATTGATGTCACTTTGTTTTCCAATTGACATTTTTCTTGAAATTGTTTCCACGAACAATCAAAAAATTGGGTATCGGTGGTGGATTTTGAAAGTAACCTTTGGTAAAAAAGTTTAATGTTGTTCAATGCCATTTTGCTATGGGCAAATTTTTTACTCCATATTAAATATTTCGCTTTGCTAGTGTCATCGTTGTCAATTGTGATTTTGGCAGATATCAAAAATTGCATAATCGACATAATATCAATTTCTCTGAAGTATGAACCACAATCCACCATTATTAATTTAGAGTTCCTTATAATATCATGCATCAACTCCAATGTATGGGAAGATACTGGTGTATCATTGGCCTTTTGTTTCCACTCACAAAAAGGAACAAATAATTGATCATTTTCTGTAAAGGGAACAAATAGAAATCTATTGGGAGTGAGTTATTGAATCATCATCATGTGCATAATCAATATATATTGCCGTATTTTTTGTAGTAAAAGGCGTCTCATTATTGGAATAGGGTACTATTATTGATGATACGGCTATAGTTGCTGTGGTTAAGGAGGTTAATGCTTTTACAGAGGCATACAGACGAGAGTTTAGCTTGAGTTTTTCTTCAGGACTAATAAATGTTACAAGAACACATTCTTTGAGTTTTTTAGTATTCTCCTCCTTAGTTTCTGTTGGTTCAACCTCTTTTTCTTTTCTTATAGAACTGTACCTTGTTACGAACCCCTCCACCCAGCACTACGAACCACGCCATCTATTGTCTTGATCTACCTACCCAGCACCACGAGCAACGCCATCTAGGGACGAGACACGAGTATGACTCGTCTTAGTTACCACTCCGGGGTTTCCCTTCTCCATATCCTGGTTGTTGCGTCACTTCCTCCAAGTCTTCTTTGTCAGCTCGAATTCGAGGAGAGAGCAGTACCCTCTGGGAAGTGACCACAGGATAACCGATCCTGGAAACCTACGGTACAGTGACTACCTATCGAATTCTACAATACTCAGCCTTGCTCGTCAGCCATCTCAGCTCCTCACTTAAGTATTTGTAATCTTGTATTGCCTCTCCCACCTCCACCTTGTTTCACTATTGTTTTATGTTTTATTAATATGTATATACTGTTCATGTTTAGGTTAAGTTTGGTCAAGGGTAGTTTATAAGCTGAATATTTTGTTAAGGAATTTATGGTACATTATTATATACAACGAAAACTCGCATCCTTTGTCTACCCTTTTATAGTCCGATTGTCTTTGTTGTTTTTGTTGTTGTTACCTGTTGGGATCTGGGTAGACGTATAACTATATTTTAAATCCCCAACTCGTAACAAATGGCGACCGTGACAGGACACGAACTTAAGTACCATATTCCTTCCTCCCTTGTTACTCAGTGTTAATTATTCCTCCCAGTCACTTCTGTTCACAATTGCTTTACGGTGGTTTAAAGTTTCCTTCATATGTGTTTGCATATATTGGTATTACCGTACAGTAAGAGTGACAGACGTAGGATATTAGGTTCCAAGTGTCATAAGGCTTACCTGTTATTGCACGTGGCAGTCGTGTAGTAAGTCTTATCGAGTGTAGGGAAGAATCCGGATCTGTTTAATGCCGTACCCTCACTCCAGAGTAGGCTGTTCCATAATCACTAGTTTAGGGTGAAGTGATATCTTGGGACGCCCCGCTCTACCAGGACCCCATAATTATAAAGCCTCCATTATTGTTCTTCTCATTATCTCATCCGGGGTCAATAATCAAGTATATCAAGGTTGTTAATCCGGATCTTTATATAAATGCCGTAATACGCCCTTCCTCTTTCAAGTATATCAGGGTTGTTAATCCGGATCTTTATATTAATGCCGTAATACGCCCTACCTCTTTCAAGTCTCTTATCCTTATCTAAGGATCTTCTCAGAAGAACAATAATCATAAGTGTAATTTCCCTAGGTATAACTTGGTTAGTTTCCGGGACTTTCTGGTTATCCACTGCCGTGATATTTCTAGGGTTATCCACTTATCTTATCTTTTGACCATTAGTTAATTTATCCTATTTTTCTTAACAATGGCCACCTCAGGTTTTGATCTCCAGGATTTTATTGAAAATCCTTCCGTAGCTAAATTACGTGTTAATATCCTGAAGAAAGAATGGAAAGAAATAGCCAACTATTACAATATCCCATTTTCACAACAACTGACTAAGGAAATGTTAAAAAATCATGTGATTGAAGTGTTGGTTCAACAAGAAGTTTTAAAAGAATCCGCTGTTGACAGATTAACGCCCATGTCCAAGAAACTTCAACCACTATCCTCCACCCCTCCTCACTCAGAAGTTGCCTCAGGTCTGGCTAGCCCTCAAGAAGAAACACAACGAATAGAGGCCTTAGAACTAGAACGAGTTAGGTTCGAGTTCCAAATCAAAATGAAAGAACTCGAATTGGAACAGGCCAAGTTGGAGCAGGAGGAAAAGTTGGAACAGGCCAAGTTGGAACAGGCCAAGTTGGAGCATGAGGAAAAGTTGGAACAGGCCAAGTTGGAGCAGGAGGACAAGTTGGAACAGGCCAAGTTGGAGCATGAAGAAAAGTTGGAACAGGCCAAGTTGGAACAGGCCAAGTTGGAGCATGAGGAAAAGTTGGAACAGGCCAAGTTGGAACAGGCCAAGTTGGAGTACAAGTTGGAGCATGAAGAAAGGATGGAACAGGCCAAGTTGGAGCAGGAGGTTAAACTGAAAGAACTACAGGTGAGAGAGACAGAAGTCACCTTAACATCGGAGTTTAAATCAAAAGAAGTGGCATTAAAAGAGAAACTAGCTGCTTTTAACCCTGCTACTGCTTCTTCCCTTGTTCCCGGGTTTGATGAATCCGATATGGACGGGTCATTTAGGACTTTTGAGAAAATAGCCGCGAAGAATGAGTGGCCAAAGGACCAGTGGGTGTCAGTGTTAGTTCCTAAATTATATGGTAAGGCTCGTAGAGTTTATAACTGTTTAGACCAGACTGATGACTATGATAACGTAAAAAAGAATATCCTCACCTCTTATGCTATCACGCCAGATGGATACCGGCAGAAGTTTCGTAAACTAACCAAACCATTTTCACACACCTTTGTTGAGTTTGCTCAAGAAAAGCTTAGGTTTTTTAAGAAGTGGTTAGAGGCTACAGAGACCTCCACATTTCAGGATTTGTTAAATTTGGTAGTCCTGGAGGAGTGGAAAAGCAAGATTCCATTTCACATCTTGAAGCATGTGGAGGAGCGTGGAGAGGTTAATTTAGGGCGTGCTGCTGAGCTGGCTGATGTGTACGCTTTGCTGGTGGAGTCACTGGGCAGTAGAGAACGTGGTACTTCCCAACATGTTAGGTCCTCCTCTGATGATAACCTTGGGGGCGTGAGTGGTAGGTCGAAAGGTCCCACACCTACTCCCCCAGATGCAACCAAGCTTACTTGTTCTTACTGGAAAAACCCAGGCCATACGATCCAGACTTGTAAGCACCCAAAGTGTCGAATTGCTAAAAGTAGTTCCCTGGATCCCAAATCCAAACCAATAGCAAACACCAATGTGGAAAGGCCCCATCAGGATCTCTTCTCTTCATTCACCTATGAGGGAAAAATTTCAATCATAGAGGGGTCTCGTTCTTTCCCTATTCGTATACTACGTGATACGGGCGCAGCACAATCTATCCTCCTGTTTAACGTCATTCCTGATATATCTACCGCATTTACTAATGAGAGTGTTCTAATTTCAGATCTCTCATCCCATTCTTCCTATCCTTTAGCTAAAGTGCACCTCCAATGTCCCTTGATTACTGGGGAAGTGCAAATAGCCATTAGGAAAGACCCAATGCCTGTGTGTGGCATTCATTTATTATTGGGTAATGACTTGGTAGGAGATCTAGTGGTTCCTAACATAAAGACAGTCGACTCTCCCTTACCTGTCAACTCCACCACTGACCTTAAAGAAACTATTCCTCATCTTTTCCCATCTTGTGCTGTCACCAGGTCACAGAGTGTGCGAAATGGGCCCTCTTCATCAAAAACCACCTCCAATATCTTCCTATCCACAGAAGATCTGTACAATAAGACCATTATTAAGGACGAACTCATTATAGCCCAACAATCTGATCCATCTTTGAATAAACTTCATCATGCAGCAGTTGAGGGTAAAGATTTTAACACCCTTCCGTGTTTTTATTATCATGAAGGGGTTTTGATGAGGGCCTATAGGCCCCCTGAGCTTGCCCATCTAGACACGTGGTCTGAAATACATCAAGTGGTAATTCCCACCTCAGTCAGACCAGCATTAATTGCCCTTGCCCATGATGGTATTTCAGGACATTTGGGAATCCTGAAAACATATAAAAAGCTCCTCCAACACTATTATTGGCCTGGACTTAGGAAGGATGTGTCAAAGTACCTAAAATCTTGTCATATTTGTCAAATGGTAGGAAAACCAAATGAAAGTATACCAGCAGCTCCCATTAAGCCCATCCCAGTATTTTCTACACCATTTGAAAAGATTGTTGTGGATTGTGTGGGCCCATTACCAAAGACTAAGAAGGGAAATCAATTCCTGCTCACAGTTATAGATACCAGTATACGTTATCCTGAGGCTTTTCCCCTTAAAAGCATCACTTCAAAAAACGTAATCAAACATCTTTTGCACCTTTTCACTTCAGTGGGCATTCCTAAGGAGATCCAATCCGACCAGGGCACCAATTTTACGAGCAATCTTTTCAAACAGGTGATGAAAGACCTCAGTGTGGACCATTGTACATCTTCGGCTTACCACCCACAATCCCAGGGTTGCTTGGAACGGTTCCATCAAACTTTCAAATCAATGATCAAAAAATACTGTATAGAACGCCAAAAGGAATGGGATGAAAGCATAGACTTGTTACTCTTTGCCATCAGGGAATGTCCCCAGGAGTCATTGGGTTTCTCGCCTTTCGAGTTACTATATGGGAGACAAATTAGGGGACCCCTTAAAATAGTAAAGGAGCAGTGGTTTGACACTCCATCTATTAAGCCCGCAACAGTTTCCCAATACATTGACACTTTACGGGACAAATTAACTGAAGTCCGAACCATTGCTCAGTCAAACTTAAAAAAAGTCCAAGAAAAAATGGTGAAGTCCCAACCTAAATTAGTTAAAAGATCATTTTCTCCAGGTGACAAAGTGTTACTCTTTCTACCCATTCCAGGCTCTCCCCTTAAAAGCAAGTTTACTGGTCCCTATATAGTTGCTGATAAACTATCTCCCCTCAACTATATAGTTCATACTCCTGATCGCCGAAAAGATTCACAACTTGTTCACATTAATCTCATGAAACTTTACCATTCCAGGCAGTCAGAGGAAGACATCCCGGAGGCTGTAAGCCTACCTGTATTGCATACGGTTTTGTCAGGGCAGGAGCCGGAGACAGATGACATGAACCTATTGGAGAATTTAGACTTCCCTCTACCTAAAGAGAACCCTGCTAACAGTCACATGCTCAACAACTTGGATGAGTATTTTTCTGTTCTGAATCCATCTCAAGCAAAAGATCTCACCAAGTTATTATCAACATTTCCTAAAGTCACGTCAGACCTCCCAGGGTTTTGCAATATACTTAAACATGATATTAAGCTAATCTCAGATGATGTACAACCCATTAGGCAATCAGCATATCGACTAAACCCACAAAAAAGAGATTATGAAAAAGGAGGTAGATTTTTTGTTAAAACATAACTTAGCTGAGCCTAGTACCTCCCCCTGGGCTTCACCTTGCCTTCTCATTCCAAAACCCGATGGCACCTTTCGTTTCTGTACAGATTATCGTAAAGTGAACCAGGTCACTGTCTCTGACTCCTACCCTTTACCTTTGATTGAAGATATAATAGACAGCATAGGCTGTGCCAAATTTATCAGTACCGTGGACCTATTGAAAGGATATTATCAAGTGGGACTCACGGATAGGGCAAAAATAATCTCGGCATTTATAACTCCATTTGGTCTTTTTCAATATTTGGTTATGGCGTTTGGCTTTTCTAATGCTCCGGCCACATTCCAGAGGGCCATCAACTACCTTATTCAGGACCTAGGTGGGACGTTCGCCTACCTGGATGACCTGGTGGTGGTGTCGGACAGCTGGGACGAACATCTGGTGCGTTTGGAGATACTGTTTGCACGACTGCAAGAGACTGGATTCACCATAAACCTGGCTAAATCTGCTTTTGGCCGGGCCTCGGTGACTTACCTGGGACATATCGTTGGGCATGGTATGGTGAGACCCAAGGACGCAAATGTTAAAGCCATCTTGTCCTTCCCCACTCCAAGGACGAGGAAGGAACTCGTGCGCTTCCTGGGGATGTGCGACTACTACCGTCGGTTCTGCAGTAACTTCTCCAGCGTGGCCGGACCCCTCACAGACCTTACCAGTTCTGCGGTCCCTTACATCTGGAACCAGAAGTGCGACCAGTCTTTCCACCGCCTCAAAGCCTTCCTTGCCTCTAAGCCTGTAGTCCACCCCCCTGACTACACCTTGCCATTCCATCTGCAAATCGACGCTAGCGGTGTCGGAGTGGGGGCTGTGCTCCTACAACCCGACCCAACCACTGATGTCCTTCACCCTGTGGCATATTACTCCGCCAAGTTGAAAAAACATCAGACCAACTACTCGACCATAGAGAAGGAGGCCCTGGCTCTGGTGTTGGCAATAAAGAAGTTTGAATGTTACCTCCAGTCTTGCCCACAAACAACCCTAGTCTTCACCGACCATAACCCACTCACGTTCATCCACACCAACAAGACCTCCCCACCAGCAAATCCTCCGCTGGGCTCTCCTCACCCAGCCCTATAATCTACAAGTCCGGCACATAAAGGGGGTGGACGACCTGATTGCAGACTCCTTATCCCGAGCTCCAGTGGAAATGCAGCAGCTACTCTCCAGACGCACCAGGTGATCACCTCCTTCGCGCCCGCGCTACGAAGGTCTTTGGAGGGGGGGTGTGTTACGAACCCCTCCACCGATTGTCATGATCTACCTACCCAGCACTACGAACCACGCCATCTATTGTCGTGATCTACCTACCCAGCACCACGAGCAACGCCATCTAGGGACGAAACACGAGTATGGCTCGTCTTAGTTACCACTCCCGGGTTTCCCTTCTCCATATCCTGGTTGTTGCGTCACCTCCTCAAAGTTTTCTTTGTCAGCTCCAATTCGAGGAGAGAGCAGTACACTCTAGGAAGTGACCACAGGAGCATCTATCCTCTAGACCTACGGCACAGTGACTACCTACCGTCTTCTACAATACTCAGCCTTGCTCGTCAGCCATCTCCGCTCCGCACTTAAGTATTTGTAATCCTATATTGCCTCCCCACGTTCACCTTGCTTCCAATTATTGTATGTTGTATAAATATGTATATACTGTTAATGTTTAGGTTAAGTATGGTTAAGGGTAAATTATAGAACGCTGAATATTTTGTTAAGGGATTTATGGTACTTTTTTATACACAACGAAAACTCGCATCCTTTGTCTACCCTTTTATAGTCCGATTGTCTTTTTATTTTGTTGTTACCTGTTGGGTTCTGGGTAGACGTATAACTATATTCTAAATCCCCAACTCGTAACAACCTCTATTCTGTGGCCGTGTAATAATATTAAAAGATCCTAAAATATTAATGATGCGTTGAAAACCAAATCTCTTCAGATTGATTTCTCCACCGTTCTTTCTGTCACCACTAGGATCCATTAGAGTAATATTAGAGTTTGAGGGTTTACTAAATTCCATTGTCGATTGACTCTGGCTTATGGGAGCATGCGTCTTATGAAGTACCTCTTCGCCTGAGGGGACCTTTTTTTGTCTAGTCTCAATATTAGTAATTAGATTACATATTACATCAAGGTTGTAAAGTTCATCATTTTTGTCGTCGTCAAAATTCTCATTCCAACTAATTCGTGTATATTGTTCGAGAAAATTGTCAAGTGTTGTTAATTCCATTATAGTATGTTAATTATTGTAATAGTTGCGTTGGTTTTTACCCTTTACACTTTAAAAAAAATATGCATTTTAAAAGTAAAAGCGAGATTGAAGTGTATGAACGAATCATTAAAGAATTGAATAAACAAACCAACAAACTACCAATCATAGAGGTTAATAGGCGCGGTTTATTTAATTATAATAAACGTTTCGAAATTGACTTATATTTTCCTGAAATATTTTTAGGTATAGAAATTCAAGGACCAACACATTTTACTGATATTACGCAAATTAATCGTGATTTTAAAAAAAAGGAGTTAGCAGAACAAATTAATCTTAAAATTCTTTACATATGTTTAAATAAACAAAAAGGGAATGATATACGGAATTGTATTAAATATATTTTAACAAAATTTAATATAAAAAAGAAAGTTAAGTTTATAAAGAAAGTTTTATAAATTATTCGATAAAAAAATAATGACAGAAAGACAACCAAAAAATGCAGCAATCCACAAAACATAATTTAATATACTATGAGAATTTTTATTGTGGCAATGGAATATTAGATTTAGCAGATTCGTATATTAAACCACTAATGGAGTATGTATCTGATTATTTTGGTAAATATTTTGAAAATCCAAAACGGCCAAATATTCAAACACAGGTAAAGCTTTGGAGGTATTCACTCTTGAATGACAATTTATCTATTAATTCAGATATTGACGAATCGATTAATTATCGATGTTATAATTACTAAAAAACATAACAGTTGTTATAAATGTGGAAAAAATGCGAAAACTTGCGGCTATTACAAGCTTCAACCTGTTGTAGACTTGCTGATGAATTAATAGAAACCCATCATTATTGTGACGAATGTATAAAATTAAAAAAATGAGTAGCAAGATATTTTATATTAATTATCCTGAAACTTTTCTATTATTGTCGAACATAAATATCCTCTAATTACATATGCATCATTTGTTTACCCTATAAATGATTTTAAACGGAAAGATTACCGTGATACCCTATGTTTAGAAGATATTGAAAGACGAATATATTCCCTTTATCAATATCACATTATATGGTATATAGATATTCAGGCATTAATATGTCCCATAAAATTTCAGTCACTTTTGTGTGTTAGTAGCAAAGCATTTTTCCGGTTCATTACAAATCCTAAACCTCTCCCATTTCCCAGTAAAGAAAAATGTGTATTGCTCATGTTAAAAAATGTTTTCCCTCAATCAGTTCTCTTACAACAACTAATTCCTCAATTTACTATTTTTTGTAGAAATAATACTTGTTGTGTTATAGACGATAAACAAATTTGCGAACAATCAAATTTACCTATGTTAGAGAAAAAATCAGTTCTGTCACCTCCTTTGAGTATATTTGATGTGCGTCTCGTTGATTCTTCACTAAGCAACACACAGCAAGAGAGCTAAGAAGCCCTAAGTGTATATTTGGTTAACCCTTTTTTATAATATCCTGTTATACGTTACTTGCAATAACCCCATAAGCAATGGAGAAGCAATATACTGTTAATGAAGAGGAAGAAGAACAGGAAGATTATCATCAGCTGGATAGGCATGATTTTCAGCATTTTTTTTTACAACAACAACAGCAGCAGCAGCAGCATCTGCAGCATCAGCAGCAATTGTTTCAGGATGAAGAGGAAAAGAAACGACAAGAACAAGAGGAGGAGAAGGAAAAACAGCAACAGCAGACTGAGATATACAAATTAATTGAAGAGGGTAGAAACCCCCTTCCTCCCTATCAACAACTACCCCCCCCCCCTCCATATCAACCTCCTTTCCAAGTTTTTACAATATTATGGGATGTCCATAAAAATGGATTTCCTAGTTTTGTTTCTCATCTTGAAGAGGTATTTAATGCACCTTTACTTCAAGATACATATTTAAATTTATGTTTAACCTATCTGCGTTATCCAGGATTAAATTATCATAGACTTAGAGAATTTAACATTTTGTCTTACAACAGTTTTGGTGAATATATTTATGGACATCCAACTGAGAAATTTGATAACATGGGTAATAGGATTTATAAAGTTGGTTCTGTTGTGAAAATGAATAAACAGCCTGATATGGCTAGTAGTGTTGCATCTATGACTAAAAACAAAACAATTACTCGTGTGAGATGTTGTGAATGTATACTTCAGGAGTATGTAATTGCCTCAAATCATTTACAATACATCAAAAACTGCAGTAAATAATAATTTTTATATGGTAAAATGTAACAAAGTCTTTCTTCCAATTTTTTAATTATTATTAGTGTTAAATAAAATTATAAAAAAAAATGTAGTTTTTCTCATACTACTTTAAAATTTGGTCTTGGAGTCAGTACAATCTATCAACTAAGAGAGAATTTGGCTCTGGACCTGGAGTATTGGGCCTAATTGTACCAGTGATGTAGCCATCTGTAGCATCGACAGGTACAGGTACAGATACACCAGTAGCGGCATTAATTTGTTCAAAAACAGAATCGGTACCTATCTGTGTACACAGGGGTAGATAATTAGAGTTATTTTCGGCAAGAACCTTTTTTTCTTCCTCTTTTCTCTTAATTGTTCAGGAAATTTAAAGTTGGGTGAATGATCTACAGCAGCAGTATCAGCAGCATCACCACCAATATCCGAGTCAGCAACAGCACCACCAGTGTCAGAGCTCTGTTCAGCAGCAGTATCATCATCACCAGTTCCTGAGTCAGCAACAGCACCACCAGTGTCAGAGCTCTGTTCAGCAGCAGCAGCATCATCACCAGTGTCTGAGTATGCAACATCACCACCAGTGTCAGAGCTCTGTTCAACAGTAGAGGTAGTATTGTCAGCAGCTATTTCTGTAGGGGGCAGTTGAATAGGAATGGCATCCTTTTTCTTAAATTGATTCTCCTCCATGTTACCTGAAAATTAAGTATTCATTTATTATACTGTAACTTTAATAATACATTTGAGCGAGCTTAATTTACAAATAAACAAACTTATATTATACTACTAACCCACTGCAATATTACACCACACACTACCACGGAGCAGGGCTTTTATGTGTAAAGTGGTGGGATGGACCTTTATTTATACTAAAGCCACTATCACCACACCGGAACTGGGTTGGTTGGTTGGTCAATTATGATACCACGAACAAACAATTTTCATTGCTTTTAATTTATAAAAAATATTTAAAAAATAACTATATAATGGTTAAGCATACTACCCTCATAAGCAATAAAAATATCAATACTACCACCACAACTATGCTGAATAACACATTACCATTTTCCCTTCTAGAAATAAGTTTTGTTGCAAGAAAGGACTCCTCGGACTCTACTCTAATTCGTGAACGATTAAAAAAACAGAAAAGAAAAAATTTTTCTTTTTCGTTAGGAAATGAAATTAAACATTTAGGCTCCGGTGCCTATGGTAAAGTAAAGATTGTAGCAGTTCCTATGAAAGAAATTTTAGATCCGCATCTTCCAAGAAAATGGAGAAAATTTCGGCGCTATTACCCCTGGACAACTGTATTTTTAAAGAAAAAACCTGAACTAACTAAACAATTTCGGGGAACTCATTTAGTTGCAAGAAAATATTTCTACGATGAAAAAGATCAGTTACGTAAATTATATAATGTTAGTCGACTATCATCGGTTTTACGTAAAGAAACATTCGTTCAAATGTATCGCGCAATTAAATACCATAGCATATCCAAAGTATTACATAATCCCAGCCATGAAATAATAAGCGAAAAAAGTTCTCCATACGTTCCTTTGAGTGTTAATGAAATAAAGTATAAAACAAGATTCACTAATGACACACACTTAAGTTTTTTAGACATGGAGTATTTACACCCTCCTGATTGGGTCATTTTAAAAAAGGCAGTGAAAACCTATTCTCTTATGTATAAACGTAAGCAGTTTTTAAAT
Organism: Homarus gammarus; assembly: GCA_958450375.1. NCBI lineage: Eukaryota > Metazoa > Arthropoda > Malacostraca > Decapoda > Nephropidae > Homarus > Homarus gammarus. The sequence continues at coordinate 17,190 of CAUDMG010001711.1, forward strand.
CAAGTCGCTAGAGAATTAATTCGTATTCAATTACAAATTGCTCGAGATTGTTTGGGTGGTACATATTACGATATACATCCTTATAATGTGTTCATCAACTTATCTTCAACGCCATTGAAGGTAAAGTTCATTGATTTTGGGGAACTGTATATTCCTTCAGAAAAAGCATTTATTCTTCCTCCCAAAACTCCTTTAAGGAGACAAAAAAGAACAAAAAAGAGACGACTCTTCACAATTTCCACCGACATTAACTATACCCAATAAAATATTGAAAACAAGGAGCACTATATTATCACCACCACCACCACCATCACCACCATCACCGTTATCACACCCTCTACCAAAAATTATTAATGTAATGCCGACTAGTTCTTACGTAGAGGATAATTTATCTGACCCATTTAACTACACCATTAAGGGGAGTGAGAAAATAAAGACTTATTACTCTAATAAATGTTTCGTTATACCTTTTAATAGAAAAACAAAGAGACAAACTAATAAACGTAAACGGTTGTCAAGAGAAAATGTGCTTATTTATCCCGCATTTTATGGTATAGTAACAGTTGTAAATATGTGTAGTAATTTACTACCAGTAAAAGATATTACTTCTAATAATTCAAAATTATTCAACGATGAATCTTCTGAAATTTATACAACCTCTGTCAATAATACAACAACCACCGGTATACCCACTAGAAGAAAATGGTATATGTTACTGCAGATAATTAGAGCTTATAATAAAGAGCATATTACTGACAATCAACAACAACGTTTATCTCTATCAATGCTATTTAAAGATCTCCAGAAACAAGAAAATATTATAGAATTCTTAAATAAGAATTCTAAAATTATAGATACTTTGAAACTATGAGGTTTGTTTATTAAAATCCTGTAATTATTAATGTTCAAGAGTAGGATTATGGTTTGTTTATAAAAATCCTGTAAATATTCAAGGATACACATTTATTTTCCAATCAATTTACAATTGATTAAGAAAATGATTTTCAAAATACATTCAAATAAATATTTTTCTGGTATCTGCTAAAATATTATTTAGGTTTGGATATTCTTGGTGTTTTTTTAAAATATTAACCAATTTCATTCCCACAATATCCACATTATCATGATTTAGTATTTCAACTGAAATAGAATTTGAAGATAACCATTTTTCATGACATTCGTGTAAATTATTTAAATATAATAATGATATATTTTGTTCGCCCTTTCTTTGTCTTTTTACCATTCGTTGAAAACAAATTTGGGGTTGACATTTCAAATAAAAATTTAAGTTTGAATGGCAATATGGTTTTAGGAGTTTATAGGCGTGTTCATTAATTGTCTTTTCTGTATCAGATATTTTTTCTCCTCGATTTAACGAGTCGACAAAACACAATCCACTATGTAATGATCTTTCCATTATAATAATATGTTTCATATTTTTCATATGCGCATTGAAATATGTCGGCATAAATGAAATTAAAATCATAAAATGAAAAATGGGAGCCCACTTTTTAGGATCTTCATACATTAAATTTAAAAGATTTCCCCAAACTCCAAGAGGTTCAGAAACAAATTCAAAATATCTAGGAGAAAGTTTTTCCTTTAAATAGGAAATCAAAGTTGATTTTCCACTTCCAATGTTTCCTTCTATGTTGATTATAAACGGTTGGAACGAATCCATCTTTTTTAATAAACATGCATGAAAATGCTTACAATGGGAAAAAAGAAAAGTGGAAGTAACTTAAATTCTTTCAAAATTATTTTTTTTATATATTATGGGTACAAAAAAAATACAAGCTATTTATGCATCACCCCTCCTCAATTTATAATGTCAGAGAGAGAAAGTATTTTCAAGTTTATCCTTAAAGAAACTAGATTGTTAAAACCCGCAGGGCATGATGATTTACATTTAAAACAAGTATTTGAGAAGTGGATGAATCATGCGACTCAAATAATTTTTCAGAAATATGAAAAAAGAAATACATTAATACCGGTCCGGAACAGATTATTTCCTATAAATAATGAGAAGGTAAAAAGATTATCTTTACTCCAATGGATTCGGGAGTGTCATGGAAAATTCTCTTAATTGTAGTAATTATATAATTTGTGATCCATTATATACTCCTAAAATAAGTATTTGTTTAGGGAGATTAGTATTTGATTGTTATCCGTTCAGAGAGAATTGTCTTTATGGAAAATCATTCATAATCTCCACTCCCGTTGAATATTCTATAAATAAGGAAAAAGAAATTTATAAGACGAGTTTATTACCTAGCTTAGAAACACTTTGTAAATCCACAATTATCTCATACAAAAACGACGACAAATATATTATCAGTCTACAAAATATACCACTAATTATTTACAAGGGAATAGTAGATGTGATGTTGGAGAGAGAACTTAAATTTTCTTCTATTGAATTTTCTTCTCTTTATTCAATACACCCCCATGAACTTTCATCGTGGAAAGAATGTTCAATCTGTTTAGAAAATATAAGATCTTCGTCCGGTATCGAACGAGCTATAAGAGATATATTAAAAAGGCAAAGAAATAAGAAATATATTAATCTCTTAATAAAACAAAAAACTTTTGTTATAGACGATATAAAAGTTTTTAAATTTCTCGAGGAGAATGGTTTTTGTATATATAAAAATGAGAGGGATTGGGGTATTAATGAAGAAGGAATTATATTTCAAACTGTAGTTTTCCCAATGGGCTGGATTTTTAAAAAAAATCCTTTAAAATATAATAGTTATATTATATATAACCCGCAAAAAGAGGCCACTGTTGAGGTTTTTTTAAATAAATAACTCTCTTAATATCTGTGGATATGGTTCTCGATTAATGACGCAATATGAAATAAAAAGGTTGATTAGTGCCCATTATTCTCCTGTAGTATTGTATAATTCTGTTCATTTACAATATATATCAAATTTTATGAAAATTATTAATTTAAGAAATCATGCAGCACTCTATTCTTTAAGTCAAATAAAACTTGCCAAAAAGAAATTTAATACCCTTATCTGAAGGAAGGAAGAAGATAAAAGATTGATTTGGGTAAGTATATATAGCAATGTTTAACGAGCTTTGTTCCAACTAAGAAAATGCAAGAGGAAAGTCGTCGTCTCATTAAAAAGCAACGTCTTCGTCGGAAAACTAGTACTAACTTTCCTTCTGAACAAAATCTCCAGTCTTCCCTTTGTTGTCAGATGAACAAAGTGGAGGAAGATAAAACTGCAGAGGAGAAAATACAAATAGAGAAATTAGAAAATGAGGAGGAGGAAGATGAGAAAAAAAAGGAGATAGAGAGAGTAGAATATAAGCTAAAATAATTACTGGTTCAGTAGTATCCTACCCACAAAATATTATTAAAACCAAAAATATAAAATAAATATATTATTTTTATCCAAAAAAGTAAAACAAACTTTATATTGTATGTATTTGCATTTTTCGAAGATCTTATCCTCACCCCATAATATCTAAAATAACTAAAATTATTTTGTACAAAAGTGGAGAAGGATAAAACTGTAGAGGATAAAATACAAATAGAGAAATTAGAAAATGAGGAGGAGGAAGATGAAAAGGAGAATAAGAAGGAGGAGATAGAGAAGAGTAGAATAATAAAGAAAGATGGTTCAGTATCGAAGTGCCTTTCTACTCACAAAATATTATTAAAAACAAAAATATAAACTAGAAATATATTTTTATCCTCTAGATAAAACAAACTTATTTTGTATTTGCATTTTTCGAGGATCTCATCCTTACCCCCATAATATCTAAAATAGCTAAGCTTATTTTGTAACAACCCATTTTTATGTACCTTTATCCAGTTTTATGTACTTTTTCATATTTTATGTACCAGGAGTACATAATAGCTCCCCCTATTATTTACTGAGGTATATTCACATTTTTGGGTATAAAATGAAAGAACAAGATTTTGTATTTTAATAATGCATGTACGATCGACAGTAATACTCGGATATAAATAAAAGGAAGATTCGGATAGTTTTTTACATTTACCATCGAGAGGCGAGAGAGACGGTCAAAAATTTGAGGGCAGGGACTCGGTCAAGTCTTAATGAGTGTTAACATCGTATCTAACCCGGCTGGTCCATTTTTATGAAAATGGATTTGACTACTCACGAAGCCAAACGCAAATGCAAACTCTGTATCATATGTAATAAGGTTATCAGAAAAGAACACTTCAAATACCATTTTAATATTCATTTAAAGCCCTATAAGTATAAAATATAAAAAGGGATATGCTTGCTGCACTAAGGAGGAGAAGGGAGAAGTTGCCTAATAAGTGTTCTCACTCCATTCAACAGCCAGTAGTAGTCGGCTCCTTGAGCTCTCTGATAACATCGCCTATCTACTCTGTGCATAGTTATTTACAAGAATATTACAACTGTGACAACCAAAGTGAGAAAACTTTTAAATGCGAGTTATAGGCAGAGTACCCTTGATAACCACAGAAAAAAGCACATATCCCCATCTCCTCCAAAAGACAAAAAAAAATAAAAATTTCTGTAACATATGTGCCAAGAATTTAAGTAGTTCAAGAATCCTTCGTGAACATCAGTTGCGCCATAATGTAGAAAAAAAGCTTAAAATGTGAGTTTTGTAATAAGAGATATTATGGACCAAAGGCCCTGACTGACCACATGAAAACACACATAAAGGTTCGCTGTCACATATGTAAGAAGGAAATCAGTAAAATTTACCTAAGAAACCATCTTAACATTCATTTATCGGACAAGCCTTGTAAGTGTAAGATATGTAATAAGGGATTTAATTTTGCGTATTCCTTAAAGTATCATAATCATTTTAGGAACAAGCTATATAAATGTATATGTGATAAGAAATATATTTGGCCTTCCGGCCTTAGTGAACACCAGGCTAAGTCCACCCTTAAGAAGAAGGAAGATGATAAGGAGTGGGAGAAAAAGGATTATTATAAGCTACCTGAGTAGAAGAATTACCTGAGGGTAAACTACAACCTAAGAAAAAGGTGAGTGAAGTCAAACCACGGTTTTAAAATTTGAGTATTTTATTTTTCCCGATTCTTATATAGTCTAAACAGCGAAGAAAGTGGAGGTGTTAGGATCCTTTTCCTTTCTTACAAGTAAAATTCACTTTCACCCTCTTCTTAACCAAGAATCCTCGACGAACGTTGCAGCAGCAAGTTTCTCTGAGCACAAAAATAAACACCAGATATCCCCACCAAAGTTTCTCTGTAACACATGTGGCAAGATTTTTAAGTGTGAAAAAGCGATAAGCAGTCATTATCCGGAATAAGTAAATACTCCTCCTCCCACCCACCTCACACAAACCACGGTTTTAAAATTTTAAGAGTATGAGACAAGTTATAATGTATTTTTTATAATAATATTTTTTTATTTTTTTACAGATGGCGACGGATGCAATAAAATAAGACTAGCCAACACTCTCCGCCTTAGCCACAGCGACACCACACATACAGGAAGAAAATTCTCTCTGTAACGTATGTGGCAAGAAGTTAGGTAGTGCATGCTGCCATCGCATTCACCAGTTGCATCACTGCTTAAAGAAAACTCTAAAATGGATTTCGGCCCCTGTCCGAAGTAAATCATTATCCGGAATAATTCGCTGTTGTCAATTTGCTAATATTATGGATGAATTGATGAGATTGAGGTTACTGCAGAAGATTTGTATGCGTTATTCTTCTTGTGAGTACTGTGAATAAAAGTTTATTAACGAAGACAGCCTGTAGCTCCACATCATTAAAACGCACCACAAGCAGCCAAAGTCCTACGAGAACAAACACCATATATCCCCCGAAAAAGACAAAAAAAAAAACAGTTTCTCTGTAACGTATGTGGCAAGAATTTTAGTAGTACACGCAGCCTTCGCGAACATCAGTTGCACTATTATAGAAAAACACACATACAGGAGGCAAAGTTTCGCTGTGACGTATGTGGCCTAGCTCACATAAATAAACAACACCACACATCCCCACAACCAAGCAGCAAGCTTCTCTGTAACATATGTGACCTGAATTTTAGTAGTACACGCAGCCTTCGCGAACATCAGTTACACCACAAAGTAGAAGTAGAGAAAACTTATAGAAAAACACACATACAGGAGGCAAAGTTTCGCTGTAACGTATGTAGCAAGAATTTAAGTTGTACACGCAGCCTTAGCCATCACCAGTTGCGTCACAGCTTAAAGAAAACTTTAAAATGTGAGTTTTGTAACATAAATAAACACCACCACACATCCCCACAACCAAGCAGCAAGAGCAAGTTTCTCTGTAGCATATGTGACTTGAATTTAAGTAGTAAAAGAAACCTTAGGGAACATGAGTTGCGCCACAACGTAGAGAAAACTTTTATGTGTGAGTTTTGTGAGAAGAGATATTACGGGCCGACTACTCTGAATAGACACAAAAAAACACACACACAAAGTTTCGCTGTAACGTATGTGGCAAGAAATTAAGTAGTACAAGCAGCCTTCGCCATCACCAATTGCTCCATAGTGATAAAAGAGAGAAAACTTTTAAATGTGAGTTCTGTAACGAGAAATATTATTGGCCGAGTAGCCTGACACGCCACAGGAAGAAACACATATCCCCACCACCAAAGGACGAGGAGGATGACGACGATAAACCACAATCGAAGGATGAGAAAATTAAATTACAACTTAAGGAATTATTTGATGTATTGAAGGAGAAATGGGAGGATGTAGATTTTCCTAATGTAGTGAAGGAAGAAGCTAGAAGTAAATCGCTTACAATCTAAGGAGGAGGATAAACTAAGAATAGATGATGTGGAGGAGGAATCTATACTGTATTTTTTATTACTATTTAATCACTATAACAGAAATGTATCTTTAAAGAGTAGAGAGATGGAAGTAAATCGCCTACACTCTAAGGAGGAGGATAAACTAAGAATAGATGATGTGGAGGAGGAATCTATACTGTATTTTTTATTACTATTTAATCACTATAATAGAAATGTATCTTTAGAGTAGACTGGTAAACTCAGTAAACTATGTAAACCAATAAAAATATACCCTATACCAACTTTTAATAACAAAATACCACTTTATTTTGTGGCTTGTTGCACTAGGTAATAATAAGCTGCCTATAATCAATCAAAAATGCTTTTTTAAATGCATCGTATTCGGCGAGCAGTTGTAAATTCTTAGCCAAGAAGGTCTTCGCATAAAGTTACTACCTGGCCGACCACAGAAAAAATATAAGCTGAACTTTTTTAATGTAGTGGTAGAATTGCCTTTAAAGTAAAGGTTCAAAACTGGCCGCCGGGTTTGACTTGTGTAGGTAGGGGTGAACCACCATTGATCTTATGTCCATTTTCTTCAGTTTTTGCTGTCATGATTATTGATGTACTGCACTTTACTGTAGGCTGTTTTTCCAATATATTTGGCCTTCTGGCCTTAGTAAACACCAGGCTAAGTGCACCCTTGCCAAGAAAGAAGGAGGATGATAAGGAGCTGGAGAAAAAGGATTATTATAAGCTGAGAAGAATTACCTGAGGGTAAACTACAACCTAAGAAAAAGAGGGTGAGTGAAGAAGGACCACACACAAACCACGGTTTTAAAATTTGAGTATTTTTATTTTTTCCCGATTCTAAGAAAGTGGAGTGTTACCTTTCTCTTTCTTACAAGTAAAATCCACTTCCACCCTCTTTCAGTCCACTGAAAACCTCAGTGTGTGTGTGTGAGAGGGAGGAGGAGGAGGAGGAGGAGGAGTGAGAGTTGCTAACAAGAGTTCTTACTCCATTCAACAGCCAGTAGTAGTCAGCTCCTTGATCCCTCCGGTATCACACTCTGTGTGACATAGTTACTTACAATTCAAATACAAAAGAAAAACTTATGCAAGAATCCTCGACGACACCAGTTGCAGCAGCAAGTTTCTCTGTGAACACAGAAATAAACACCAGATATCCCCACCAAAGTTTCTCTGTAACACGTGTGGCAAGATTTTTAAGTTGGGAAAAAGCGATAAAAGAGAGAAAACTTTAAAGAAATATTATAGAAATACACACAACACAGGAGGTAAAGTTTCGCTGTAACGTATGTGGCGAAGATTTTAAGTAATACAAGCAACCTTCGCCATCGCCAGTTGCGTCACAGCTCAAAGAAATCTTTAAAATGTTTATATGTGAGTTCTGTGACGAGCAATTTTGTTAGGCTAGTAGCCTGGTTTGCCATAGAATAACACACATATCCCCACCATTACCAGAGGACGAGGACGACGAGGAGAAGAATGCCGATGACGACGGTGACGATAATTGTAAGCTACCTGATGATAGAGTAGAATTGCCTGAGGATAAACCACAACAGGAAGAAGAAGAGGAGGAAGATGAAATTAAACTACAACCTAAGGAGGAAGAAGTAGAATTACTAGATCTTGATGTGGAGGAAGAATGCGAGTTCGATGATGTGCCCATGTCTGAAGTAAATCTGCTACAACTCAAGGAGGAAGAGGAAGACAAGACACCATATTTGGCAGCAGTCATTATCCGGAAAAGTAAATACTTCTCCTCCCACCACACACAAACAACGGTTTTTAAAATTTGAGTATGAGACAAGTTATTATGTATTTTTAATAATAGTATTTTTTATTTTTTTACAGATGGCGACGGATGCAATAAAATAAGACTAGCTGGCAAGAAGTTAGGTAGTAGGGTGTGTCAATTTAGGGGGTGAACTGGCTAAATTGAAAATCGAGTAATTTGGTAGCAATTTATTTTAGTCTTTAAGCATGCAAAACAATATTCTGGCATAAATTTTTTTTTATAATAAGTCCTACCTACATCAAATGGATTTCTAAATGTACATATTTGTGAATTTATAACATAACCAGCGTTTGCACACATGTTACTGTTTCAAGTTTCAAATTATTATATTTTATTATCCGTAGTCTATTTGAAAGTAACCAATGCCTTCAAACTCTCTTTGCTTTGGTTTCTTGTCATCAGTAGTCTGCTTGCTATTTGTGCTTCGATGTAACCTTCTCGCCTCTCGTGGCTGTAAACATGGCCCGCTGCTTCTATGACCATTTTCACACATCTGTCCACACTTTGAGTGTGGGAAGGCCACTTCGGCACCTGCATTGGAGTCTCTTTAAGGTTTCTCAATTCTTGGCTAGTTAGACTTGTTGTCAATGGTGGCTCTAAGACTTCCAAACTCAAGTCAACCAATTCTGACAATTTGGTGGCATGACGTTTATTGGGGGAACTTTTCTTGAATGAAACGAACAGTCTCCCAACTGGTCGTCATCTATTAGCGTTCCTCTAATCTTTAGAATGACTTCTACAGCCTCGGTTCGGAGATTGGTACATTGACTGCAAAGCAGTGCTTGCAAAACTGCTTCTGATCGAGCATACCAAGCGGACCTTCTTGCCACAGGTAACACGATGTCCCTCACTACCTTCCTCTGTGTTCTTACTAGCTGCAATTGAAACAAAAGGTGATTGGGCCCATCAACCCACATAGGATTAAGTTTCACAATAAACCACTGGGGAAGATAAACTCCAATAATAAATTCAACAATTAACCTCAAATTCTTCAGCACTTTGCCCTTCAATTCGTGTTTGGAAATCCAAATCCTGCAGAAACGAAGAGCTGTAGTTAACCAACGGCTGTGACTGACAGGTCCAATCTCCAAGAGAGCCAATGACTGAGGCACTTCTCCTGATCTTATTGCTTGGGCAATACGATAAGCATAGGATTGATCTGTGCTGAGATCTTTGATGACTCCTTCAGACAACGCCGGAAGGGGAGGGCCAACTTCGACCTTTGGAAAGGTTGTATTTATTTCTAGTTGTGTTGCTTCATCCAGCATGATGCCAAGGGGACCTGACCACTTGTTGTTGCTCTTTGTAGGACCATCAAGTTCCTGGATGAGATGACGAAGAGGTAGCTCGCCTGTATGTAAATCACATACAATCCAAACAAGTCTTCTTCCTAGTTTTTTCTCTAAATGCGTCATTACACCCCCCTGCCATCCGGTGTTCACTGCAGTTGAATCTCCACCAACAGCCTGCAGTGAACTGCCAAGTCCTCTCTCCTGAACCCAACATAAAATATGATCAGCAATGACCTCTGCATGTTTCTTCCCTTCTACTTCAGTTTCGGGAGCAAAGTGAAACAAAAACCGACCACCAGGCTCAGAACAGACAGAGTAGTGTTCTTCTTTGATGAGACCTGGAAACTTTCTGTTCACTCCCTCTACTTCTAGCAAAACTTTTGTGTCATCTACTCTTCCATCAAACAAAAGACAGGAGAGCCCTCCCTCGCTTAAATCTTTTTCATGCTGATCAGATATTTCCTTCATTATTTTTTCTTGTGCTCTTCTAATTTTATTATGATCTATCACCAAAGATACATCCTATCGGCTGATGAGGCCTGCATCTATCCAAGCGGCAGTTGCAATTTCTGCAGCCTCACGAAGTCCAGCATGGTGGCGAATACTAGCTAAAGCAATGTTTGAAATATTTCTTGTGTTGTAGTTCATTTTCTTTGGTAAAGGTTCAGATGGCTCTTTGGAACTATCATCTGATGTTGCTTCCTGTTCATCAGAAGAACTATCAAAGAAGTGATAAACATCTTGACACAGCTCTTCCTCTCTTTGGATGGCTTCTTCACTCTTCATTTTCTTCTTTTGTTCCCTCTCTCGGATTTGTTCTCTCTTCTTGGCATTAGCAATCTGCTTCTTTGTTTCTGAATAATCTATTGAACCCATTTGCATACTTCCTTGGCCTTCTGCCTTTGTCCTCTGTGCCTTTATAAATTCAAGCTCTAAAACAGGGATCTTCTTTTCACGAGGACAACCACAATCAATGTGGGAATTATTTTCTCTCTTACCTGAGTGAGAACAGTTGGATTCAGAACATAATTGTATGGAGCACTTGCAGGTCAAAATGTCAAACAGAGTATCAAGTGTGTGCAGAAATTCATTTTTCCTGGCCAAGTTTCCTTTACCAAGTGATGTTTCAACTGCTTTGTGCCATAATTTCATTAGTTTTAGCTCAATAGTTCGACACTGATTAATCACAGGTGGTTTGAATAGTGCATTAGCTTTTGTCCATTGATGCAGAAGAGGGACTATTATGTCATTTATGAGTTCTTTATCTGTATAGTTCCTTCTGTCCTTTGCATTTTTTTCTCGAAGGAGTAACCCTAATCTTAGCATGTCTCTCACTGTTGGAAGTTCTGATACAGGAAGCTCCTTCCCTTTACCAACTAGCAGGCTCAAGTGGGTTGACAACTGACTTCTTGTCTTCAATTTTGACATCTTCACACTATCTGACAAATAGAAAAATATTTCAATGTTTCATAATTCAATTGTTGTTTCAAAAAATATCAATTTGTTTATCAAAAATGCTGTAACAGAAATAACATAATAATTTCTTAGAACATAATGTTTTATACAATGATATAAGTAACTGCGACAATCAATATGCCCTACTTACAATAATTAAAATGTAGAATTCGTCTGGTAGAGTAGGTGCAAGTGCAATGAGAGCAAACCACCGTCTATGATATCTAGAAGGAGAGTGAGCCGGGCGCCTTATCCTCACACTTGGTACAAGTCAAAACAAGAATTAAACTGTCCCACACGGAGAGCCTGTTCATGTTCATGTTCTGACATGCATATTGTACACAAGCTATAGAACCATAAAATACTCCATAATCCATATGCTTACATGAGATTAGTTAATATCAAGTGAATAATTCTAATCAAGTCTCATTAATTTGTTGAAATACTGATATTTGAAACTTTAAGGTATAATTGATGTAGGTGAGGGTTATTTCAATTCATTTTTGTTTGCTAATCTCAAGTTTAGACATAAAGAGGCACAATATTTTGACTACCAAATTTGATTTTTAACATGTTGACAAAATTGGCACACCCTATTAGGTAGTGCATGCTGCCTTCCTGGCATTCACCAGTTGCGTCACTGCTTAAAGAAAACTTTTCAAGCCTAAATTACCACCACATGAAATGAAATTCATCATGGATTTCGACTCCTGTCCAAAGTAAATCATTATCCGGAAGAATAAATTCGCTGTTGCCAATTTGCTAATATTATGGATGAATTGACGAGATTGAAGTTATTGCAGAAGATTTATATGAGAAAACACACATACAGGAAGTAAAGTGTAACGTATGCGGCAAGATTTTAAGTTGTACACGCAGCCTTCGCCATCATCAGTTGCGTCACAGCTTAAAGAAAACTTTAAAATGCGAGTTTTGTGACGAGAAATTTTATTGGTCGAGTAGCCTGGCTCGCCATAGAAATAAACACCATAAGATATCCCCACCTCTCTGTAACATATGTGGAAAGAATTTTAGTAGTGCAACATACCTTCGCGAACACCTGTTGCTCCATACCGATAAAAGAGAGAAAACTTTTAAATGTGAGCTTTGCGATAAGAAATATTATGGGCTACAAATCCTGAATAAACACAGAAAAATACACACACAGGAGGCAAAGTTTCGCTGTAACGTATGTGGCAAGATTTTAAGTAGTACACGCAACCTTCGCCATCACCAGTTGCGTCACAGCTCAAAGAAAACTTTTAAATGTGAGTTCTGTGACGTGAAATATTATTGGCCGAGTAGCCTGGTTAAACACAGAAAAACACACATATCCCCACCACCACCAGAGGACGAGGAGGATGACGACGACGAAGACGACGATAATTGCAAGCTACCCGATGGAGTTGATGTAGTAAAGGAGGAATGGGAGGATGTAGATTTTCCTGATGTAGTGAAGGAAGAAGAGGGGAATGAGAGAATTTGAGTTCCATGATCTACCCCGGAAGTAAATCGCCTAAAATCTAAGGTTTCCTAATGTTGAAGGAGAAATGGAATCTATACTGTATTTTTTATTTACTATTTAATCACTAACAGAAATGTATAAAAGTACTGGTAAAAATCAGTATAAACTATGTAACACAATAAAAATGTACCCTATACTAACTTTTAATAACAAAATACCACTATTTTGTGGCTTTTCCCACTAGGTAAGGAAGGAGAAGGAGGATGATAATAATAAGCTGCCTGTAATCATTGCATCAAAAATACTTCTTTATTGCATCGTATTCGGCAGCAGTCGTAAATTTCCCTTAGCCAAGAAGGTCTTCGCCACTCCCCCGATTTTTTTTGCCTCATTGTAAATTAGACCAAATAATTATATTAATATAAAAATTAATTTCGTTTATATTGATTTTAAATTATTACAAGATTAGTTACCAGATTTTAAATGTTAATAGATTAAATAAAGTGTGAGGTAACTGGAGGGTGTACACACGTTCCCGCCCGTCTTCATCGCCACATTCAAACACTATAGAGGCCGTTGTGGGGATTGAAGCCGAGTGTGCGGTATTCCCGTCCACCTCACTGCTGCTGTAACACCATCTTCTGTCACCACAGTATCAGCATCATGCCTTCCACCATCAGAAGTGTCCTACGGTTCAAGAAGCTATCAGGGAACGCTATAACTCCCAGTAAAGGTTCAAAACTGGCCGCCGGGTTTGACTTGTACAGGTTGGGGTGAACCATTATTGATCTTATGTCCATTTTCTTGCTGTCATGATTATTGATGTACTGTACTTTACTGTAGGCTGTTTTTCCTTTTGCTTGTGTAATGATTTAATTCTTGGCTTTTTACATCATGTGTGTAACACTGTTATTTTTCATAAGACAGTCTGGTGGATGATTTGAATGTTAATTTAGTTATTTTAACTTTAACTACGGGAATGAATATTTAAAGAGTGACAACTTATTTCCCTTTTTCAGTGCGTATGATATAGTAATTCCAGGCCAGGGCAAAGCTCTTATCAAGACGGACATACAGGTAGAGTTACCAGAAGATTGTTATGGCAGGGTGGCACCACGATCTGGTCTTTCCTGCAAGAATCACATTGATGTTGGAGGTTAATGTCTATTTTGGGTTATTGGCTTGGTTGGACTGTCATGGCCAGTGCCTTAATGTCTCAAGAGGTTAGGTATTCTTAATCTCACTTTCTTATGTTCTCATATCATCATTTATGTTAAAAACTCTTTGAGGTTAGATACATGTGAAGGAATATTGTGTTTATTTAAGGCTACCCTTTCAGCCGGTGCTATTGACCAAGACTACCGGGGAAATGTTGGCGTTGTTCTCTTCAACCACGCCAAGCCTGATTTTGAAGTAAAGAAGGGTGACCGAGTAGCTCAGCTCATATGTGAAAAAACAGTGTATTCAGATATCGAGGAAGTTGAGGTTTGTGTCAGTTTATCTTCTTTTTCTCTTGAGCCCAATATGTCTTAACAGTATCAAAACATACTGTACTGGTCAACATTAATGGTTGAAACACATATACTGTACTCTAATTGCATTAATTCTTATGGGGACAATTCCTCATTATGAAATGTTTGATAGGGACTGAGTATTTGAAAAAAAAAATAAGTTTATAAATTGTATTAGGGACGAAAAGGTTTTACTTACTAACAACCAAGAAAATATACAGTGTTCTGTAGAGCTAAGGCCTAGACTTTGGGATGGAGCAGTGGAGTTGTCAAGCATGGAGATCCAAGGTACGAATGATTATCCATTTTTACAGGAACTCGTAGACACAGAACGAGGTGCTGATGGTTTTGGATCAACTGGAAGAAATAGAAAATCCACCCAGAAAATTTTATGAACACAGTCTAAAATTTCTCCCCAATTCTCATCGAGTTTTATGAAAATAAACTACTACTCTCGTTGTTACAAACATAAAGTATAAAATTAGTGAATAATAATAAAACATACTTAATAAAAAATATAAGTGTTTTATTTTTCCCGATTATAGTCTAAACAGCTAAGGAGGAGGAGGAGGAGCAGGAGGAGGGAGAAGTTGCCGCCAAATAATTCTTACTCAATTCTTTAAGCCAGTAGTAGTCAGCTCCTTGAGCCCTCCGGTAACGTGTATAGTTACTTACAAGCAAAATGTACTACAACTGTGACAACCAAAGTTAGAACTTTTGATGCGAGTTTTATAAATATTATAGGCAGAGACCCTTGAAACCACAGAAAAAACACTATCCCCCAAAGACAAATGCAAGAATCCTCGACGAACACCAGTTGCAACAGCAAGTTTCTCCGTCACCAGTTATCCCCACCAAAGTTTTTTTGTAACACTTTAAAATGTGAGTTTTGTGACTGTAACACTTTATAATGTGAGTTTTGTGACTGTAACATTAAAAATGTGAGTTTTGTGACTGTAACACTTTAAAATGTGAGTTTTGTGACTGTAACACTTTAAAATTGAGTTTTGTGACGAGAAATTTTATTGGCCGAATAGCCTGGTTCACCACAAAAAAAACACATATCCCAACCACCAAAGGACGTGAATAGACATAGAAAAACACACACACAAGAGGCAAAGTTTCGCTGTAACGTATGTGGCAAGATTTTAGGTACTACAAGACACCTTCGCCATCATCAGTTGCGTCACAGCTCAAAGAAAACTTTAAAATGTGAGCTCTCTGACGAGAAATTTTATTGGCCGAATAGCCTGGTTCAACACAGAAAAACACACATATCACCACCACCACCAGAGGCTCTGGACGAGGACGAGAAGAAGAATGCCAACGAGGAGGATGAGGAGGATGACTACGACGTAGAATTGCCTGAGGATAAACCACAACCGAATAAGGAGGAGGAGAGGAAGGAGGAGGAGGAGGAGGAATATGAAATTTAACTGCAACCTAAGGAGGAAGAAGACAAAGAAGAAATAGAATTACTAGAGCTTGATGTAGTGAAGGAGAAGGAGGAATGCGAGTTCGATGATGTGCCCCTGTCCGAAGTAAATCTGCTACAACCCAAGGAGGAAGAGGGACACCATATTCGGCAGCAGTCATTATCCAAGAATTATATGCGCAAACACCCTATATCCCATAACAAAGACAAAAAACAGTTTCTCTGTAACATATGTGGCAAGAATTTAAGTTGTGCAAAAACCCTTCGCGAACATGAGTTGTGCCACAGCGATAAAAGAGAGAAAACTTTTAAATGTGAGTTTTGTGACAAGACATTTTATTGGCAGAGTAGCCTGACTCGATACAGAATTAAACACGAGATAAGCAGCAAGTTTCTCTGTAACATGTGTGGCAAGAATTTAAGTAGTGCAAAATGCCTTTGTGAACACCTGTTGCTCCATAGCGGTAAAAGAGAGAAAACTTTTAAATGTGAGTTTTGCGATAAGAAATATAATGGACTACAAATCCTGAATAAACACAGAAAAATACACACACACAGGAGGCAAAGTTTCGCTGTAACGTATGTGGCAAGATTTTAAATAATACAAGCAGCCTTCGCCATCACCAGTTGCGTCACAGCACAAAGAAAACTTTAAAATGTGAGTTCTGTGACGAGAAATTTTATTGGCCGAATAGCCTGGTTCACCATAGAAAAAAAACACATATCCCCACCACCACCATAAGGACGAGGAGGATCATGACGGACGAAGACGACGATAATTGATGAAGTAGAATTGCCTGAGGATAAACCACAAGGAGGAGGAGAAGGAGGCAGAAGAGGAAATTAAATTACAACTTAAGGAATTATTTGGTGTAGAGAAGGAGGAATGGGAGGAATGTGAATTTTGTGGATTGGAGTAATAATCACAAGAATTTTAAAATTTATAATTTTCTCAGAATCCCTTCAAATTTTTAGTAAAAAATATAAAAGTAAGACTTGATTACAATAATAAAGGCCACATTTGTCTTCGTAGTTCAAATATAAAAGTATAAAATTATTAAATGAATAATAAAACATATACCAATAAATAATAAAAAATATAAGTGTTTTATTTTTTCCCGGTTCTTTATGTAGTCTAAACATATTTGTACATTAAAAAAGGGCCATCTTGTTTCCTTTAATCTAACTATTAAGGCATTCCTTACAATTTTTCTTTTAATGTTATTATTATTTATAACCCATTGGATAATATCCAATTCCAGTAATTTATCAATTTCTGTCTTAGTAAAACATCGGTGACGCCACAAGTTGCTACACTGTATATTGACACCATCATTATTTATACACATACCTTTGTCACATAAATAACGACGATCTTTTTCTTTATATTTTCCAATAAAATCTTCACCTCTTTTTCCTCAACAAAAGGACACTGAGGAGACCAACGAGCATGTTCGATCCAAGGATTATCAAAACGTCTCCAATATCGAAGCCCAATTCCACACACAAAACATTGTACATGGTCACTTATACCACAGTAAAAAAAACAGACTCGGCCATTTTTATAGAATTGAGAGTTAGTGGCCAATCATTGTATGTAGACTTTCTATTATCAAGTGTGCTAAATAACATTACCCTATCTCGTGGAATATATTTGTATTCAATATGTTGTGTACCAAAAATTAAATTGCTAATAATACTAAACTTCCGTCCATCTTTATCTTTTATAAAATATATTTCTTCAATTTCATTAAATTCTCCAGTGCCGGGCTCCTCCTCCTTTTTCTCTTCCTCCTCTTTTCTTTCTTCTTCCTCTTCTTCTTCTTCTGCCTCTTCTTCTTCAACTTCTTCTGCCTCTACTTCTTCCTCTTCTTCTTCTTCTGTATCTACTTCAATAGATAATATTTTACATTGTTCCATCAGAATATTACCAACTGGTTTAGATCCACTTATAAACGGACACTGGGGAGACCTATGTGTATGTCTTTCTCGTGGTAGTTCACTTGAGACGCAGTCCATTTTCCAATTCTCAATTAATACACCAAAATACACACAACTACACATATCTTTGTGTCTCATATAATAAAATCCATCTTTTGCTAAATCAATGGCCATTCTACGAATGTATCTAATCTTGTTTGTTCATAATTTAAGCTTTTAAACTTAAATCCATAAAATATTTTATATGGTAATAGTTGCCGACGACGAAGCTGAATTGCTTGTTGCATTTTCTCTATGAGCAGGCTACTTAAAAATTTCTTTGAACAAGCAGTCTTTTATATAGAAATACGAGCAAGAGCAAGAAATAGGGGTATGGGGGGTGTGGGTGTGTCAGTAAGTTTTTTATTCCTCCCTCCTAGATTTTATACCCCGCCCCGCAATCTTAAGACTAAATGTAAGGTTGAATCCTTTTGAATATTATATTCAGTAATAAGTTTTTCATCTTCTAATTGTTTACCCGCGTAAATTAACCTTTGTTGATCTGATGGGATACCTTCTTTATTCTGTATTTGTTCCTTAATATTTTCAATAGTATCTGTATCAACAACATCAAGAGTAAGACTCTTTCCAAAGAGTGTTTTTATAAAGATCTGCATAATTAAATTTTTATATTTTTTTATAAAAAAATTAGAAAAATCTTAAGTGCTAAAAAAAATCATAATTGGATATTTATTAGGATGGTGAAATAACACATGTTAGAAATGAGATTTCAGAGCTAATTTCAATTTCTCATTGGAAAATTGAGAATATTTTTTACCTTTTTTTTCCTATAAGAGTAAGAGAGTTTTGGTTTTTATTTAATACGAAATTGAAATCATTAATTATAGATGAAGTAAAAAAATTTCACTCTCAATAGGGACAATATCCCCCCTATTTGTATCCAGTTCATTTATTATGCTACCATTCGAATATATAATAAAACCTGTATATCCGCCATTTCTTAAAACATATTTAAAAGGATCTTTAGATAAATAATTATTAATATCTTTTCTGAAATATGAATCGCTAAATGCCAATACTAATGATATAATATTATTATTAAACTCTTTGGTGTATAAAAAATTATTTATATTAGAAGGTGTATTAATATATTGCGTATTGTAATATATTTGTGTAAATCTCTCTATAAGATACTTATGCATAGATTGAGCGTTATCAAACGTAATCGGTAATTCATTAGAAAACCACTCTTTGTCAGATTCAAATTCTTCAATTAAAGAATTTAAAATTGTAGGTGACCATGAATGTTCTTCAATAACTATGTGAGATAGATAATACTGTTTTAAATGCATTGCCTCAACCTTTGAACAATAGTGAATGTGCTGTTTCAGTAGCATATTGGAAAATAATTGTGGTTTTTCTGAATTATATTCATTCATATCAAGTACACTTAATAGGCATGTCCATAAAATAGCTAAAATATTTTGATATTTAACATATTTAAAAGCCTCAATCTCTGTATGCTCAATTTGTGCTGTAGTTATGAAATCATTACAATATAAATATTTTCCCCATACAATTGCATTATTGTAAACTAAACCCGATAAAGTCAAGATTTTCATAAAAATAAGACGTTTTATATCGTCGTCGTGTATATTGTTTATTAAAAAATATCCAGTGGTATTTGGGTTTATAGGTTTGGTTAAACCTTTTATAGAAAAAAACGTACCAAATTAACATGGAGGGGTATGGTATTCCATCCATAAATCCCATTATATATAGATTTATCATTTTCGTTTAAGTTTTTATCTATATCATCAAAAGTAGTATTAATGACAAATTTATCAATATTTACAGGAATATCATAAGTATTTTTATAAAAGTATGCTTTAATTTCGTTTTATTTATTTATTTTTTTATCATTTTTATCTAGGATAGATAATACAAATATTGATTTTATATTTTTATTTACAGATACAAGATATTTATTTACGGTTGACAATATATACCTACATCTGAAATTTTATTATTATCATTATTAATTATACAATACAGAAAGGGTTTATTTACAGACACATTGATCCCATACTGAACTGAGTCTGTAAAACACATCCGTGTTTTAGATTCAGTTAATGTTCCTAGTTCATAATTTACAATTGATGAAACATTACTTAATTCTAAAAATGCTGGGTTAAAATCCCTTGTTTTGTCTAAATTTCTAATGTTATTACTACTCAAACAACCACAAATAACAGGCAAATTCTTAATTTCCTTATATTCAGTTGGTTCATTGAATTTTGAAAACCATTGGTTTCTAGAATTAACACTGGTAAAAGTTTGTAGATTTTGTTCAAGTACCCCTGAAACTCCAAAGATAATCCTAGCTAGAACCATTAATTCATCTTTAGAGAGTGGGGTTTCAGGCATATAAACATATAAATATGATCCACATTTATAAGGGAAGTATATAACTAAATCTTGGTCATTTAGTATTCCCGAACCTCTTTGAACAGTTTTAGCATCAGCATGCATCATAGTAACACTAGTATGTTCACCACCTGGAAGAAAAAATATCTGAGTTTCATTTCCACAATTAAACGGTTCTTTTCACTTGCCATTGAAAGATGAACCAGATGCTAACATTAACTTATAACCTTTTCGGTTTGGATCAAAGAGGTCTTTAATCCCAACTGCTAATTCAATTTTCTTATTAGCTTTATTTATAACTCTTGTTTCATCATCATTGATGTTAAATCTGTCTTCATAATAAAATTTCCCATCTTTGTTCTCTCTTATTGAATTCAGAAAATCTTCATTTAATTTTTCCTCTAAATCAGTATCATAAAGAATTGCTAAAGTCCTCTTCAGAGATCGTTGTTGGTGTTTCGACGCTGAATCCTTAATTTCATCCGAAAATATTCGATAGAGTTGAGTATTTGATCGTTCTTCCACAGGTAAACAATATATCAGAGCGTGAATCAGTTCAAAAATTGTTCTAGGGCCAAATATTACATTCTTCTTGGGTGAGTGTTCTTCACCGGCAGCAAAAATTCTGAAGCATAATGCATTATATTCTTCACTAATACTCATTGCTACTGCTGATAAACTTAAGTTTTCCCAGAAACAAGTGAAGACCACAACTGATATTATGATTTTACATTTTTATCTTTTATACTACGCTAGTGTCGTCGTCACTCATGTTTTGTTTTATTTTTTGTTCACAAATAGAACAAAATGTAAACTTAATTGTACTTATAACAACATGCAAGCATGGGACGAATATTTGAGTCAACGACTTAACATTAGTTACTTCCAAAGAACTTGAGGAGAAATTTAAAGGTAAAGGATAATTAATTACTAATGATGGTAGTGAAAGTGGTGGAGGTGACAATGGTGGTGGTGGTTGTGGTGATGGTAGTTGTAAAGGTGGTGATGGTGATGATGGTGGTAATATAGATTGTGATGGTAATAGTAAAGGTGCTAGTGGTGATGGTGATAATGGTTGTGGTGGTAGTGGTGATGGCAATGATGATAATGATTGTGGTTGTGGAGGTACTGATGATGGAGATGATGATGGAGGTTGTGGTAATGGCGACGATGATGGCGGTAATAAAGATTGTGATGGTAATAGTAAAGGTGCTAGTGGTGATGATGATAATGGTTGTGGTGTTAGTGGTGATGGCAATGATGATAATGATTGTGGTTGTGGTGGTACTGATGATGGCGATGATGATGGTGGTAGTGGTAATGGCGACGATGATGGTGGTGGTGATAGTAGCGGCAATGATTGGAAGTCTTCAACATACTTTTCCAAATTTAAACATGGAAATACCAGTCTTTTCAATATTATAAATTATATTCGCTTCTATAATTGGTTCAGGACAACCACAACTAATTATATATTGTTTAATATCTAATTTCATAAGACTCTGAATAGCTTCCTTTGTTATATACATAAAATAACATAACCTTCTTCTCTCTTCAAAATAATCAATGTCAATTGTATGTTGTTGAATAAATTTTATACCTTTTTCACGATGAACAAAATCACACTTAGGATACCATTGGGCGTGCATAGCCCAGGGACACTTATTGTCTTGCTGCCAATTCATAAGTCCACCGAAACATGTAAAACAACGAACGAAATCTCCAAATCCGTAAAATGTTTCACTGTAAAATCCAGCCTCCGCTAATTTTTGGGGTGTTATATTCAACAACAGAGGAAAATTTGCTTGATCGAATGAGTTCAAACGAGTTTCAATTGTGTCATATTTTTTATTAAATTTTTCATCCAGTCAATTTTTTCCATATGATTAAATGATAATGTATCATAAAAGCATGGATGTTTCAGATATTGTCCTTTTCATTCTAGCGATATTGTTACAATCATGTTCCTCTTTAGGGGAATCTCCCTCATGCCAGTCATATAATTCAACACCACTAAAACAACAATAAACAGTGTCGTTCAAATGCGTGTAGACAAATCCATGGTGAGCCAATATATTACTCTTAACTTCGTATTCCCTTGGCCAATCAAAAAATGTTACTCTTTTCGCCTCTTCAAAGTATACTATATCAACTGTAAGGAAACGTCTCTCCACAGTATTTGATTTTGAATGTGAATGGGCACAAGGCTAAGTGGCCAACCCTGAAATTTCGAGATCAATGTGTTTCCATGATCCGTGTTTAACGCATATACCTCCTCACGTTACAGGTGCTTTGGGTTATAATCGTGAAACAAAAACTTGTGAATGTAGTCAATTTTATACCAATATAAAAGGAACTAAAAGTAATCCATGTACGGCATGTCCCGATCCAGAGTTAGATAGAGACAATAATACACTTACAATTTGGGTTAAATGTAGTAATAATGCTGAAACAGAAAAATCACCTGTGTCTTAATCCAGAGGATAAAATTAGAGGATGTACTAAAGTTATAATTGAAGCTAAAATAGTATCCACTTCAAATAGAGATATTACACAAGGTAATACACTCGAAAAGGAAGATTTTTTTGAAAGAATTGTGTGGCCTTAATTCTAAAAAACTCAGTGAGCTGGTCTTATTTTTTGGGATGAGGGGTTAATAAAAAGTTTTTTTGTTTTTTTTTATTAATCTTCTTTAAATATTACACATATATATCCATAACTGTATTGAATGAATTTGTTAAAGTAAATCCAAAATTGCATAGTGTTGAAGGATCCAAATATATATTGATTACAGGTTGAATAAACGTATTGGTGATAAGGTAAGCGTGCTTTTTTACTCTGCCTATATTGAGGCATGAACTAGAAACATCTTTAAGTGTACTATACACCACACATTTTGTCGTCGAGAGATATTATCATTTTTAGCTATAGATGAACTGAACAGATCTAAGGCATACAAATGAGAAGGTGTATTTGTAAACGCCCACAGAATGATTTTTTCTCGTTGCTGTATCTTTCCAGTTGCTTCTCCTACTCCTACAAAATTTACATTTGGCAACACGCCTTTATTTTCATTAGTAACTGAACAACTATCACTGTGATGTTGGTAGTGGTTATGGCTGTTATGGTTGTGTAGATAATGCGGGTTATTGTTCAGTTTATTACGCGGCCATGATTGGATAGTTTATCCATTAGTTATTATAAGGTGGAGAATATCTATATTTAATTGTGAATTCGTTACTAGATAAGTTGGAGTACTGATATTACTGTATATCATATTATCATCAATAACTTTAATTGCTGTAATTATAGCAATCAAAATTTCTTTGGTTGTCAAGGCTATTTCCGAGGTTAAGGGGTGTATTCTTTCCTTAAAAGCATTACACTGGGGAACAAAATTCAAGTTTGTGTCAGATGCATACATTTTGAGACCTGTTTCTGGGTAAATTGAGGTCACTGATTTCAAATATGGCACCGGTTTTTTTCTATCGGGTCTAGTTTTGTTGCGGTGAGTTACCTACCATTTACTACTATATATAGTTAGACTACCATATACTACTGCTAAAAATCTAAACCAGCACACAGAGAGGAATTACCAAACACGTAGAATTAATTTTTAATTACTTTTATTTACCTTGACAAGCATATTTTGGATTCATCAGTTGCTTTTGTGAACTATGCCAGATTTATTCAGGCACAAACTTGCGTTTATTGGACTGTCTTGAATATCGCCTCTCAGTGCAGTCTCGCTGAATGCTCCAGCAATAGTCCGCCATCATGTGAATGTCCCAGCGACCTTGAAACCTGTCTTCCATGACTTTGATATCCTGGTGAAGGCGTTCACCTTGCTCATCACTCACGTCCCCCAAGTTTGCCGGAAACAGTTAATGCTCATGTTGCAACCTAACACATGGAAACTTTCCATCAAAGATTCAACGAGCTTTTTATAGTCCTCTGATTTCCTGTTTCCAAGAAAGTTCCTTACAACAGAAACGAATGCTCCCCATGCATTTCTCTCAACATCAGTCATGGATTGAGTGAAGGCTTGGTCTTTAATCAGCGTCCTAATTTGAGGGCCGTCGAAAATACCTGCTTTGAGTTTTTCTAGCGTTAAACCAGGGAACACTTCACACAGATACTTAAAACAGTCACTGTCAGTATCGAGCGCCTTGACAAACTGTTTCATAAGGCCCAGCTTGATGTGAAGGGGCGGGAAAACAATTTTTTCACGTTCCACTTGGGGTTCATAAATGATGTTCTTTTCCCCAACATTGAGGCTTTCCCTAACTGGCCATTCCTTCTGAATCCAGTGTCTGTCTTTGGCTCTGCTGTCCCAGAGGCAGATAAAGCAAGGAAATTTTGTATACCCACCTTGCTGTCCTAGCAAAAAATTGACCATTTTTAGATCAACACAGATGATCCATTTGTGTTCTTCATATTTGAGTAGCTCCAAAACCGTTTTGATGTGTTTATATTTTTCTTTCAGGTGTACTGAGTGTCCTATGGTTATTGCGCCAAAGATGTTGCCTATATGTAATAAAACACACTTCAGACTCCTCTTAGAGCTATCTATAAAGAGGCGCCACTCTTTCGGATCATAACCTGGAGCTCCCATCGCGGTGACTAATCCAGAAATATCACAACAGTAGACGAAGTCAAATTTAGAATCAAAGAACTGTAAGAGGTTCTTTTCTCTGTTGCGAAAGAATGTTACCTTTGTGTCTATTTTCAGCAAGTTTTTATCTTTTAACCGTGAAGCCAGCAATTCTGACAGCTATTTAGACAGACCCAGATCTCGAACTAAGTCATTGAGTTCTGCTTGGCTAAATGTTTGCGGTTCTGTTGATATGCCTGCAAAATCTGAGTCACTATTTCTGTCAGTTGACTCCTCTGTGACCTCAGTGTCATATTCACTGTCAGATTCAACAGAAGCAAGTTGAGTGAAGATAGGCTTTGGAACATCATCTGAATGGGGCACAGGCCTGATTGCTGAATCTCGACCTGATCTGCACAAACGAACGCCATTTTCAGAATCTGAGACCTCAAATCTACCAGAATCAAGCGTCAGAACTCATGCAACCGAAAGTGTGTTCCCCAGTGTTATATAATGTTACTTCAGTAATATAACAATAATTTTGGTAACTTTTTCGGCCTTCGTTCATAACTAAGAATCCATTTTCTGACAGAAAAAATGCATTGTGTTTATTGATATTTATATCCTCTTCAACCCAAATATCCTTATCAGCAGTTTTTTTTGGTTCTTGTCTCTTTGTTGAATCTTTTTCTTTTCTCTTCTTACTCTGCTGCTCCTTCGCATTTTCATCATCCTTATCCTTATTCCTGCGAAGATAAACTTTATTATTTGGAAGTGTTTAAGTAGATTCGGCAAAACTTGAGTGTGAGTGTGCATCAAGTTGGCTATACACTATTCTCAAAGTCACAAATACATCACTTCCAGTAAAGGGTATATTAAAATTCTTCTCCTTCGTGGTGGTCATTGGGAAGTTGCTGAATTGCTCTGTTATTTAGTTAGATCTTCATCTCGTGAGCCTATAGACAATAATAGATTTTATATTTTATATCCCTATATTTATATATTTATCCTTATCCTACCCAATTCAAAAATTAGTTGTTATCGTTCATATCATCATCACTATTGCTATTATCATTGTTATTATTTAAACCCCATTGAATATATATGTTTTTATTTTCCTTTTTTATTCCTGCAATCATTGAATCAAGTATTTTTTTAATACCGAAAGCAGAACTACCAGATACTGTTATTCCATTTATCGATGAGAATTTTATTTCGAAGGGTGAGTCAAATATATTTAATATAGTTTTATCTTTGGATAAATACCATTGTTTATTACCTGAGGTTCGTTGATGAACAATTATAAACTTTTAAATTTTTTACAAAAGCAGGCCACGTCCTTAAGAGTGATTCAAAATAATTGGCATACCGCTTATCTTTTATATATAAAAACTGAGATGTTACTATAAATTGATAATAATCTTTCCATTCATTTAATATTTTTGTTGATTTTTAGAATTTAACTCCATAATGAATAAGGAAATTCAGTTTATATTCACAGAATGTAAAACCGGTGGATATATATACCCGGAAGAAATACAAGTTGCAATTGGAAAAAAAAAAGAAAATTGTGAAACTGAATATGAATATGAAATTATGGTTAGCAATAATACATGTCGACCACAAACCAAAAGATCAAGCTCCTCTTCGTCGTCGTCGTCATATAAGTGTTTAAAAAAATGTTTTAAGAAATCACAGTCAGAAGAATACCCATCAGTAAATAAATATATAAAAAAATTGAAAATGGCTACTCTGGAATGTCAAAAGATTTGAAAAGAAGAACCTTAGTGGGAAAATGAGGCATCTGGTAATGAATGGAAAAGTAACATTTACTGTCCGTATCACGAAAAACGAGGACATTCAAAAACACCCTCAGCTAGACTCTATATTGATACTAATAAATTAAAATGTTTTTCAAATACATGTTGTGTGGTAAGAAATACTATAGATCTTTTAGATTTTCTCGTACAAAAACGATATCCAAAGTAACTTTTATTTGTTTCTATAAAGTGTTTTCGGTTTTTGATAATTTGGGATGTATAAAAAAATACAAGTTCAAATAACATTTTTAATGAATATTGACGGTTCAGAATGATAGGTAACTTCAACTTCGTCACTTGTGGTGGGGTTCAAACTGGGTGATAACTTAAATCTATTATCATGTACATTCTTTCGATGACTCTCTGTTAAAATAGCAGATAATTTTATCGAAGTATCATCACACCGTTTTTTAAAATGCATTCTGTCTATCCATACAGTCCCCAGTCTAGCTTCTCTAGAAATTGGGTCTAAAATTAGATATTGTACTTGTGGATCAGATACAAAAGTAACTTTTTTTTTGTTTTTTCTCCTTTTTCTTTCTCCTCTACTTGTATAGTATTGTGTATATCCATGTATTATTGTCAGATTAAACACCCGCCTAGCAGGCACTGTGGCTGTACAAAAAGTTGTAGATGACGACACTATTTATATACAAATTGACAAACTGGATCGTATAAATTATGTTACAACAGTTTTTAGTTTAGTAGTTCCCCTTAAATGTGGAGTACGAAAGCTGGGTTTTATTTTTCTTTGTGGGAAAATAAAGTAAATTATTTTCAATTTGGATTACGATAAACAAAGTAATTCTGCTGCAATTAGTAAACACAAACTTCGAGGAGCTGGCAGGTAGATTTACCAGTGACCACCATTTATATTACAACTTGACTACATTCCTTAGATAATGGAAATGCTGTGAATAGAATAGTAATGGAACAATCACGTCTTTATGAAAAAAAGGATCTCCAGAATACTTTGACCAATTCTCCACTAATAAATGTAGTGGATGTGGAGACCCTTTCGAGAGCCGGGTTTTATTTTTCTCAGGAGGAGTAATAAAATAAAATGTTTTAAGTGCAATTTGGAAATCGATGCCGCCGCCGCCGCAGTTATCGACAGTGAAGCTTTTCACAGGGAGAAACGGCCCCGGTGCATATTTTTACGCACTTTAAATCGGTCCAAGACATTCTATGACACCCGTGTATTCAGATTTGAAAAGGAACGACTGGATACGTTCGTACACTGGCCCCTGCCGTCTTCGTGGACATATCTCCAGAAGATTTAGCCGCTGCAGGTTTTAATTATCTCAAAAATAAAGACTTCTGCGCCTTTTATTTTTGCTGGGGTATCATATACGATTGGGAAGAGGATGATACGCCCCTCGGAAAACATCGTAGATTTTTTCCCCATTGTCCCTTCGTTAGAAATCAACCAACGGCAAACATCAACCTGGGTCAGAGTTGCATTTTAGACCAGATAATTCCAATTCCATAAACGAAGAAAAAAGTGAAAGAGACACCATATTACCGCAGATATATTACGTTTGAAGCAAGACTGGGAAGTTGTAACAATGAGTGGAGGCTAAAGGCATGGCCTCTAGAAATACAACGACTCCATGATTTAGCAGAAGCAGGTTTTTATTACTTTGGCTTATTGGATATGGTACGATGCTTTTCTTGTGGTATAGGTCTTCACAATTGTGAGGAAAATGAAGAACCATGGAATGTACATGCACGTTGTTCCTCAAGTTGTGAATTTTTATTACTGAAAAAGAAGTCTGATTTTATTAAAAAGTTTAAAATATATTTTTAAAGGAATATTATTTATTATTAATAGTAATTATTAATAACAACCACCAACAATAAATATTTTCTTTCTTTTCAGATTCAAGATCAAACTCCTCCTTACCAACAAAGTAATTCAGCAGTTAAGCCCCAGAAGATTTTTCGAGTAAATCTATCGGATGATGATATGACCTATTTAATGAACCAGAGTATTATAATAAAGAAGGTTATAAACATAGGATTTCCTTACGATAATGTAAGACGCACTCTTTATAAAAGACTTGAAGAGAGTGGTGTCCCCTTTTATGCTCTCGAAAATGATTGTATTTCTTCAGTTTTGGATCTTATGGAGACCGAGGCTAGAGCTCAGTCTAGGACTAGACCTCCTTTACGGTTTACATTATTACCACCTAATTCACCACCATCTTACCCTGAAATCAATAGGGTTACACTACAACCTAATCAACCACAATCAAATCAATCATCTCCTGAAATTAATCCACCAAATCAATCATCTGAAATAGCACAACCTCATCCTCCACGTAGTAATCCAGCTACCCCTCCCCCAGTTCTTTCCCCTCCTCAATATAATGCTCTAGTATGTATAGTATGTTATGATAAAGACAGAAATATTATAATCATGCCCTGTACACATGTTGCATTGTGTGTATTTTATCATTATCCAATTGTCCAATATGTATACAAAAGATTGAGTATTTTAGTAAAGTTATTATATCATAATATCATAGTTTTGTTAAATAAAAATCTGAAGGCATACTGTATTTATTTATCAATAAAACAAAATTATATTAATGTATATATAAAAACACAAACCTCGAGGAGCTGGCAGGCAGATTACCAGACATCATTTATATTACAACTGAATCATCTAGTAGGTAGAATATTTTGTCAATTCTCCTTTAGGGTGTTGTGGTCACGGCTGTGATAAAGGCCAACCAGGGAGTGTAGTACTGTGCCTTCAGTTAAATCAGTTCATAGTTGTCATCAGTGAATGCAGAAGAGACTATAAATAACTTAAAGTGAATACGTATTGGCAATCGAGCTGGTAAGGACAACTGCCAGCCTATTCGTGTCATAGGTGCCACAGAGACTTTAAATTTTATTTTGTTTGTGTGCTTTCTCAAGGACTGAATCTGTGTTTATAATACACCACTCACAGGGAGATACAGTGTACACAGTGATAGTTCATAGTGTCATCAGTGACCGCTGAAGTTGTAAATAACTTAAAGTGAGCGCTCACTAGCAAGCAAGCTGGAAAGGCACCGTGCCAGCTGAAACCAAGTCGTGTCATAGGTGCCACAGAGACTTTAAATTTTATTTTGATTGTGTGCTTTCTCAAGGACTGAAACTGTGCCTACAATACACCATTCACAGGGAGATACAGTGTACGCAGTCGCAGACGACAACTCTATAGGCAACAGAGAGTAGCTAAGTACTTTTTCTCTCTTTATTTTTTTTTAAATAGGTATAGATTTATACACGGTCTGCACCCCCCCCCCCCCCCACAACAACAACAACCATGAGTTTGATATGTGATTACTGCAGGGAGACGTCGGATATGGAGGATGCAGGCCTAACTAATGCAACGTTTAGGAAGTTACTAACTGCCGTAAAGCATGATAGCTGTTGCTGGTATTGCTCTGGCTGCATAGTCAAGGTGAATGAAGCGATTGCAATCCATAAGGGAACGAGTTCTCTAGGGACGAAAATAGATGAAGCAGGAGCCCTGCTGGTTGACAAACTGGAGCAAGTTGGGAAAGAGATCCTTGCTAAGACTGAGGAAGTAGCTAATAGAATGGAGGTGGTTGCTAAGAGGAGTTATGCTGACGTATTAGGAGGGCCACGGGGGGGGGGGGGAGGGGAGAGTAATGCAGAATCAGTACAGGTTCTACAGCAGATTGGGACTCTGAAAAAGTGTGTCGAAGAAATGAAAATTAACGCACCTACTGTTAGGGGAGAGGAGGAACACCAGGAACGGCTCCAGCGCAGGAACAATGTAATAGTTTTTGGAGTCCCAGAGAGCCAGGCAGAGGGAACTGTGAGTAAGAAAACACACGACAAGGTGCTGTTTCAAAATATTTGCACAGAGGTTCTGAAGATTCCAGCAACCCCTCAGGATGTGAGGAGACTGGGACAAAAGCAGGGGGCTAAGCCTCGCCCCCTCAGGATCACACTAGGGAGTGAGGAGGAGAAATGGCAAGTTATTCGGCAGGCAAAAAACTTAGCAAGGAGCGAGGCATTTCGGGATGTATTTATTCACCCAGGCCGCACGGTAATGCAGAGGGAACAGCACAAGAAGCTCCTGCAGGACTTGAAGCAGAAGAGGGAGAAGTCGAGGAGGAACGGGGACAGGTGCACATGGGTTATACTCAGGGGGAGGGTAGTGGAAACAAGTGAGCAGTGCACCCCCACTCAACCCCCCACCCGGGAGGCGGCACCAGCTCAGCCTACCGGACAGGAGGGAACGAGCGCCGTGTAAACAATGACATTTTTAACCACACCCTGCAAAATACAGTGTACTTAGCAAATGCTGCAGCTTCTGAGAATGTGGGTGGAGCGGGTTTATTACTAAGAGCAGAGACGTTACCGAGAACAAATTCTGGCTTGAATGTCATGTACACTAATACTGACACGTTCCTTGATAAGAGAGAGGAGTTTGAAACACTACTAAGAGTACACCAACCAGATATTGTAGGAGTTGTAGAACTGTTGTACAAGAACAGGAGAATCGACCCAGAGGAATGTGAGTTCAGTATTGCTGGATATGACTCATTTACGAACCTAACTCAAGAATCCTGCAGGAGGGGTGTGGTTATCTACGCTAGGCAAGACCTTAGAGCCAGCCAGGCGAGGGTACAGGGAGAGGATGTTTTTGAAGAGTCCAAGTGGTGTAAAATTAAATTAAAGGGAGGGAACTTACTTATCGTCGGGTGTATCTACAGATCCCCAAACTGTGGCCCACTAAATCAAAGGAACTTAAGAACCTTAATAAACAATGCGGCGATGCTCAACCCCAGCCACCTCCTTATCATGGGGGACTTTAACTATGGCGACATCGACTGGAGAAACGAGTCCACCCCGAATGACTTGAATAATCCTGCTACTCTTTTTGGAGAAACTCTGAGAGATAATTTTCTGTTCCAACATGTGAGAGACCCGACACATTACAGAGGGGAGCAAACACCCAAGCCACTTGACCTCATCATAACAAACGAGGAGGGTATGGTGGCCAAACTGGAACACCTTGCCCCAGTTGGCATCAGTCACCATACAGTGTTGTCATTCAGATTTAACTGTTACCTAGTTCAAGATAAGGCCAGGCCAAGGTGCAAATATTACAAAGGAAATTACAATGGGATGAGGGAAGAGATGAGGGGTATCAACTGGCCTGACTTATTAAGGTACAAGAACGCAAACACTACGCTGAATATCATAACTAGTAAAATGACCCACTTGATCGATAAATATATACCCAAGACCAAACCCAGTGCTTCTAGGAATACGAGGGGATCCCTACACATGAACCATGCGGCGGTCGACAAAATTAAGAAGAAAACCCAGAAATTCAAGACGTGGGTTGGGTCAAACGATGAGCAAGACAGGAGGATGTATGCAAGAGCCAGAAACCAAGCAAAGATAGAGTGTAGGAGGGCTGAAAAGGAGTTCCAAAGGCTGGTTGCATGCGAGGTCAAGTCAAACCCAAAGGCGTTTTACCGCTATGCAAAGTCGAAATTGAAAACGCGAGTAGGAGTATCAGACCTGAGGCTTGAAGATGGTAGTTACGCAGATTCTGACCAGGATAAAGCTGAGGCATTGAACAGCTTCTTTTCCTCAGTGTTCACAAGAGAGGATGCAACTAACCTTCCTGCGTTTGAGGACAGACGGTTCGACACAGCACTGACCCACATTGTGTTCACAGAAGAGGGTATTAGAAATAAACTGTCCAGGCTAAAGGTTCATAAGAGTCCTGGACCTGACATGGTGCATCCTAGAGTGCTAAGAGAGCTGTGCAACGAGCTTGCAGAGCCCCTGAAGATTCTGTTTTGTAAATGCCTGGATGAACAAATGGTCCCCAGTGAATGGAAAGT
This sequence comes from Homarus gammarus, assembly GCA_958450375.1. Lineage (NCBI taxonomy): Eukaryota > Metazoa > Arthropoda > Malacostraca > Decapoda > Nephropidae > Homarus > Homarus gammarus. The sequence goes on from CAUDMG010001711.1 coordinate 49,604, forward strand.
GGCTTATGTGAGTCCTATCTTCAAGAAGGGCGATAGTCACTCCACGAACAACTATAGACCGGTGAGCCTGACCAGCATAATATGTAAAGTACTTGAGAGTATTATCAGAGATGCCGCGATGGAACATCTACTACGAAACAACCTTGTAAAAGATTGCCAACACGGTTTTATGCCGGGGCGCTCTTGCTTGACACAATTGCTCAAGGTATTGGATATTTGGACCCATATTCTAGAACGGGGTGGTAATATCGACAATATTTACCTAGATTTTGCCAAGGCTTTCGACAGTGTACCCCACGAAAGGCTGAAAATCAAACTGGAAGGGCACGGAATTCGGGGAAATGTCCTAGCGTGGATAGAAGACTTTCTACATGACCGCAAGCAATGTGTGGTGATTAATGGCACGAAATCGTCATCTGTACCTGTAACAAGTGGGGTACCGCAGGGTAGTGTATTGGGCCCGCTGTTGTTTGTTTGTTTCATAAATGATATGCCTGACGTTGTACACTCCTCCATACAAATGTTTGCCGATGATGGCAAGTTATTTCGGGAAATTAAGAACCAAACGGACTGTGAAGAGCTGCAGAAGGACCTCTGTGGGCTCCAGGAATGGTCGAAGGAATGGCTGCTGAGATTCAATGTCACGAAGTGTAAGAGGATGCACCTGGGGCGTACCAACGGTAAGGAGGCGTATCATATGTCCCAACGGGATGAAGAAAATGTACTAGTTGAGACTGTGTGTGAGAAGGACCTAGGTGTGTATGTTGACAATGAACTGAAGTTCTCTGGCCATTGTGAGAAGAAGGTAAATCAGGCAAATAAATTATTGGGTCTTATAAGAAGGTCGTTCAGATATCTAGACGGTCCGTCCCTCGTGACGATCTTCAGGAGTGAAGTGCTTCCCCATCTGGAGTAATGTCACCCCATCTGGTCCCCGAGATATGCTAGGGACTGTCAGTTGGTTGAAAATGTTCAAAGGAGGGCCACCAAACTGGTGCCTGCACTTCGGCACCTCAGCTACCCTGAGAGATTGGAGCGCCTGAACTTGCCTAGCTTATACTACAGACGGGCAAGGGGGGACCTAGTTGAGGTTTATAAGCATCTCAGGGGACACTACTCAGTTGAGTGTCCTTACTTGGAGCTGGCGGACGCTCGCCCCACAAGAGGTCACAGCTCAAGATTGAAGAAGCCGCAAGTCCAGAAAACCGTGAGGGCAAACTTTTTCGGAGTGAGGGTTGTGAACTCTTGGAACAATCTACCAGAGAGTGTTGTGGCGGCGCCGAGTGTGAGCTCTTTCAAGAGAAGACTTGACCAACACTGGAGCGGGTTCAGGTACATTCAGGAGCCGGTGCATGCCCAGTATTTGCCAACAGTACGTGACAGAGACGTGACCGATCGCCCGGGCGGCTAGCGAGCCGATCTTTTGGTGAAGAATATAAATGAAAAGAGACGTGACCGATCGCCCAAGCGGCTAACAAGCCGATCAGTGGCGAAGAGGATAAAAGTAAAAGTAAAATAAATGTAGTGATGTGGAGACCCTTTCGAGAGCCGGGTTTTATTTTTCTCAGGAGGAGTAATAAAATAAAATGTTTTAAGTGCAAGTTGAAAATCGATGCCGTATTAATGTTATTATATCATAGTTTATTTATTTTTGTATAAATAAAACCAATGAATTTTTTGAAGGATAAATTTATTTTACCATCAAACAAAATACAGGAAATACAGAAACAACCTAGTTACATTCAGGCCCCTAGCTAGAAAATTTCATTGGGATGAATGAATTTTATTGGATCTTAATAAGGATTTGGTAAGGAGTGACATCGAGTAATTTTCATTGTTATGAAACATCTGTTTAACATTGGCCTGCTCTGTAGATACCTTGAGCTCCATGGGTACTCTAGGTTGTTGCTCTATGGGTGGTCCGTATGTAGGTTGTTGCTCTATGGGTGGTCCGTATGTAGGTTGTTGCTCCATAGGTGGTCCATACGTAGACTGTTGCACTATGGGTGATCCATACATAGGTTGTTGAACTATGGGTGTCCCGTATGTGGACTGTAGCACTATGGGTGTCCCGTATGTGGACTGTGGCACTATGGGTGGTCTATATGTGGACTGTGGCACTATGGGTGGTTGCTCTATTGGTTGTCCATATGTATGTTGCTGCTCTATAGGTTGTCCGTATGTACGTTGCTGCTCTATGGGTTGTCCGTATATAGGTTGTTGCTCTATGGGTGGTCCGTATGTGGACTGCTGTATTGTGGGTGGTCCGTAACCTATTATTGTGGAGATAGTATTTTGTATATCATTATATAATCCCTCGATCTTAAAACGCTTTGCTAATTTAAGTAAGTTGGAGAGTTCGTTTTGATGGACGTTAATCTCCCTCCGATACATAAAGGAAACTAACTCTTTTATATATTTAGGAGATATGTCACCTAAAAAGATTATTGGGTGTTCATCAAGAGCCAAGAGAAGGATATCATTAAAGATAGGGCGGCGTGTCATCAAGATCACCTTGTGAACGGCGAAGGAACCCTTGCTGCAGGAGAGGGTAACGTCTGTAGAAGCCTTTTGATCGTACAGCCGGCAAAACATGGAGATGATACTACTTTGATGATTCTTCCGTTTGATGTTATATTGCTCCAGCTGCTCCATGTCTATAAATATCCTTCTAGTGGTTGTAAACTCACTTCCAACACGTGCCTTGAAGGGAGTAATGCTTTGGTGGAGTAAGTAAGCTATACAACTTTACCACAACTGCTCTGTGTTCCGTCAATTTTCACACTGACTGTTATATTTATAAGCAACCCTATTTTATTGAATATGTGTAAGAAGAGCATTCCTTAAAATTTTTATATTTTAACACTTTATTTTTGTTTTTTATTTCAGGAAAGGTTATAATGGAAAATAATGAAGTTTATTGTAAAATTAATGCCTTAAGGCTATATTTTGTTTTCAATCAACATAAGATGGATTTCCTGCAAGTAATTGCTCACAGTTCATCATGCCAATCAGCCTCCTGTACACCAATCTGTCGCATGTTTCGTCGTGTTCGCCATCCCATCGCGGCAGCTCGTCACTCCTGTTCTCTACTGCGCATATATTCCATGATTCTACAAATGTATTTATCTATGTGTAAAAATGACAACTGCAGCTTACCTGGTTGTTATGCTTTACGAGTCACAAAATTCATTAAAACTTCTTAGATTTTTTTGTATTGGAAATAAAATGGTAAAGAATATTTTATTTTATATTTTTCCCCTTTTTTTACAAAAACATTTTATGATAGTAGATTTATAATTTCTTATAAAAATATATTTGTATGCATTTATTAAAATAATATTGGCCTAACTCCTTTTTCTAAAACTTCTAGATTTATTTAGACATTCTGACATTCTTTGCCACATGGGATTATTTTTATTTAATGATAAAGTATCAAAACATATCTGCATAGATCAACTATGACTCAATGTGTTTTTGTACAGAGATTTTCTTGTCAATACATCATTAATCACAGTAATATAATTAGTATTGTCAAACATACTTAATTGACTCATAAATTGATGAAGACAATGGGCGAAGTTGTCCCTTTTGCCTATTCTTTCAGCAGCAATATGATCACTAAATCCATTAAGTCGAGGTTGTAAATAATAGGGACATTGTTTCTGTTGACATGCATTGCCTAATAACCCAACATAAGGTCTGTAGTATTTTCCATATGTTTCTTCAAATGTAGAAATATTATTAATACCACACCACCGTGTTTCACACATAATCTCTTCGGAAGACATGGGAATTACAGGAAATAAATGACATTAATTATATGATAATAACCATTCATTCTCAGCTCTCTGTATATAATTATTTACAATCAAATTTTCTTTGGCATTTAATTGAGAACCTATAAACAAATTATTGAGAGTTTGTATTTCTATTTCATAATTATTATAATAATCCCTAATATTAACAGATTTCATTCGATCCTTGGATGCTGGATATGTTACAACATATAATAAATCATGCATTGTGGTAGTTTCTTCAAAGAGGGATTCAATAATATCTCGCTGAACTCCATCTCCTGGGCAAATACTCTCAACTTATCCAACGTCACATCTCCAGCAGAACTTGGCCGTTTCAAGCCTCCAATAGCACAAACATTCAAATGGATATTATTATGTAAAAACTACAATATACCAGAATTATTTTCCTTTATAACTGCCTTTAGACTTTTACGAGCATATTTTCGCACCTCCTGAGGTGTATAAAAATTTTCTATACTAAAATCCTTGACTCTTCCATTTTCTATTTTCATTATTTCATCCACTATTGCAGTAATATTCACATCAAAATATTTGTCAATTAGTTCTTGTCGGTGGATACATCGTCCCAACCATTCAATTTTCAATAAGTGGATAAATTTTTCAATAGTAATCTGTTTCCATTTATTAGTTACATCTCCAGCAAAGGCGAGGAACATTGGTCTTCAAAGACTTTCTCATTTAAACTTGGGTAGACCCGCTACTAAATCTTCTTCTATACTCTCAGTCATCAAAAGTTGACAGTGGACATCACTCTCTTCCTCGAAATCGCCATTATAATCCGGATATATTGGAAACAACAGGGTTGAAAAATAGAGAGATAAGCGAGGTCTTACCTTTTCGCATTCATACAAATACATCTTGGCAGTAGTCACAATTTTTTCAATTATTTTATTTACATATTCGGGTCTTTCCCTCGCCGAGGGAAAATTACGAATAATATTAATCCACACGGCACTCAAACTAGCCAAATGTATGTTAAAATCTTTAATAGTGGGATTCCCCATTGTGATATAAGCTAAGAGTCCAGCCATAAGTGTAGTTGACATGAAGGGTTTCATTAAAGGAATCTCATTCATTGAAAATACCGGAACTACCGCATTAACCAACGTGTTAGGATCACCTTCCGTTAACTCAATTTCTCGTGACGCATTCTTATTCGTCATTAGCATGTCCAATCCAGTCTGTGAAATACATCCCTTCACACCATCTACTACATTAGTGATCTGCACAGTCCAGGGATTCATGACAGTGGCGTCTCTTGCAACTAAGTAAACTGGTATACCAGCCACAGAAAATGTAGCATATAGCTCCTCTCGAGATAAGTAATCGAGTTTGTCTGTAAATTCATCATCCTGCATTTCTGTTATCATAGATGATAAATTAATAAAACAAACCTCATTATTACTATCTACTTTATATGCCTTTATCTTATCTTTTTCTAGATTATATAAACGTTTAAATTCTTCACATGATCTTTTATGCTCGTTAGGTTCATTAAATCCTTTTAATCGGAGGGCTGTCACTGCATATTTTCCTTTAGATGTAACATCGCTAACATGAAGGATACCTCTGATTAAATCATGTGATGATAGTAATTTTTTCTTTAAAATGATCTCTGAGGTTGATTTGTACTTACTGCGAAACAATGCAAAAAATGTGTTTCCTTCTCTTCCAATCTGTTGGCATCTTCTATTTACTAACTTCTTGATATGTTCGAATATGGTATTTATATTAGATATCGTTGTACCTTCTCTCTTTTGACTATCTTCAATCAGTTTACCAAACCATTGATTAGTTACTATTTCTAGTAACTTTAATGGTAAAAATGGTGATTGAGAATGCGATTCCGGGGGTTTCAGCCTATACAACATACCCGTCATTTCGTCCTTTAATATGTAATATTTGTCTTCTTCATGATCATCTATGGCAGAGGAAATAACCCACTCGTGTGGATAAAATATTTGTAGAGGAGGTATCCCATTCGATTTTATGGGGATAACATGCAAATTTCTTTTTCTACAAGGTGGTTGTTGAGTAAACATTCCTTGATGATTTTCTAATATATAATCACTGATGCATTTCATTTGATAACATTATCCATCATCATTTTCAGTATAAAAAATGATGGGTATGTTAGTTGGACCATTATGTAAATTAGACCGTAAATCTACACTCAAATACAGTATACTGGAAAATTTTCCCCTATTCCAAGTATAAAAACCTCACACGCTTTTGTTTTCATGCACTTCATGTGATTTATTACATCTTCTGGTGTCGAAAAATTGTTAGATGTCTCATTATTAATTCCGTCTGTTATCAGGAACACTCGTACTCGACCTCTTTGATGTATAGACTTTTCATAATCCTTCATAATCCTCATCAATTGTTCTAGGGCACCAATTAAATTTGTACTATTCCTATTATTATATATCAAACTTTTCAACTGTTCTTCAGTATTAAATAAAGATGGGTCTTCCTGTTCATTAAACCTAATACATTCAACAAAATTTCCAAAGTGGTAAATATCAGTTACATTACCCTTTAATTTAGGTTTTATATGCTCTTCCCAGGCTAAGTGGAGTGTTTCCAAACTATTTTTCATAGAAAACGATGTATCAACAAATACTATATCCCTATTTGTTGATAAAAGACCAGCTCCTTCAAATCCTCTTATTTCTCCTTTTTCTTCTTCGTGAGAGATTCTCGGTATCTGGAATATATCATATTTCAGTTTATCGTCACTTTCCAAACAATAATAATCAACTTTCAGATCCTTGGTATCCATAGATAATAATTCCTCCATGGCTTTTTGACTGTTGGATGGCTGGCTAGCTAGCTACCTAGCTGGCTGGATGGCTGTGCTGTGTGATACTGATTGAATAGTATATTTCCTGTTTATATATACAGTGGAAGGAAAATTACCAAAAAAAAGTAAAATATTCCTCTTATATGGCAATATATCTTTGTAGATTTATTTATCATATATGATAATAATATAGACGACGATATATTAAAATGTACTTCGTTTATATATTGTTCAGGAGAATAAACAGTACATCCCAAAGTAATAAAAAAAGGGGATTCCTTCAATTTCTCCTTCTTCACTAAATTTTCTGGATTATTCATAAGTATCTCGGATAAATATGTAATAGATACAGAGGTTGGAATAATGATAGTGTCATTTGTGGTGTTAGTAGTAGTATTTTTCCACCACCACCACCACACACGAATAATTGGTCCTGTGCGGTTGTGGAATTTCGGATAAAAACAAGAGAGTGGCATTCCTTCAGTGTATTTCTTCAGTCACAGTGTGGTTCAGATTCTTTTTGACTTTCTTATAGTTAATTCTTTCTTGAATAGGAATTGCATGAAATCTCTTCAGTGTACACACAATATTTCCATTATTGTTGTTATAGTCCACTCTTGTATAAAACCCAGTCACTATACATGTATACAAATGATACTGCTTCTTCTGTATAAAAATGCTCGTATTTTGAGCACCTAAAGGTGGTGTTGTTATGATTATTGGTTTTATTATACTTTTATTAAAATATTTTTTTTGAAAGCATGCTCCACAGGCAATTTTAAATTAAGATCCTTGTGGTAAATTCAATATGGCTTTATTATCTTTAATCTCTTTCTTTGTTACTGGATTTATTGTCAACTAGGTATTCTTGAAAGGTTGATCCAGAAATGTGACGAAGGGGACTGTTTTTTTTTATATTATACGGGATCCATTCTTTTCTAGTTTCAGCAGCAGTGTATGGGTACAGAGAGAAAGCTAATAATAACATTAACATTATTACTATAGTCATTTTATGTTTCCCCAATAAACTGTTATTAGCTATTATATAACAACCAACATTAAAAAATTCTTATTTATTTCTTCTACTATCATTTGGATATAAAATAAAGTAAAGTATATTTATTATAAGTGTACCAGAAAGAATTAAAAATACAACTATTTTCATGCTTCGTTTTATTTTTAAATAAGTTTAAAAATTTAAAAATTCATAAAATCTTTTACTTTTGGAAATATAAATAGAAAATTTAAAATAAATATATATACGTATGAAAATATTAAAAATATAAACATTATTGTATAAGGTGATAAAAAGGGCCTTAGATTTTGAGGAGAATTATTATTATATGGATGCAGGTACGTTGTAACTGAAGCATTACCTGCCCCTGTTGAAGTAGCAGCAGCAGCAATGGTGTTAGATGTGAGGGATGGATAAGATTCAGTTAATAATCGATTTGCAAATCGCATGCACGCTAATGACGGTTTTTCGGGTAAGGGTATACAATCATTAATATCATTGTCATCACTGTCATTTTCATCTGAAATATTTTCATCATCATTACTATTGAATTGTTGTTTGAGGTGATTGTCAACTGTCATTAAGCCTATATTTCTCTATTGTTTTTAATATATGAAATACAATTGAATTTAAATTTAATTGACCACTGTTTGGTAAACGATCATTATTTATATGTTGTATTGCTTCCTTTAAATTCACAAAAATAGGCCACGTCTGCTTATCTAATTTGAAATTATACCAATAACGTTTCTTATATTTTTGGATTGCATCTAGGTCAGTGCCCTGTAATATATTTAAAATAGAATGTAACCTATTCATTTTATTATGTAGACGACTCAAATTTTCTTTTTGATGTGTTTCTATTAATAAACTATAATTACATTTGTAACTTTTACCGTCCAATCCTATCCATTCATCTATAATTTTGGAAGGGTATCATTATTTAATGAAAGAAAATAACTAAAACTTTTATGTATACAACCACACTCTTCAATAAATTCTCTAATTTTAGTTGTCATTTTATTATGTTTATCAATCTTTTCACAACGACCACGAGGTGGAACATATTGACATTCTGTCGTGTTTCCTTCGTTTGCAAACTTAAAATGAAAAATATTATAATATTCAGCCATAGTTATTTTCTGTTCTGAAATTATTATGTTATTATTTCTGTTATTATTTCGATGATTCATCATAAGTACCTGAAAAGGATAAGGTGGTGAAAATACCACCAAAATTTTACACTTTTCAATAATTTCATTTTTAGTATATAACCTACACTCTGTCGCGTCTATATAGAGAAGACCATAAGATGTAGAGGTTTTTCTTGATGCTGGCCTAGTTTTACTGATGTCGTTATATTTCAAATTATATCCTCGCTTAGGAATATTAAGTTGCTTGGGTAAAGATTTGATAATATTCATATTACCTTACACTTTACTATTTAATACCATTATCAAATTTCTTAAAAATATCCTTTATTAAATAGTAATGAATGAAAGTTTTCTGAGAAAAATAATTTATATTGTAATATAACTACTCCTCTTAGAAAACCAAATACAAAATTAAAATTGTGAAAAGGGAGGAGGCGGCCGCTTCGTTTTAAATTTTCAAAATCCATGGTTAATAATGTAGGGTGGTAAGGTAAAATAAAATTATATATACAATTAAATTTATTTATTGATTATTTAGATTCTATATTAATTATTTTATTATTCTGATCTAGATTACAAAAAAGAAATGGTCTATCAATAAAGATGTTCACTCCACATTGAACATCTTGTACATTAATTTTATTATATGTGGTAGTAGTCCACTTACTATCTATTCCATTAACATTGAAGTGTTTATCATAGATAAACAATTATTATTTACAATATTCTTCGTTATGTTGTCTAGGCTCTCAGCAATGAACTAAACATTTCTAACTATGTTACTCATATTGCAGTAGCAACTCTTTATATTAAATATGGGAATATGTTGAATATTTGAATACACTTTCTTGAAGGATGCTAAACTCTTCTCAAGGGCTCCACGGTCGTTAGCAAACTTCCTCGCCACTTTTACCAACTGTATTTTGGTTGCTGGTTTATAAGGCATGTAAATATATAGAGACTTTCCATTCCCCTCGTTGTCGTCGGTAATATAGGGAAACCTCATTGTAAGATCTTGCTCTTTGTCTACACATACGTGTGTTACTTCCGGAATAATACTATTATTACTCTTTCTTACAATATATCCCCTACCGTCAATGTCTGTACCTAGTTCTACAAAATTTGCTTTAAAACACATCATCCATGTTTTAGCAATTACGTCTTGAGATATGTAAAAATCACTATTTATTATTTTAGTGTAATCTTTCTTTTCACTCCACTTTCTGGCATTAAATAAAGAACTTGTTGCTATATTTACACAGGCATTTATTTCATCCACAAAAAATAAGGGGTTGGAAATAACTCCCCTCGACTCTAATATTACTTGTTCATTGACCCTTTGTGTCATGTCATTAGCATCAGAGAAAATGAACTTTTTCTGGAGAAAATACATTGTAGAATCAGCAACGTTGATATCAGTAAACGTGTTTAAAAGTTTTTCATAATTCAACACAATTGACACATCAGTTAATAATCCTATTGCACATGTTAATCCTTTGGTATGAGGTATTAGTCAATGCACATAGTGAAATATATTACCGGTCGTAGTCATTCTCTTCTCCTCCTCCTGTGACGATTGAATACCGTAAATAAGGTAACTTAGTGACCCTATAACAGTAAAACAATCAAGAACTATATTATCTCTTTTATCATCTTCAGCAGCTGCAGAAAATACTTTAAAGCAAGCATTATTATAATCAATTGTTGACATTTTTCTATCAATCACAAAACAAGATTGTACTGTAGGAGGGAGAGAGCAGCTACCTTGCGTCTGTAAGTGGACTAACGTTCAAACTGATAATGTAGTAGTACTGAAGTAATCATAAACCCTAGTCACTTTAGGACAGGTACCAATCTGTATTTTCTACACTATTTATTGTGCTATAATATATATTTAGAAAATAATTATTGTTAGTAAAAATAATCTTCTCGTTCGTTCCTTGTTCAAGAATAATAATAAGGAGGAGGAGCATAATAAGAAGAATATAGAGAAAAGGAATAAGGAAAAGAATAAGGAGGAGAAGGAGGAAGAGGAGGAGAAGAAGAAGAAAGAGGAGGAGAAGGAGGAGAAGAAGAAAGAGGAAGTGAATGAGAAGAAGAAGAAGTTATAATAAATTACTGCTCAAGTATCATCGTGTGTATTTACTTGCTGGGTGTCAAAATGATGCACAAGACCGATAACTCCAACATGGAAGTTTTCATCACTATTCTCTATTTCATGTTTGGAAAATGTAAGTTTTTGTCACTGATGTCTATATTTAATGTTGTGGAAGGACTAGGGACGACCATGGTCAGGGAATGATCAGATGACAGATGTAATTTAACGTGCTTCATAGTTAGATGGCGGAGTTCTTGATAATACAGTATCTCCTCGACGTACGACAACCCCGACATACGACCGCCATGGTCGTATAAAATATTTTTCACATTACGTATTTTCGAGTCCCGACGTTTGGTCGTAATGTGACGCTGTATGACAGCTTGTACTGAGCCGCCTCGTGGTGTACAGCATCCACGCAGTAGCCCGCTCAGTTGTTGTTAGTGATTGCTCTGTGTACTGACAAAATTTTTGTTTGTATTTCCCTTTAAAATGGCTGGCAAGTGTAAAGGTGAGAGTTCTCGTGGTGCTGAGAAGAAAAGGAGAGTCAATTACTTTGAGATGAAAATGAAAATAATAATGCAATCTGTAAATGGAAAAACGGTAGCAACCATTTCACGCGACCTTGGCTTCTCTTACTCAAAGATATAAAAAATTTTGAAGGACAAGGAACGAATTCGTGAGGTAGTGAAAGGATCAGCACTTATAAAGAGAACAATAATAACGAAAAAAAGACAAGGTCCTCTTCATGAGACAGAGAAATTACTTGTGATGTGGATGGATAATCAGCTGCAAAAGCGTGTACCCTTAAGCCTTCTAACCCTACAGGCTAAGGCAAGAAGTCTTTTCGAAAGCCTGAAGGAGCAGGCAGGAGATGAGTGAAACCAAAAGTTCACAGCAAGTCATGGGTGGTTCCAAAGGTTTAAGAAACGTTATAATTTGCACAGTGTAAAGGTGAGTGGAGAGGAAGCAAGTGCTGATGTGGGTGCTGCTGAAGCTTGTAAGGAGCTAGATTGTGTCATCGTGGAGGGAAATTATTTGCCTGAGCAAATATTTAATGTGGATGAAACTGGCTTATTCTGGAAGTGCATGCCAGAACGTACATACACCCACAAAGAGGCAAAAACCATGCCGGGATTCAAGGCATTCAAGGACCGAATCACACTTCTGTTGAGGGGGAGGGGGGCTGTAGGTGGTTTCAAGGTAAAACCCTTCATGATATACCATTCAAAGAGCCAACCAAAGGGGCTTTTAAAAATGTCAGCAGCACACACTGCCAGTGTTTTATTGCAGTAATAAGAGAGCATGGATGACCCTAGCACTGTTTGAGGTTTGGTTCCTGAGTTGTTGCATTCCACGAGCCAAGGAGTATTGTCTGCAACAAGGGATTGCTTTCAAGATTTTATTAATTTTAGATAATGCTCCAGGACACCCACCGCACCTGGACGACCTGCACCCTGATGTTAAGGTAGTCTACCTTCCACCTAACATCTCTATCATCCAACCCATGGATCAAGGTGCTATTGCTGCTTTTAAAGAGTATTATTTACATATCATACGTACGACCTTCGCTCAGGCTATTGCTGCTACTGAAGGTGAGAAATCACTCAGAGTTTTGGATGGACTACAACATTTTGCAATGTACAATGAACATAGCTGGAGCATGGGATGAGGTTACAGGTCAGTGCATGAATGGAATATGGAAGAAGGTCCTGAAAAGATATGTGAACAGTTTCAAAGGATTTAATGAAGATGAAGCAATTTCTGAGATTAGTAACAAGATAGTGGAATTGGGTAAGCAGCTGGAGTTAGAAATTGATAATGAAAATGTTGAGCAGTTGGTGGAAAGTTTAGCAGAAGAGTTAAGTAACGAGGATCTTACTGAACTGGAGGCACAGAAATTTGCAGAGGAAGAAGAGACAAAATGTAAAAGAAGAACCTGTACCCCCAAAAAGTTTTCAGTGAAACAAGTGGCAGAGGCATTTGCTACTATTAATAAGGGGATGTAAATGTTTGAAGAAATGGATCAAAATGTTGAGTGTTTTGCAAAAGTTGACAGACTGACCTAAGATGCACTTGCTTGCTACAAGGAGATTTACAATGAAAAGAAAAGGCAACTGTGCAGTCTAAATTGAACAGATTTTCTAACAAGTCCCCCACTGCTGTCTCCTCACGCCCCACCACTGCTGCCTCTTCACTCCCTAAAGATGATCCAATACCTTCAACAAGCAAGTATGTTAGCCTGTCTGAAGTAGGTGAACTTAATGACCCACCCAGCCCTGTCTCCTCCTCTGCTTCATCCAATTAATGTAGTTCCATGCTTAATTAATATATTATTGAGGCCCTCTGTGCATTCAGGTGACTACATTAAAGGTAAGTGCATGCACAATAACACTTTATACATTTTTCATTATTGATTGGAACTTCTACTGTACTGTATTTCATTTTAGAATTTCTATGTAGAGTCTCTCCTCGACTTACGACTGGGTTCCATCCCGACGACCAGGACGTAAGTCAAATAGGCGAAAATAACACCTGTACTGAACATAGAAATTCTAAATTGAAATACAGTACAGTCTCGGCTTACGTGGTTGGTCATTTACGTGGTGCCTGTCCAGATGCGCCAATTATTAGTTACACGGTTGTTACGAGTTGGGGATTTAGAATATAGTTATACGTCTACCCAGATCCCAACAGGTAACAACAAAAAAAAACAAAGACAATCGGACTATAAAAGGGGAGACAAAGGATGCGAGTTTTCGTTGTGTATAATAGAGTACCATAAATCCCTTAACAAAATATTCAGCCTATAAATTACCCTTAACCAAACTTAACCTAAACATTAACAGTATAGACATATTAATAAAACATAAAACAATAGTGAAGCAAGGTGGAGGTGGGAGAGGCAATACAAGATTACAAATACTTAAGTGAGGAGCTGAGATGGCTGACGAGTAAGGCTGAGTATTGTAGAAGACGATAGGTAGTCACTGTGCCATAGGTTTCCAGGATAGGTGATCCTGTGGTCACTTCCCAGAGCCAAGTGCTCTCTCCTCGAATTGGAGCTCACAAAGAAAACTTGGAGGAAGTGACGCAACAACCAGAATATGGAGAAGGGAAACCCCGGAGTGGTAACTAAGACGAGTCATACTCGTGTCTCGTCCCTAGATGGCGTTGCTCGTGGTGCTGGGTAGGTAGATCATGACAATTGGTGGAGGGGTTCGTAACACACCCCCCCTCCAAAGACCTCCGTAGCGTGGGCGCGAAGGAGGTGATCACCTGGTGCGTCTGGAGAGTAGCTGCTGCATTTCCACTGGAGCTCAGGACAAGGAGTCTGCAATCAGGTTGTCCACCCCCTTTATGTGCAGGACTTGTAGATTATAGGGCTGGGTGAGGAGAGCCCAGAGGAGGATTCGCTGGTTGGAGGTCTTGTTGGTTTGGATGAACGTGAGTGGGTTATGGTCAGTAAAGACTAGGGTTGTTTGTGGGCAAGACTGGAGGTAACATTCAAATTTCTTTATTGCCAACATCAGAGCCAGGGCCTCCTTCTCTATGGTCGAGTAGTTGGTCGGATGTTTTTTTAACTTGGCGGAGTAATATGCCACAGGGTGAAGGACATCAGTGGTTGGGTCGGGTTGTAGGAGCACAGCCCCCACTCCGACACAGCTAGCGTCGATTTGCAGATGGAAGGGCAAGGTGTAGTCAGGGGGGGGGGGGGTGGACTACAGGCTTGGAGGCAAGGAAGGCTTTGAGGCGGTGGAAAGATTGGTCGCACCTCTGGTTCCAGATGTAAGGGACCGCAGAACTGGTAAGGTCTGTGAGGGGTCCGGCGATGCTGGAGAGGTTACCGCAGAACCGACGGTAGTAGCCGCACATCCCCAGGAAGCGCATGAGTTCCTTCCTCGTCCTTGGAGTGGGGAAGGACAAGATGGCTCTAACGTTTGCGTCCTTGGGTCTCACCATACCATACCACCCGATATGTCCCAGGTAAGTCACTGAGGCCCGGCCAAAAGCAGATTTAGCCAGGTTTATGGTGAATCCTGTCTCTTGCAGTCGTGCAAACAGTATCTCCAAACGCACCAGATGTTCGTCCCAGCTGTCCGACACCACCACCAGGTCATCCAGGTAGGCGAACGTCCCACCTAGGTCCTGAATTAGGAAGTTGATGGCCCTCTGGAATGTGGCCGGAGCATTAGAAAAGCCAAACGCCATAACCAAATATTGAAAAAGACCAAATGGAGTTATAAATGCTGAGATTATTTTTGCCCTATCCGTGAGTCCCACTTGATAATATCCTTTCAATAGGTCCACGGTACTGATAAATTTGGCACAGCCTATGCTGTCTATTATATCTTCAATCAAAGGTAAAGGGTAGGAGTCTGAGACAGTGACCTGGTTCACTTTACGATAATCGGTACAGAAACGAAAAGTGCCATCGGGTTTTGGAACGAGAAGGCAAGGTGAAGCCCAGGGGGAGGTACTAGGATCAGCTCAGTTATGTTTTAACAAAAAATCTACCTCCTTTTTCATAATCTCTTTTTTTGTGGATTTAGTCGATATGCTGATTGCCTAATGGGTTGTACATCATCTGAGATTAGCTTAATATCATGTTTAAGTATATTGCAAAACCCTGGGAGGTCTGACGTGACTTTAGGAAATGTTGATAATAACTTAGTGAGATCTTTTGCTTGAGATGGATTCAGAACAGAAAAATACTCATCCAAGTTGTTGAGTATGTGACTGTTAGCAGGGTTCTCTTTAGGTAGAGGGAAGTCTAAATTCTCCAATAGGTCCATGTCATCTGTCTCCGGCTCCGGCCCTGACAAAACCGTATGCAATACAGGTTGGCTTATAGCCTCTGGGATGTCTTCCTCTCACTGCCTGGAATGGTAAAGTTTCATGAGATTAATGTGAAAAAGTTGTGAATCTTTCCTGCGATCAGGAGTACGGACTATATAGTTGAGAGGAGATAGTTTATTAGCATGGATTTGAAAGTTGTCATGGAACCGTTCCAAGCAACCTTGGAACGGTGGGTGATAAGCCGAAGATGTACAATGGTCCACACTGAGGTCTTTCATCACCTGTTTGAACAAAGATGGATCATATTGTTGGGCTTTAATGAGCTCGTCCTTAATATTGGTCTTATTGTACAGATCTTCTGTGGGTAGGAAGATATTAGAGGTGGTTTTAGATGAAGAGGGCCCATTTCGCACACTCTGTGACCGGGTGACAGCACAAGATGGGAAAAGATGAGGAATAGTTTCTTTAAGGTCAGTGGTGGAGTTGACAGGTAAGGGAGAGTCGACTGTCTTTATGTTAGGAACCACTAGATCTCCTACCAAGTCATTACCCAATAATAAATGAATGCCGCACACAGGCATTGGGTCTTTCCTAATGGCTATTTGCACTTCCCCAGTAATCAAGGGACATTGGAGGTGCACTTTAGCTAAAGGATAGGAAGAATGGGATGAGAGATCTGAAATTAGAACACTCATTAGTAAATGCGGTAGATATATCGGGAATGACGTTAAACAGGAGGATAGATTGTGCTGCGCCCGTATCACGTAGTATACGAATAGGGAAAGAACGAGACCCCTCTATGATTGAAATTTTTCCCTCATAGGTGAAAGAAGAGAAGAGATCCTGATGGGGCCTTTCCACATTGGTGTTTGCTATTGGTTTGGATTTGGGATCCAGGGAACTACTTTTAGCAATTCGACACTTTGGGTGTTTACAAGTCTGGATTGTATAGCCTGGGTTTTTACAGTAAGAACAAGTAAGCTTGGTTGCATCGGGGGGAGCAGGTGTGGGACCTTTCGACCTACCACTCATGCCCCCAAGGTTATCATCAGAGGAGGACCTAACATGTCGGGAAGTACCACGTTCTCTACTGCCCAGTGACTCCACCAGTAAGGCGTACGCATCAGCCAGCTCAGCAGCACGCCCTAAATTAACCACTCCACGCTCCTCCACATGCTTCAAGATGTGAAATGGTATCTTGCTTTTCCACTCTTCCAGGACTACCAAATTTAACAAATCCTGAAATGTGGAGGTCTCTGTAGCCTCTAACCACTTCTTAAAAAACCTAAGCTTTTCTTGAGCAAACTCAACAAAGGTGTGTGAAAATAGTTTGGTTAGTTTACGAAACTTCTGCCGGTATCCATCTGGCGTGATAGCATAAGAGGTGAGGATATTCTTTTTTACGTTATCATAGTCATCAGTCTGGTCTAAACAGTTATAAACTCTACGAGCCTTACCATATAATTTAGGAACTAACACTGACACCCACTGGTCCTTGGGCCACTCATTCTTCCCGGCTATTTTCTCAAGTCCTAAATGACCCGTCCATATCGGATTCATCAAACCCGGGAACAAGGGAAGAAGCAGTAGCAGGGTTAAAAGCAGCTAGTTTCTCTTTTAATGCCACTTCTTTTGATTTAAACTCCGATGTTAAGGTGACTTCTACCTCTCTCACCTGTATTTCTTTCAGTCTAACCTCCTGCTCCAACTTGGCCTGTTCCATCCTTTCCTCATGCTCCAACTTGGCCCGTTCCGACATTCCCTCATGCTCCAACTTGGCCTGTTCCAACTTTCCCTCATGCTCCAACTTTTGCTCCAACTTGGCCTGTTCCAACTTTTCTTCATGCTCCAACTTGGCCTGTTCCAACTTGTCCTCCTGCTCCAACTTGGCCTGTTCCAACTCGAGTTCTTTCATTTTGATTTGGAACTCGAACCTAGCTCGTTCTAGTTCTAAGGCGTCTATTCGTTGTGTTTCTTCTTGAGGGCTAGCCAGACCTGAGGCAACTTCTGAGTGAGGAGGGGTGGTGGATAGTGGTTGAAGTTTCTTGGACATGGGCGTTAATCTGTCAACAGCGGATTCTTTTAAAACTTCTTGTTGAACCAACACTTCAATCACATGATTTTTTAACATTTCCTTAGTCAGTTGTTGTGAAAATGGGATATTGTAATAGTTGGCTATTTCTTTCCATTCTTTCTTCAGGATATTAACACGTAATTTAGCTACGGAAGGATTTTCAATAAAATCCTGGAGATCAAAACCTGAGGTGGCCATTGTTAAGAAAAATAGGATAAATTAACTAATGGTCAAAAGATAAGATAAGTGGATAACCCTAGAAAATATCACGGCAGTGGATAACCAGAAAGTCCCGGAAACTAACCAAGTTATACCTTGGGAAATTACACTTATGATTATTGTTCTTCTGAGAAGATCCTTAGATAAGGATAAGAGACTTGAAAGAGGTAGGGCGTATTACGGCATTAATATAAAGATCCGGATTAACAACCCTGATATACTTGAAAGAGGAAGGGCGTATTACGGCATTTATATAAAGATCCGGATTAACAACCCTTGAGTAACTTGATTGACCCCAAATGAGATAATGAGAAGAACAATAATTGAGGGTTTATAATTATGGGGTCCTGGTAGAGCGGGGCGTCCCAAGATATCACTTCACCCTAAACTAGTGACTATGGAACAGCCTACTCTGGAGTGAGGGTATGGCATTAAACAGATCCGGATTCTTCCCTACACTCGATAAGACTTACTACACGACTGCCACGTGTAATAACAGGTAAGCCTTATGACACTTGGAACCTAATATCCTACGTCTGTCACTCTTACTGTACGGTAATACCAATATATGCACACACATATGAAGGAAACTTTAAACCACCGTAAAGCAATTGTGAACAGTAGTGACTGGGAGGAATAATTAACACGGAGTAACAAGGGAGGAAGGAATATGGTACTTAAGGTCGGGTCCTGTCACGGTCGCCATTTGTTACGAGTTGGGGATTTAGAATATAGTTATACGTCTACCCAGATCCCAACAGGTAACAACAAAAAAAAACAAAGACAATCGGACTATAAAAGGGTAGACAAAGGATGCGAGTTTTTGTTGTGTATAATAAAGTACCATAAATCCCTTAACAAAATATTCAGCTTATAAATTACCCTTAACCAAACTTAACCTAAACTTTAACAGTATATACATATTAATAAAACATAAAACAATAGTGAAGCAAGGTGGAGGTGGGAGAGGCAATACAAGATTACAAATACTTAAGTGAGGAGCTGAGATGGCTGACGAGTAAGGCTGAGTATTGTAGAAGACGATAGGTAGTCACTCTGCCGTAGGTTTCCAGGATAGGTGATCCTGTGGTCACTTCCCAGAGCCAAGTGCTCTCTCCTCGAATTGGAGCTCACAAAGAAAACTTGGAGGAAGTGACGCAACAACCAGAATATGGAGAAGGGAAACCCCGGAGTGGTAACTAAGACGAGTCATACTCGTGTCTCGTCCCTAGATGGCGTTGCTCGTGGTGCTGGGTAGGTAGATCATGACAATTGGTGGAGGGGTTCGTAACACACCCCCCCTCCAAAGACCTCCGTAGCGTGGGCGCGAAGGAGGTGATCACCTGGTGCGTCTGGAGAGTAGCTGCTGCATTTCCACTGGAGCTCAGGATAAGGAGTCTGCAATCAGGTTGTCCACCCCCTTTATGTGCAGGACTTGTAGATTATAGGGCTGGGTGAGGAGAGCCCAGAGGAGGATTCGCTGGTTGGAGGTCTTGTTGGTTTGGATGAACGTGAGTGGGTTATGGTCGGTGAAGACTAGGGTTGTTTGTGGGCAAGACTGGAGGTAACATTCAAATTTCTTTATTGCCAACATCAGAGCCAGGGCCTCCTTCTCTATGGTCGAGTAGTTGGTCGGATGTTTTTTTAACTTGGCGGAGTAATATGCCACAGGGTGAAGGACATCAGTGGTTGGGTCGGGTTGTAGGAGCACAGCCCCCACTCCGACACAGCTAGCGTCGATTTGCAGATGGAAGGGCAAGGTGTAGTCAGGGGGGGGGGGGGGGGTGGACTACAGGCTTGGAGGCAAGGAAGGCTTTGAGGCGGTGGAAAGACTGGTCGCACCTCTGGTTCCAGATGTAAGGGACCGCAGAACTGGTAAGGTCTGTGAGGGGTCCGGCCACGCTGGAGAAGTTACTGCAGAACCGACGGTAGTAGCCGCACATCCCCAGGAAGCGCATGAGTTCCTTCCTCGTCCTTGGAGTGGGGAAGGACAAGATGGCTTCAACGTTTGCGTCCTTGGGTCTCACCATACCATGCCCCACGATATGTCCCATTTAAGTCACCGAGGCCCGGCCAAAAGCAGATTTAGCCAGGTTTATGGTGAATCCTGTCTCTTGCAGTCGTGCAAACAGTATCTCCAAACGCACCAGATGTTCGTCCCAGCTGTCCGACACCACCACCAGGTCATCCAGGTAGGCGAACGTCCCACCTAGGTCCTGAATTAGGAAGTTGATGGCCCTCTGGAATGTGGCCGGAGCATTAGAAAAGCCAAACGCCATAACCAAATATTGAAAAAGACCAAATGGAGTTATAAATGCCGAGATTATTTTTGCCCTATCCGTGAGTCCCACTTGATAATATCCTTTCAATAGGTCCACGGTACTGATAAATTTGGCACAGCCTATGCTGTCTATTATATCTTCAATCAAAGGTAAAGGGTAGGAGTCTGAGACAGTGACCTGGTTCACTTTACGATAATCGGTACAGAAACGAAAAGTGCCATCGGGTTTTGGAATGAGAAGGCAAGGTGAAGCCCAGGGGGAGGTACTAGGATCAGCTCAGTTATGTTTTAACAAAAAATCTACCTCCTTTTTCATAATCTCTTTTTTTGTGGATTTAGTCGATATGCTGATTGCCTAATGGGTTGTACATCATCTGAGATTAGCTTAATATCATGTTTAAGTATATTGCAAAACCCTGGGAGGTCTGACGTGACTTTAGGAAATGTTGATAATAACTTAGTGAGATCTTTTGCTTGAGATGGATTCAGAACAGAAAAATACTCATCCAAGTTGTTGAGTATGTGACTGCTAGCAGGGTTCTCTTTAGGTAGAGGGAAGTCTAAATTCTCCAATAGGTCCATGTCATCTGTCTCCGGCTCCGGCCTTGACAAAACCGTATGCAATACAGGTTGGCTTATAGCCTCTGGGATGTCTTCCTCTCACTGCCTGGAATGGTAAAGTTTCATGAGATTAATGTGAAAAAGTTGTGAATCTTTCCTGCGATCAGGAGTACGGACTATATAGTTGAGAGGAGATAGTTTATTAGCATGGATTTGAAAGTTGTCATGGAACCGTTCCAAGCAACCTTGGAACGGTGGGTGATAAGCCGAAGATGTACAATGGTCCACACTGAGGTCTTTCATCACCTGTTTGAACAAAGATGGATCATATTGTTGGGCTTTAATGAGCTCGTCCTTAATATTGGTCTTATTGTACAGATCTTCTGTGGGTAGGAAGATATTAGAGGTGGTTTTAGATGAAGAGGGCCCATTTCGCACACTCTGTGACCGGGTGACAGCACAAGATGGGAAAAGATGAGGAATAGTTTCTTTAAGGTCAGTGGTGGAGTTGACAGGTAAGGGAGAGTCGACTGTCTTTATGTTAGGAACCACTAGATCTCCGACCAAGTCATTACCCAATAATAAATGAATGCCGCACACAGGCATTGGGTCTTTCCTAATGGCTATTTGCACTTCCCCAGTAATCAAGGGACATTGGAGGTGCACTTTAGCTAAAGGATAGGAAGAATGGGACGAGAGATCTGAAATTAAAACACTCATTAGTAAATGCGGTAGATATATCGGGAATGACGTTAAACAGGAGGATAGATTGTGCTGCGCCCGTATCACGTAGTATACGAATAGGGAAAGAACGAGACCCCTCTATGATTGAAATTTTTCCCTCATAGGTGAAAGAAGAGAAGAGATCCTGATGGGGCCTTTCCACATTGGTCTTTGCTATTGGTTTGGATTTGGGATCCAGGGAACTACTTTTAGCAATTCGACACTTTGGGTGTTTACAAGTCTGGATTGTATAGCCTGGGTTTTTACAGTAAGAACAAGTAAGCTTGGTTGCATCGGGGGGAGTAGGTGTGGGACCTTTCGACCTACCACTCACGCCCCCAAGGTTATCATCAGAGGAGGACCTAACATGTCGGGAAGTACCACGTTCTCTACTGCCCAGTGACTCCACCAGTAAGGAATACGCATCAGCCAGCTCAGCAACACGCCCTAAATTAACCTCTCCACGCTCCTCCACATGCTTCAAGATGTGAAATGGTATTTTGCTTTTCCACTCTTCCAGGACTACCATATTTAACAAATCCTGAAATGTGGAGGTCTCTGTAGCCTCTAACCACTTCTTAAAAAACCTAAGCTTTTCTTGAGCAAACTCAACAAAGGTGTGTGAAAATAGTTTGGTTAGTTTACGAAACTTCTGCCGGTATCCATCTGGCGTGATAGCATAAGAGGTGAGGATATTCTTTTTTACGTTATCATAGTCATCAGTCTGGTCTAAACAGTTATAAACTCTACGAGCCTTACCATATAATTTAGGAACTAACACTGACACCCACTGGTCCTTGGGCCACTCATTCTTCCCGGCTATTTTCTCAAGTCCTAAATGACCCGTCCATATCGGATTCATCAAACCCGGGAACAAGGGAAGAAGCAGTAGCAGGGTTAAAAGCAGCTAGTTTCTCTTATAATGCCACTTCTTTTGATTTAAACTCCGATGTTAAGGTGACTTCTATCTCTCTCACCTGTAGTTCTTTCAGTCTAACCTCCTGCTCCAACTTGGCCTGTTCCATCCTTTCCTCATGCTCCAACTTGGCCCGTTCCGACATTCCCTCATGCTCCAACTTGGCCTGTTCCAACCTTCCCTCATGCTCCAACTTTTGCTCCAACTTGGCCTGCTCCAACTTGGCCTGTTCCAACTTTTCTTCATGCTCCAACTTGGCCTGTTCCAACTTGTCCTCCTGCTCCAACTTGGCCTGTTCCAACTCGAGTTCTTTCATTTTGATTTGGAACTCGAACCTAGCTCGTTCTAGTTCTAAGGCGTCTATTCGTTGTGTTTCTTCTTGAGGGCTAGCCAGACCTGAGGCAACTTCTGAGTGAGGAGGGGTGGTGGATAGTGGTTGAAGTTTCTTGGACATGGGCGTTAATCTGTCAACTGCGGATTCTTTTAAAACTTCTTGTTGAACCAACACTTCAATCACATGATTTTTTAACATTTCCTTAGTCAGTTGTTGTGAAAATGGGATATTGTAATAGTTGGCTATTTCTTTCCATTCTTTCTTCAGGATATTAACACGTAATTTAGCTACGGAAGGATTTTCAATAAAATCCTGGAGATCAAAACCTGAGGTGGCCATTGTTAAGAAAAATAGGATAAATTAACTAATGGTCAAAAGATAAGATAAGTGGATAACCCTAGAAAATATCACGGCAGTGGATAACCAGAAAGTCCCGGAAACTAACCAAGTTATACCTAGGGAAATTACACTTATGATTATTGTTCTTCTGAGAAGATCCTTAGATAAGGATAAGAGACTTGAAAGAGGTAGGGCGTATTACGGCATTAATATAAAGATCCGGATTAACAACCCTGATATACTTGAAAGAGGAAGGGCGTATTACGGCATTTTATATAAAGATCCGGATTAACAACCCTTGAGTAACTTGATTGACCCCAAATGAGATAATGAGAAGAACAATAATTGAGGGTTTATAATTATGGGGTCCTGGTAGAGCGGGGCGTCCCAAGACATCACTTCACCCTAAACTAGTGACTATGGAACAGCCTACTCTGGAGTGAGGGTACGGCATTAAACAGATCCGGATTCTTCCCTACACTCGATAAGACTTACTACACGACTGCCACGTGTAATAACAGGTAAGCCTTATGACACTTGGAACCTAATATCCTACGTCTGTCACTCTTACTGTACGGTAATACCAATATATGCACACACATATGAAGGAAACTTTAAACCACCGTAAAGCAATTGTGAACAGTAGTGACTGGGAGGAATAATTAACACGGAGTAACAAGGGAGGAAGGAATATGGTACTTATGGTCGGGTCCTGTCACGGTCGCCATTTGTTACGAGTTGGGGATTTAGAATATAGTTATACGTCTACCCAGATCCCAACAGGTAACAACAAAAAAAAACAAAGACAATCGGACTATAAAAGGGTAGACAAAGGATGCGAGTTTTTGTTGTGTATAGTAAAGTACCATAAATCCCTTAACAAAATATTCAGCTTATAAATTACCCTTAACCAAACTTAACCTAAACATTAACAGTATATAAATATTAATAAAACATAAAAAAATAGTGAAGCAAGGTGGAGGTGGGAGAGGCAATACAAGATTACAAATACTTAAGTGAGGAGCTGAGATGGCTGACGAGTAAGGCTGAGTATTGTAGAAGACGATCGGTAGTCACTCTGCCGTAGGTTTCCAGGATAGGTGATCCTGTGGTCACTTCCCAGAGCCAAGTGCTTTTTCCTCGAATTGGAGCTCACAAAGAAGACTTGGAGGAAGTGACCCAACAACCAGAATATGGAGAAGGGAAACCCCGGAGTGGTAACTAAGACGAGTCATACTCGTGTCTCGTCCCTAGATGGCGTTGCTCGTGGTGCTGGGTAGGTAGTTCATGACAATTGGTGGAGGGGTTCGTAACACGGTACATTCCTGAATTTACACAGGAAGCGGCGCGGGCAATCTGCGCGCTAGGTCCCTTTTACATCACCGCTGACATCAGATGACGTTTCCTAATGTGAATGGGCCACGCATCCTTTCCATCCACGCATCCCATCCGCCACGAGCTGTGATTGGTCTAATTTAACTTGGCGTGCCCTGCCACCGGAGGGAATAAGTAGCTGACCTTCGATGCGTCAGTCCCATTGTTCTCCGTCTCTGCGTATACAGTGCTCCCTCGTGCCCGCTAATCCGCTCAACAATGACTTCCGCTGGACCCTCACCCAGAGAAACCAAGGTGCGACGCGCCTTAAGCTATGAAACTAAGTACAAAATCGTCCAGGACTTAGAGAAAGGCACGAGGCAGGTGGATCTCGCCCGACAACATGGTGTGAATGAATCAATGATCCGCACCATCAAGAAAGATGCCGCCAAGATCAAAGAACACATGAGCATCACAAAGTCTGCTGGTAGGTCCATGGTGAAATATTGCCACAATAAGGTGCTGCTCAAGACTGAAAGTTTGTTGGTCAGGCACTTGATGCGTCAGTCAAGTAGGAACATGGCGGTCGACACTTGGACATTGCAGGACTATGCGAGAGAACTGTACGTATCAGTGGCGAGAAAAATGGGAGTTGCAGAGCGCAAACCCTTGCTGCTTCCGCTGGGTGGCTGCAAGGGTTTCAACGTCGTAATAAGATCACGAACTTTGAAATTGTTGGTGAAGGAGCAAGTTCTGACCGGGCTGCAGCTATGAATTTTCCCCCATTCTTACGAGAAATTTATGGATTAAGGACAGAACACCGACGACGAAGTATTCAACATGGATGAATCCAGGTTGTTTTGGAAGAAATTGCCATCCAAGACCTTCATAGTGAAGTCTGCGAGCAAGTGTCGGGGCCGGAAGTTGCAGAAGGAGCGCATCACCGTCCTGTCCACCACCAATGCATCCGGCACTTGTAAGCTGAAGTTGTCTGTGATCCACAAAGCCCGCAAGCAGCATGCCTACAAAAGTATGAACATGAGCAAGTTAAATGTCCATTGGCTAACCTCACGTAAGGCGTGGATGTTCACTGGACTGTCCCTCTCCTGGTTTGACAACTGTTTCGTTCCTGATGTGAAGAAATTCTGCGAGCAACATAATGTTCCATACAATATTTTGTTGCTCCTTGACAACGCACCAGGACACTCGCCCCTATTGCTGGATCGTCACCCCAATGTAAAAGTGGTCTTCCTTTCTCCTACCACTACGTCGTTAATCCAGCCCATGAATCAGGAGTTGATATGCAACGTCAGGGCTGCTTTCTCCGCAAAGAAGTTTCGCCTCCTGAACGACTTCACCAACACCAAGGATGAATTGCAGAACCTTATGAGTGGCACCAATAGCGAGAGCGAGGATCCAGAACAAGATTTGGCAGACCATGAAGTGCGAGTTATGTATGATATGGACACAAAGTAGTACCTTAAGCTGTGTATACTCATATTACCCCATTAATTATGTATAGTAAAGTATTACAGAACATGTATTAATCCTATGTAATATTTCCATTTATTGTGCACCATGTTATGTATATAAATTATCATATTTACATTTTATGTATTCAGCTTGTGAATGCTGGCATCTGTACAGGCCAGCGCGCAGTAATACATAGAGTGAAGACTACCAGTCCTTGTAGTGAGGAAGCGAGCTTCTTGGTCCATCTCTGTATATATCTCCTGCATGAGAATAAAAACCTGTTTTTAAGATAACAAGTGTTTGTGTATACCCTCAGTAGTGTAGAACATTTTGGGGGTATCCAAGACGAACGTAGATGGCGCAGTGATTATTTCTCAGTGAGATGCAGTGGACAAGCCTTCCCGCCCGGATTGTGTTAATGGCGTCTCGTCTTCAGCTTCACGGATTTACAGCAAGACTACTACAAGCCTCTAGACTTACAGTGTTGTGAAGTGCTATGCTGTGTACAGTGCCGTGCTGTGAAGTGAAGTGTTTTGTGAGGCCCACAGGGTTATGTGAGGCCCACAGGGTTATGTGAGGCCCACAGGGTTATGTGAGGCCCACAGGGTTATGTGAGGCCCATAGGGTTATGTGAGGTGCACAGGGTTATGTGAGGCCCATAGGGTTATGTGAGGCCCACAGGGTTATGTGAGGCCCATAGGGTTATGTGAGGCCCATAGGGTTATGTGAGGCCCACAGGGTGTGTGAAGGCATCCGGGTGTGTGAGGGCCACCGGGTGTGTGAGGACCACAGGGTGTGTGAGGGCCACTGGGT
The DNA here is from genome assembly GCA_958450375.1 of Homarus gammarus. NCBI lineage: Eukaryota > Metazoa > Arthropoda > Malacostraca > Decapoda > Nephropidae > Homarus > Homarus gammarus. The sequence goes on from CAUDMG010001711.1 coordinate 76,345, forward strand.
GTGTGAGGGCCACCGGGTGTGTGAGGGCCGCTGGGTGTGTGAGGGCCACCGGGTGTGTGAGGGCCACAGGGTATGTGAGGGCCGCTGGGTGTGTGAGGGCCACCGGGTGTGTGAGGGCCACAGGGTATGTGAGGGCCACCGGGTATGTGTCACAGGGTGTGTGTGTATGTGTGTGTGTCACAGAGTGTGTGTGAGGCACAGGGTATGTGAAGGCGACAGGGTGTGTGAGGGCCAGCGGTTGTGTGAGGATGTGTGAGGGCCACTGGGTATGTGAGGGCCACCGGGTGTGTGAGGACCACAGGGTATGTGAGGGCCACAGGGTATGTGAGGGCCACAGGGTATGTGAGGAATGCCGGGTGTGTGTGTGTGTGTGTGTGTAAGGGTTACAGAGTGTGTGTGAGGGCATCCGGATGTGTGAGAGTCACCGGGTGTGTGAGGACCACAGGCAATGTGAGGGCCACAGTGTGTGTGAGGGCCACTGAGTGTGTGAGGGCCACCGGATATATAAGGGCCACCGGGTATATAAGGGCCACCGGGTGTGTGAGGGCCAGAGGGTATGTGAGGAATGCCGGGTGTGTGTGTGTGTGTGTAAGGGTCACAGGATGTGTGAGGGCCATAGGGTGTATAAGCGCCACAGGGTGTGTGAAGGCATCCGGGTGTGTGAGGGCCACCGGGTGTGTGAGGACCACAGGGTGTGTGAGGGCCACTGGGTGTGTGAGGACCACTGGGTGTGTGAGGGCCACCGGGTGAGGTGAGGACCACAGGGTGTGTGAGGGCCACTGGGTGTGTGAGGGCCACCGGGTGTGTGAAGGCATCCGGATGAGGTGAGGGCCACCGGGTGTGTGAGGACCACAGGGTGTGTGAGAGCCACTGGGTGTGTGAGGGCCACCGGGTGTGTGAAGGCATCCGGATGTGTGAGGGCCACCGGGTGTGTGAGAACCACAGGGTGTGTGAGGGCCACTGGGTGTGTGAGGGCCACCGGGTGTGTGAAGGCATCCGGATGTGTGAGGGCCACAGGGTATCTGAGGGCCACCGGGTATATAAGGGCCACCGGGTATATAAGGGCCACCGGGTATGTGAGGGCCACAGGGTATGTGAGGAATGCCGGGTGTGTGTGTGTGTGTGTCACAGGGTATGTGTGAGGCACAGGGTGTGTGAAGGCCAGAGGGTGTGTGAGGGCCACCGGTTGTGTGAGGCTGTGTGAGGGCCACTGGGTGTGTGAGGGCCACCGGGTGTGTGAGGACCACAGGGTATGTGAGGGCCACAGGGTATGTGAGGGCCACAGGGTATGTGAGGGCCACAGGGTATGTGAGGGCCACAGGGTGTGTGAAGGCTACAGTGTGTGTGAGGGCCACCGGGTGTGTGAGGACCACAGGGTGTGTGAGGACCATAGGGTGTGTGAGGGCCACTGGGTGTGTGAGGGCCACAGGGTGTGTGAGGACCACAGGGTGTGTGAAGGCCACTGGGTGTGTGAGGGCCACCGGGTGTGTGAAGGCATCCGGATGTGTGAGGGCCACCGGGTGTGTGAGGACCACAGGCAATGTGAGGGCCACAGTGTGCGTGAGGGCCACCGGGTATATAAGGGCCACCGGGTATATAAGGGCCACCGGGTATGTGAGGGCCACCGGGTATGTGAGGGCCACTGGGTGTGTGAGGACCACTGGGTGTGTGAGGGCCACAGTGTGTGTGAAGGCCACTGGGTGTGTGAGGGCCACTGGGTGTGTGAGGGCCACCGGGTATATAAGGACCACCGGGTATATAATGGCCACCGGGTATGTGAGGGCCACAGGGAGTGTGAGGACCAGAGGGTATATAAGGACCACCGGGTATATAAGGGCCACCGGGTATGTGAAGGCCACCGGGTGTGTGAGGGCCAGAGGGTGTGTGGGGGCCACCGGGTATGTGAGGGCCACAGTGTGTGTGAGGGCCACCAGGTATGTGAGGGCCACAGTGTGTGTGAGGGTCACTGGGTGTGTGAGGGCCACCGGGTATATAAGGGCCACCGGGTATATAAGGGCCACCGGGTATGTGAGGGCCACCGGGTGTGTGAGGACCACCGGGTATGTGAGGGCCACCGGGAATATAAGGGCCACCGGGTGTGTGGGGGCCACCGGGTGTGTGAGGGACACCGGGTGTGTGAGGGCCACAGTGTGTGTGAGGGCCACCGGGTATGTGAGGGCCACAGTGTGTGTGAAGGCCACTGGGTGTGTGAGGGCCACCGGGTATATAAGGGCCACCGGGTATATAAGGGCCACCGGGTATATAAGGGCCACCAGGTATATAAGGGCCACCGGGTGTGTGAGGGCCAGAGGGTATGTGAGGAATGCCGGGTGTGTGTGTGTGTGTAAGCGCCACAGGGTGTGTGAGGGCCATGGGGTGTGTGAGGGCCACACGGTGTGTGAGGAGCCAGAGGATATGTGAGGGACACAGGGTGTATAAGGGCCATAGAGTGTCTAAGGGCCAGGCTCAGAGAGTATGAGAGGCCAACAGGGTGCGTGAGGGCCACAGGGTATGTGAGGGCCACAGGGTGTGTGAAGGCCACAGGGTGTGTGAAGGCAACAGGGTTTGTGAGGGCCACAGGGTGTGCTAAGGTCACAGGGTGTGTGAGGGCCACGTTTTGTGAGAGGGCCACAGGGTGTGTGAGGGCCAGAGGATATGTGAGGGCTATAGGGTGTGTAAGGGCCATAGGGGGTCTAAGGGCCAGAGGGTGTGTGAGGGCCACAGGGTATGTGAGGGCCACAGGGTATGTTAGGGCCACAGGGTATGTGTGGGCCACAGGTTGTGCCAAGTTTACAGGGTGATTGAGGGCCAGAGGGTGTGTGATTGTCACAGGGTGTGTGATTGTCACAGGGTGTGTGAAGGCAACAGATTGTGTGAGGGCCACAGGGTGTGTGAGGGCCACAGGGTATGTGAGGGCCACAGGGTGTGTGAGGGCCACAGGGTATGTGAAGGCCACAGGGTATGTGTGGGCCACAGGTTGTGCCAAGTTTACAGGGTGATTGAGGGCCAGAGGGTGTGTGATTGTCACAGGGTGTGTGAAGGCAACAGATTGTGTGAAGGCCACAGGGTGCCACAGGATGTGTGAGGCCATATCGTTTGTAAGGGCCAGAGGATGTGTGGGAGCCAGAGGGTGTGTGGGAGCCAGAGGGTGTGTGGGGGCCAGAGGGTGTAACGGCCATTATTGGCCCGGATCAAGGTGTGTGGCGTTTACAAATAGGTCTCACCTGACCAGTACACTCAGGCTTAAGCCACAGTCACCTCCAGCTTATGTAAACCGACAATAACCACAGACGTCTTTTATTACACACAAACCTGCAAAGTACAATGTGTTCATGAATGCCTCACCAAGGACCTTCTTGTACGTTCAAATACTGAAATTGAAATTGAAATATTTCATAGACAATGAAACTATTACATCAAAAGGATTATGTAATATGCAGTATACTACTCCACCCTCACCTATACCATCCCTTTCTGGGGCTTACAAAAAGTTATAAATATTATAAGAACACATGAATTATTTTACACCAATATAGTAGTTCATTTTGACATGAACGCTGTACTACATCAATAGAACAGATAATTTAATCTTATACAAATTTAAGGTCATTATAACCTTGAAGCAAAATTTGTATACAATGAGAAAATAATAATTTGTCCATAATTTTCAGTAATATTTGTATCCCAATCATAGTCTCATTATAACAGTATCAATAGATGGTAAGTTAGTCCCGTAAGTTACATTGGTGTTTTGTAACACGTACAAATAATGCTGAAAACTCTCGCTACACATGACAATCACTTCTCTTTCAAATACCGAGAGAGGAACTTAATGGTTTGTGTGGTAAGGTTGGCCACCTCTTAAGAGACATAGGCTGATTGATTGTGGTAATTACATCCCTGGCGACGCAACAGCGCAGGTTATATTTCGCCGAATTAAATTTAATGTTTAAAGGACTAAAATAACATATTGCAAGTTAAAAACATAATAAATAAAATAGAACTTTCATAAAAACCATTTAAACGTTAATAAATAACACTCACAGCTTGTGTCGAAGGCCGGCTGCTCACTAGGCTCCTCACTACTTATCAGTTATCACAACAAATAGTTTTTCGAAAGTTTGTAATTCAAGAAGTTTATTTTCCTTAATGATCTGAAGTATCTATGATTTTCGAATCAACGACCATCCGAAACTTTTTCAAACAAATTGAATCATTCGATGAAAGAACTTTCCAACAAAGATAACTAATGTTGAAAGTTTATCACAACCAAGAATGATGATCTCACAATTTTTCTCAAAGCAGAAGATATGAAGCTAACGTATGGTAACGAAACATACCATAATGATCTTTGGGAAATTTGGGTGAAGTTAGGTTAGTTTTGGTAGCTTCGTATCATCAATAAATGATTGGTTTTGGACTCTTGGGGTTCAGTCGTGGTACTATTTTTAACATTACTTTCCCTAAAACGAGATACTACTCAGTACCGCGCGACACCTTGGGACCGTGCATGGACGCTCACCGCTCTCTGTGACTTTATTAATTGTATTGGTAATTTAATGCAGCGCGTTATATGATGAATTTACACGCTGTGATCACACACAGAAGACCTCCTGGGAAAGAGTTGGATACATATGGTGAAGTGTTTACTAAGTGTCTTAAAGGTGAAGGAAAGTGGCAGGACACCGGGTGCACAATGCCTTCTTGAGGCGTCAGGTAAGACGCTGTTGTTGTCGGTGTGTTGTGTTTTAAAGGAACAATAAAAAATCTTGTATCTTTAATGGGAAAAATTTCCTTAACTTGATGTTAAGGCTGGAACACACTCGTTAAAGATTAGCCTTTTCTTTTTCCCTTGTTCGTGTTAAGAATAAAAACTGTGTTCCTCTCGGACCGCCATCTTGGACCGCCAAGTTCGCGTTCCTCCTCTCCGTTTATTTTTTTTCTTCTGTATTATCGTTTCGGTCATCCAGCGAATTTGCGGATTTTAAGTTCCCAACGTTATGTTGGGTTAGGGTAGGATTTAATCAGGGTTTTTCGATGGTTTTGGGGTATTATTTTACTTTCGCACAGAGCGTGGGTGTGTTCATAGTATAAGCTTGTTTGGTATATATTACTAAAATTATCTTTGTATTTGGCATAATACCCAGAGTTTATTGATAGGTTGAGCATGCATGCAGGTTATTTAGAGTAACTCGGCAACAATTTTGATCTGATAATTGTGTGATTTTGTTTGTTTACGTTTATAATTGAAAATGGACTACTAAATGTTTAAAATGATTGAACTTAAACTTTTGGGTGGGATTTTGGGGACATGTCATGTAGGCGTCCGTGTTTTTGGTGAAGATCAGTTGAAGGATCAAGGGGATGCGACATATAAATTGTGATCATAGATACAATCGAAATAAAAAACTAAGAATAATTCGGACTAAATTGGCAAGTTATATTATAATTAAGAGTTGCTGTCAATGTGAGGCGTTTTTTAAGAATACATTAACCCAGTTCCACCCGGTGTTGTGCCCCAGGAGTAACTCACCCTATACTGGTGTAGTTTCTAGACAGCTTAGCGTAGACACGAGCCTGCAGCTGGAGCGGAGGTCTTACTCGGTGCCACAGAACCTCCACCTTGGTGATATTAGTTTCCTCCTGTGACTTCGGTTAATCCATCTTCAGTGTCCGGTTATACCCTTCTTGTGACCCGTTATACCCCCTCCTGTATCGGGTTATACCCCTTCATGTGACCCGTTATACCTCCTCCTGTGCCTTGGTTATAACCCAACTATGAGCGGCAGTAACCATGACTGTTATCATTACATTACAGAAAAGGTGATAGTGATAATAACTTTCCCTGGCGCAATGTTGCAGGTATACATACGGTTTTAAATACCATGTGACCCAAACGTTCACTTGCAATAATACTGAAAAACTATTTTTAGTTCGTATATTGGAAACGAATATATTTATGATATTACTGTGTATATAATATATAAATGTTTTACACACACGTCAAAATGACACCAGGATACAAGACTCGTGGCTCTTATGGTTACTGGGGCCAGATTTCAGCATCAATAATCTGTTTGTCTTCCCGTTCAAGAATATACTTTAAACTAAACTAGACTAGAATTCAGAATAACATAGCAAATTAAATTACCGTATACAATTAACTTCAATGCATGTATACTATGTTGGTTTCCTAGTGGCTACTGCACTTGCATATTATATTAAGCACGTGTTATTGTTGAAAATAAAGAAACAAAAAACAAACAGATCAGGAGTGACAAACGATAAATATGTTGTGTTGTAAGAGAAACAATTGAGACCCTTCAGCTGTGTGTAAATGAGGTAGAAAGTCAGTCAAGATCAGCAAACTAGGACTTGGTCACAATACTGTTACTATTAGGATTTAGCTCATAGATGTTCACTATCTCTGGCTGAAATATGGCATGGATATGAGCATGTACCTCAGAAGTGTTCGGAAGGTAATATTTTAGGAGGATGGACCTCCACTGCCAAAGGTGGATAACTCCTTCAACAAAAACACGTCTGAGTTGGTGGCAGACTCAGACCTAAAAGTGGGTCCCTTGTATCCCACTGCAGTTTTTAATTCAGAGAACTGATGTTTGGTAACGGATCATATGAAGATCTTCCCCCCCAAAGTATCCAACTGAAGATCCTCCCCCCCAGGCTAGATCATATGAAGATCCTCCCCCCCCAAGTAGGTTTGGGGGTTAGGTTTGGTTTGGTTTGGTTTGGTTAGGTTAGGTTAGGTTAGGTTTGGTTAGGTTTGGTTTGGTTAGGTTAGGTTAGGTTTGGTTTGGTTAGGTTAGGTTAGGTTTGGTTAGGTTAGGTTAGGTTAGGTTTGGTTAGGTTAGGTTTGGTTAGGTTAGGTTTGGTTAGGTTAGGTTTGGTTAGGTTAGGTTTGGTTAGGTTAGGTTAGGTTTGGTTTGGTTAGGTTAGGTTAGGTTTGGTTAGGTTAAGTTAGGTTAGGTTAGGTTAGGTTTGGTTAGGTTTGGTTAGGTTAGGTTAGGTTTGGTTTGGTTAGGTTAGGTTAGGTAAGGTTAGGTTAGGGGGGGTGGATCTTCAGATGAGCGCGACTGGGCTTGATCATATGAAGATCCTCCCCCCCAGGCTAGATCAAATGAAGATCCTCCCCCCCAAGTAGGTTCGGGGGGGAGGATCTTCATATGATCCTTGGTAACTGCCTTGTCGTGGTGAGGAGCTTCAGTTCTCTCGATCTAGCAATCACTGTTGGTGGGTGTTTGTTGGCACTGGTAGGACCACCATGGCGAACTGGTTGCTGGTGAGGTTCTTAAGTGGAATTTATTTTTACACAAGAGACAGTGAACGGCTCAAAATTATGAAGTCTGTCTCTGAGTCACCTGTTTCGTGCACTTTAGATATATCAGAAACACCACCATACAAAACTACCACGAAAAGTCTGAATGAATAACGTTGAAATCTATATCATCCTTACCTACAAGATCCTCAAGTGTAGATGTCAAATACTGCCAGTAGTGTCAAGAGCATTTTCTCCACAACTGTACGGAATATTGAGAAGCTTTTGCGTTAGTGAGAGCTAAAAGCTTGGCGAGACCAGTAAGTTGTCTCGGGTCGTTTCCTTCAACTGGTAAGGAGGTGAGGGCGAGAGGGCAAGACTGGTCAACTAAATCGTGGACCAGTCTTGCCATACTTGTGACACTGATCGTATTTCTTTAATCTTTTCGTTCCATTTGCGACCACATGTTTACGACCTCACGATTGTCTGAACTTCTGTTCGACTTTTGGAAACTACGACTACTTGTACACATGTGTCAGAGTTCTCAGTTAAGACTTGGACAACACAATGTTCTGTGGTAAAGAGTACCAAGTATCTTCGTTATAAACAGGTAAAAATATAAGATATGATAAAGTAAAGCATTGCCAAGCTACATGTTTTGTCTATTATGATAGTCATCAGGTACGAGTCGATAAATGAGACGTCCAGATATTACCAGGTGCTATCACAGAAACCCTCCAACAACTTGGTGTGTTAAGCGAGGTGCTGTTTGGTTAGGTATATATATATACGTGTGTGTGTGTGTGTATACAAGTTGCTGGTCCAGTCCAGTCTAGCATACTGTACGTGTCAGAAAACAGAGGAGGACAAGTGATCTCGGGCCCTTCGTGCCCGGTGAAAGTTTGACCGCCTGTGCTTGGCTAGCGTACAGCGAATGAGGGTGCGGCAAGTCTGTAGACTTGCATGGTTAATTCGGGTGCGCCAAGTCCGTAGACTTGCATCGTTTTCCATCGTAAATAAAATTGTTAATTAATGCCTTCCTAAAGAAATCATCGACATGAGACCAGGTTTGTTCTATTCTACGAATTTTTTGCGATTTTTCCACCAAGTTTGATGAAAAAATATTGTGCCGTTTCCGCTACCCAGAACATATACACACGGCTAGTCCTATAGTATCTTAGACAAGTGATTGTGGGCCCTTCGTGCCCAGTGGCGAATCCGGTGGTACAGTTTACAGAGGCGTGAAAGTTCGAACTCTCGTGCTTGGCTAGCGTACAGCGACATCGTTTTCCAGATGGTTGTTATAATTATGGTCGTGGTTGTTATAATCATGGTCTTAGTTGTTACAATCATGGTCGTGGTTGTTATAATCATAGTTGTGGTTATGATCATAGTCGTGGATGTTATAATCATGGTCGTGGTTGTTATATTCATGGTCGTGCTTGTTATAATTATATTCGTGGTTGTTATAATCATGGTCGTGGTTGATATAATCATGGTCGTGATTGTTATAATCATGGTCGTGGTTGTTATAATCATAGTCGTGGCTGTTATAATCATAGTCGTGGTTGTTATAATCATGGTCGTGGCTGTTATAATCATGGTCGTTTTTATAATCATATTCGTGGTTGTTATAATTATGGTAGTGGTTGTCATAATCATGGTTCGTGGTTGTTATAGTCATGGTCGTGGTTGTTATAATCATGGTCCTGGTTGTTATAATCATGGTCCTGGTTATTAGGTACTGTATGTATCTAGTATACTATAGGAAGGAATAGAATAAAAGTTAGAATAATTAGTTAAAGAAATATTCGCCATAAGGAGAGGGTAAAATCATAAAAAAAAATTATTATGAATCACCGATGATCATTCCGAGATAAATTATATTATGAAGAGAAGTGACCTTGATTCTGGTTAGATTAGCCACCATCCGCTAAAGTCATCACCTGTGTTAAGTCATCATAGTCGTCATGTGCGTTAGTCAGTTTTAGGCCCATCTCACACGACTGACCGACCATCGATGTTCTTTCCGCGCGAGGGTGTTACTTTTTAATGCATATTATTATTTACGCTGGTGGATGTAAGACCAGCTACCCTCACTGACGCAGCTATGGTCAATTTGGTGTTATACTTGTTTATAAATGCCTTCTAATCTGTCTCAAGTCTGTCCGTCCTGTCTATTATCATCCCAACTGCCTGTGGGGGAGTTGATCCTCTAGGTGCAGCAGCAGCAGCAGGTGGTGGTGATGGACTGTGGGGGAGTTGATCCTGTAGGTGCAGCAGCAGCAGCAGGTGGTGGTGGTGGACTGTGGGGGAGTTGATCCTGTAGGTGCAGCAGCAGCAGCAGGTGGTGTTGGTGGACTGTGGGGGAGTTGATCCTGTAGGTGCAGCAGGTGGTGGTGGTGGACTGTGGGGGAGTTGATCCTGTAGGTGCAGCAGCAACAGCAGGTGGTGGTGGTGGACTGTGGGGGAGTTGATCCTGTAGGTGCAACAGCAGCAGCAGGTGGTGTTGGTGGACTGTGGGCGAGTTGATCCTGTAGATGCAGCAGCAGCAGCAGGTGGTGGTGGTGGACTGTGGGGGAGTTGATCCTGTAGGTGCAGCAACAACAGCACGTGGTGGTGGTGGCCTGTGGGGGAGTTGATCCTGTAGGTGCAGCAGCAGGTGGTGGTAGTGGGCGTGGGGGAGTTGATCGTGTAGGTGCAGCAGCAGCAGGTGGTGGTGGTGGACTGTGAGAGAGTTGAATCTGTAGGTGCAGCAGCAAGTGGTGGTCGAGGCCTGTGGGGGAATTGATCCTGTAGCTGCAGCATGCAGCAGCAGGTGGTGGTGGTGAACTGTGGGAAAGTTGATTCTGTAGGTGCAGCAGCAAGTGGTAGTGGTGCACTGTGGGGGGAGTTGATCCTGTAGGTGCAGCAACAGCAGCAAGTGGTGGTGGTGGTGTACTGTGCGGGAGTTGATACTGTAGGTGCAGCAGCAGTAGCAACAACAGCAGCAGTGGCAGCAGCAACAGCAGCAGGTGGTGGTACTGGACTGTGGGGGGAGTTGATCCTGTAGGTGCAGCAGCAGCAGGTTGTGGTGGCGGCCTGTGGGGGAGTTGATCCTGTAGGTGGAGCAGCAGCAGCAGGTGGTGGTGGTGGCCTGTGAGGGAGGTGATCCTGTAGGTGCAGTGGCAGCAGCAGCGGGTGGTGGTAGTGGACTGTGGGGAAGGGGATCCTGTAGGAGCAGCGGCAGGTGGTGGTGGAGTGTGGCGGAGTTGATCCTGTAGGTGCAGCAGCAGCAGCAGGTGGTGGTGGTGGACTGTGGGAGAGTTGATTCTGTAGGTGCAGCAGCAGGAGGTGGTGGTGGTGGTGGACTGTGGGGGAGTTGATTCTGTAGGTGCAGCAGCAGGTGGTGGACTGGGGGTAGGTGATCCTGTAAGTGCAGCAGCAGCAGGTGGTGGTGGTGGTGGACTATGGGGGAGGTGATCCTGTAGGTGCAGCAGCAGCAGGTGGTGGTGGTGGCCTGCGGGGGAGTTGATCCTGTAGGTGCAGCAGCAGGTGGTGGTGGTGGACTATGGGGGAGGTGATCCTGTAGGTGCAGCAGCAGGTGGTGGTGGTGAACTATAAGGGAGGTGATCCTGTAGGTGCAGCAGCAGCAACAGGTGGTGGTGGTGCACTGGGGAGGGGAGTTGATCCTGTAGGTGCAGCAACAGCAGCAAGTGGTGGTGGTGGACTGTGGGGGAGTTGATACTGTAGGTGCAGCAGCAGCAGCAACAACAGCAGCAGCGGCAGCAGCAGCAACAGCAGCAGGTGGTGATAGTGGACTGTGGGAGAGTTGTTCCTGTAGGTGCAGCAGCAGCAGCAGGTGGTTGTGGTGGCGGCCTGTGCGGGAGTTGATCCTGTAGGTGGAGCAGCAGCAGCAGGTGGTGGTGGTGGCCTGTGGGGGAGTTGATCCTGTAGGTGCAGCAGCAAGTGGTGGTGGTGGCCTGTGGGGGAATTGATCCTGTAGCTGCAGCATCAGCAGCAGGTGGTTGTGGTGGCCTGTGGGGGAGTTGATCCTGCAGTTGCAGCAGCAGCAGCAGGTGGTTGTAGTGGTCTGTGGGGGAGTTAATTGCAGGTGGTGGCAGTGGACTATGGGGGAGGTGATCCTGTAGGTGCAGCAGTAGCAGGTGGTGGTGTTGGACTGTGGGGAAGGGAATCCTGTAGGAGCAGCGGCAGGAGGTGGTGGACTGTGGCGGAGTTGATCCTGTAGGTGCAGCAGCAAGTGGTGGTGGTGGCCTGTGGGGGAATTGATCCTGTAGCTGCAGCATCAGCAGCAGGTGGTTGTGGTGGCCTGTGGGGGAGTTGATCCTGCAGTTGCAGCAGCAGCAGCAGGTGGTGGTGGTGGACTATGGGGGGGGGGGTGATCCTGTATGTGCAACAGCAGCAGGTGGTGGCGGTGGTGGCCTGTGGGGGAGTTGATCCTGTAGGTGCAGCAGCAGGTGGTGGTGGACTATGGAGGAGTTGATCCTGTAGGTGCAGCAGCAGGTGGTGGTGGTTAACTATATGGGAAGTGATCCTCTAGGTGCAGCAGCAGCAGGTGGTGGTGGTGGCCTGTGGGGGAAATGATCCTGTAGGTGCAGCAGCAGGTGGTGGTGGTGAACGATATGGGATAGGTGCAGCAGCAGCAGGTAGTGGTGGTGGACTATGGGGGAGGTGATCCTGTAGGTGAAGCATCAAAAGCAGCAGCAGGAACAGCAGCAGGTGGTGGTAGTGGACTGTGGGGGAGTCGATCCTGTAGGTGCAGCAGCAACAGCACGTGGTGGTGGTGGCCTGTGGAGGAGTTGATCCTGTAGGAGCAGCGGCAGGTGGTGGTGGACTGTGGCGGAGTTGATCCTGTAGGTGCAGCAGCAGCAGATGGTGGTGGTGGACTGTGGGAGAGTTGATTCTGTAGGTGCAGGAGCAGGAGGTGGTGGACTGTGGGGGAGTTGAGTCTGTAGGTGCAGCAGCAGCAGGTGGTGGTGGTGGACTGGGGGGAGGTGATCCTGTAGGTGCAGCAGCAGCAGTAAGTGGTGGTAGTGGGCTGTGGGGGAGTTAATCCTCTAGGTGCAGCAGGTGGTGGTGGTGGACTGTGGGGGAGTTGATCCTGTCGGTGCAGCAGCAGCAACAGGTGCTGGTGGTGGCGGCCTGTAGGGGAATTGATCCTGTAGGTGCAGTGGCAGCAGCAGCAGCTGGTGGTGTTGGACTGTGGGGAAGGGGATCCTGTAGGAGCAGCGGCAGGTGGTGGTGGTGAACTGTGGGGGAGTTGATCCTGTAGGTGCAGCAGCAGCAGCAGGTGGTGGTAGTAGACTTTTGGGGAGTTGATCCTGTAAGTGCAGCAGCAGCAGCAACAACAACATCTACAGCAGCAGCAGCAGCAGCAGGTGGTGGTGGCGGCGGCCTGTGGGAGAGTTGATCCTGTAGGTGCAGCAGCAGGTGGTGGTGTTGGTCTGTGGGGGGAGTTGATCCTGTAGCTGCAGCATTAGCGACAGGTGGTGGTGGTTGACTGTGGGGGAGTTGATGCTGTAGGTGCAGCAGCAGCAGCAGCAGGTGGTGGTAGTGGACTGTGGGGGAGTTGATCCTGTAGGTGCAGCAGCAGCAGGTGGTGACGGTGGAGTGTGGGGGAGTTGATCCTGTAACTGCAGCAGCAGCAGGTGGTCGTGGTGGTGGATTGGGGGGGAGTTGATCCTGTAGGTGCAGCAGCAGCAGCAGCAGCAGGTGGTGGTGGACTGTGGGGGAGTTGATCTTGTAGGTGCAGCAGCAACAGCAGGTGGTGGTGGTGGATTGGGGGGGGGGAGTTGATCCTGTAGGTGGCAGCAGCAGCAGCAGGAGGTGGTGGTGGTGGTGGCCTGTGGGGGAGTTGATTCTGTAGGTGCAGCAGCAGCAGCAGGTGGTGGTGGTGGTGGACTGTGGGGGAGTTGATCCTGTAGGTGCAGCAGCAACAGCAGGTGGTGGTGGTGGACTGTGGTGGAGTTGATCCTTTAGGTGTAGCAGCAGCAGCAACAACAACATAAGCAGCAGCAGCAGGTGGTGGTAGTGGACTGTGGAGTAGTTGATCCTGTAGATGCAGCAGGAGCAAGTGATGGTAGTGGACTGTGGGGGAGTTGATCCTGTAGGTGCAGCAGCAGCAGCAGCAGGTGGTGGTGGCGGAGGCCTGTGGGGGAGTTGATCCTGTAGGTGCAGAAGCAGGTGGTGGTGGTGGCCTGTGGGGGGAGTTGATCCTGTAGGTGCAGAAGCAGGTGGTGGTGGTTGACTGTGGGGGAGTTGATCCTGTAGCTGCAGCATCAGCAACAGGTGGTGGTGGTTGACTGTGGGGGAGTTGATCCTGTAGGTGCAGCAGGAGCAGCAGTAGCAGGTGGTGGTAGTGGGCTGTGGGGGAGTTGATCCTGTATTTGCAATGCCAGCAGGTGGTGAGGGTGGACTGTGGGGGAGGTGATCTTGTAGGTACTGCCGCAGCACCAGGTGGTGGTGGACTGTGGGGGAGGTGATCTTGTATGTACACATTGTACAGCAGCAGCAGGTGGAGATGGTGGACTGTGGGGGAGTTGATCCTGTAAGTGCAGCAGCAGCAACAACAACAAGAGCAGCAGCAGGTGGTGGTAGTGTACTGTGGGGGAGTTGATCCTGTAGGTGCAGCAACAGTAGGTGGTGGTGGTGGTGGATGGACTGTGGTGGAGTTGATCCTGTAGATGCAGCAGCTGCACCACCAGCAGCAACAACAACAACAACAACAACATAAGCAGCAGTAGCAGCAGGTGGTGGTAGTGGACTGTGGGGGAGTTGTTCCTGTAGGTGCAGCAGCAATGGCAGGTGGTGGCGCTGGACTGTGGGGGAGTTGATCCTGCAGGTGCAACAGCAGCTGTAGTTGGTGGTGGTATACTGTGGGGGAGTTGATCCTGTAGGTGCAGCAGCAGCAGGTGGTGATGGACTGTGGGGGAGGTGATCCTGTAGGTGCAGCAGCAACAGCAGGTGGTGGTGTTGGACTGTGGGGGAGTTGATCCTGTAGGTGCAGGAGCAACAGCAGGTGGTGGTGGACTGTGGGGGAGGTGATCTTGTGGGTGCAGCAGCAGGTGGTGGTGGACTGTGGGGTAGTTGATCCTGTAGGTGCAGCTGCAGAGTGGTGGTGGACTGTGGGGGAGTTGATCCTGTAGGTGCAGCAGCAGCCGCATTAGCAACAACAGCAGCAGCAGCAGCAGTAGCAACAACAATAGCAGCAGCAGCAGGTAGTGGTAGTGGACTGTGAGGGAGTTGATCCTGTATGTCCAGTGGCAGCAGGTGGTGGTAGTGGACTGTGGGGGAGTTGATCCTGTATGTGCAGTGGCAGCAGGCGGTGGTAGTGGACTGTGGGGGAGTTGATCCTGTATGTCCAGTGGCAGCAGGTGATGGTAGTGGACTGTGGGGGAGGTGATTCTGTATGTGCAGTGGCAGCAGGCGGTGGTAGTGGACTGTGGGGGAGGTGATCCTGTATGTGCAGTGGCAGCAGGTAGTGGTAGTGGACTGTGGGGGAGGTGATCCTGTATGTCCAGTGTCAGCAGGTGGTGGTAGTGGACTGTGAGGGAGTTGATCCTGTATGTCCAGTGGCAGCAGGTGGTGGTAGTGGACTGTGAGGGAGTTGATCCTGTATGTCCAGTGGCAGCAGGTGGTGGTAGTGGACTGTGGGGGAGGTGATCCTGTATGTCCAGTGGCAGCAGGTGGTGGTAGTGGACTGTGGGGGAGTTGATCCTGTATGTCCAGTGGCAGCAGGTGGTGGGAGTGGACTGTGGGGGAGTTGATCCTGTATGTCCAGTGGCAGCAGGTGGTGGTAGTGGACTGTGAGGGAGGTGATCCTGTATGTCCAGTGGCAGCAGGTGGTGGTAGTGGACTGTGGGGGAGGTGATCCTGTATGTCCAGTGGCAGCAGGTGGTGGTAGTGGACTGTGGGGGAGTTGATTCTGTATGTCCAGTGGCAGCAGGTAGTGGTAGTGGACTGTGAGGGAGGTGATCCTGTATGTCCAGTGGCAGCAGGTGGTGGTAGTGGACTGTGGGGGAGTTGATCCTGTATGTGCAGTGGCAGCAGGTAGTGGTAGCGGACTGTGAGGGAGTTGATCCTGTATGTCCAGTGGCAGCAGGTGGTGGTGGTAGACTGTGAGGGAGGTGATCCTGTATGTCCAGTGGCAGCAGGTGGTGGTAGTGGACTGTGGGGGAGGTGATCCTGTATGTCCAGTGGCAGCAGGTGGTGGTAGTGGACTGTGGGGGAGTTGATCCTGTATGTCCAGTGGCAGCAGGTGGTGGTAGTGGACTGTGAGGGAGTTGATCCTGTATGTCCAGTGGTAGCAGGTGGTGGTAGTGGACTGTGGGGGAGGTGATCCTGTATGTCCAGTGGCAGCAGGTGGTGGTAGTGGACTGTGGGGGAGTTGATCCTGTATGTCCAGTGGCAGCAGGTGGTGGGAGTGGACTGTGGGGGAGTTGATCCTGTATGTCCAGTGGCAGCAGGTGGTGGTAGAGGACTGTGGGGAGTTGATCCTGTATGTGCAGTGGCAGCAGGTGGTGGTAGTGGACTGTGAGGGAGTTGATCCTGTATGTCCAGTGGCAGTAGGTGGTGGTAGTGGACTGTGGGGGAGTTGATCCTGTATGTCCAGTGGCAGCAGGCGGTGGTAGTGGACTGTGGGGGAGGTGATCCTGTATGTCCAGTGGCAGCAGGTGGTGGTAGTGGACTGTGAGGGAGTTGATCCTGTATGTGCAGTGGCAGCAGGTGGTGGTAGTGGACTGTGAGGGAGTTGATCCTGTATGTCCAGTGGCAGCAGGTGGTGGTAGTGGACTGTGCGGGAGTTGATCCTGTATGTGCAGTGGCAGCAGGTGGTGGTAGTGGACTGTGAGGGAGTTGATCCTGTATGTCCAGTGGCAGCAGGTGGTGGTAGTGGACTGTGAGGGAGTTGATCCTGTATGTCCAGTGGCAGCAGGTGGTGGTAGTGGACTGTGGGGGAGTTGATCCTGTATGTCCAGTGGCAGCAGGCGGTGGTAGTGGACTGTGGGGGAGGTGATCCTGTATGTCCAGTGGCAGCAGGTGGTGGTAGTGGACTGTGGGGGAGGTGATCCTGTATGTGCAGTGGCAGCAGGTGGTGGTAGTGGACTGTGAGGGAGGTGATCCTGTATGTCCAGTGGCAGCAGGTGGTGGTAGTGGACTGTGGGGGAGTTGATCCTGTATGTGCAGTGGCAGCAGGTAGTGGTAGTGGACTGTGAGGGAGGTGATCCTGTATGTCCAGTGGCAGCAGGTGGTGGTAGTGGACTGTGGGGGAGTTGATCCTGTATGTCCAGTGGCAGTAGGTGGTGGTAGTGGACTGTGGGGGAGGTGATCCTGTATGTCCAGTGGCAGCAAGTGGTGGTAGTGGACTGTGGGGGAGTTGATCCTGTAGGTGCAGTGGCAGCAGGTAGTGGTAGTGGACTGTGAGGGAGGTGATCCTGTATGTCCAGTGGCAGCAGGTGGTGGTAGTGGACTGTGGGGGAGTTGATCCTGTATGTCCAGTGGCAGTAGGTGGTGGTAGTGGACTGTGAGGGAGTTGATCCTGTATGTCCAGTGGCAGCAGGTGGTGGTAGTGGACTGTGGGGGAGTTGATCCTGTATGTCCAGTGGCAGTAGGTGGTGGTAGTGGACTGTGAGGGAGTTGATCCTGTATGTCCAGTGGCAGCAGGTGGTGGTAGTGGACTGTGGGGGAGTTGATCCTGTATGTCCAGTGGCAGCAGGTGGTGGTAGTGGACTGTGGGGGAGTTGATCCTGTATGCCAGTGGCAGCAGGTGGTGGTAGTGGACTGTGGGGGAGGTGATCCTGTATGTACAGTGGCAGCAGGTGGTGGTAGTGGACTGTGCGGGAGTTGATCCTGTAGGTGCAGTGGCAGCAGGTGGTGGTAGTGGACTGTGGGGGAGTTGATCCTGTATGTCCAGTGGCAGCAGGTGGTGGTAGTGGACTGTGGGGGAGTTGATCCTGTATGTGCAGTGGCAGCAGGTGGTGGTAGTGGACTGTGGGGGAGTTGATCCTGTAGGTGCAGTGGCAGCAGGTGGTGGTAGTGGACTGTGGGGGAGTTGATCCTGTATGTGCAGTGGCAGCAGGTGGTGGTAGTGGACTGTGGGGGAGTTGATCCTGTATGTCCAGTGGCAGCAGGTGGTGGTAGTGGACTGTGGGGGAGTTTATCCTGTATGTGCAGTGGCAGCAGGTGGTGGTAGTGGACTGTGGGGGAGTTGATCCTGTAGGTGCAGTGGCAGCAGGTGGTGGTAGTGGACTGTGGGGGAGTTGATCCTGTATGTTCAGTGGCAGCAGGTGGTGGTAGTGGACTGTGGGGGAGTTGATCCTGTAGGTGCAGTGGCAGCAGGTGGTGGTAGTGGACTGTGGAGGAAGTGATCCTGTAGGTGCAGCAGCATGAGGTGCATGGTGGAATGCAGGGTGACGGTGGAGGCCGCCGTGGGGGAGGATGTGGTACTGTAGTCGTAATTCATCGTACATCCTTCACGGGACAATTAACGTCGCACCTTAATAACACCTGAACCACCACCACCTGCCTCCCCGGCCCGCCTCCACAGCCTCACTCAGGTTTTGGTTGTCCCAGCCATTGTTTAATTCGTGTCTTATTTATCTCAGGTATTGTTTCAGTCGTTTTTTTATTTTGTCCCAGCCTTTGTTTGACGAGTTTCTTGTTTAACTCGTAATTTGTCATTTGTCTTCTTTACTTTATTTCCATCTTCAGTTATTGCTTCATATCCTCTATAGCTCACATTTGATCTCCTGCTCTGTTTGATGCGCATTTTGTTTACATTCTGTCTTGTATATGTGGTTTTATTTTCCTGTTGTCCTTTTAACGTGTATCTAGTTTGCCTTACACCTTGTTTTAATATTACTATTTTTATCTAGTAATTTATTTTGTACTTTGTTTAACTTGTTTCTTGTGCTATGTTATAATATTTTGTCGAAATTGTTTGCAAATGTTGTTTATTTTTTACTAGTTTCTCTTGATTTGACTAATACTGTTTACCCTTGTTTGTTTTAATGTTCAGTGTATATATTCGGATCTTGTTTACCACGTAGGTACCTTGTTTGTCTAGTCGCTCGGTTAAGAAAGTCTTCCTGTCAGTGTTATGTTGTTGTCAACTCGAGCAGACTTCAAGTGTCGGTTAAACCACAGGTATGGCTGAGGCGTTGGTCTGCAGGTTTGTCTTAGTTGTGGTGGTGGTGTTGTTAGGTGTGGTGATGGTGGTGGTGTGGTGTGTTAGGTGTGATGTGTTAGGTGTGGTGGTGGTGTTGTGTGTGGTGTTGGTAGTATTGTGTGTGGTATGTTAGGTATGGTGATGTGTTGGTGGTGTGGTGTTAGGTGTGGTGTTGGTGGTGATGTGTTAATTGTGGTGGTGGTATTGTTAGGTGTGGTGGTGGTGCTGATGTTGTGTCAAGTGTGGTGGTGTCTGATCCAGGGTGGTGGAAGTGGAGAAGGAGGAGGGGGTGAAGAAGGAAATGGGAAAGAAGGTGGTGGTGTAGGAGGAGGAATAAATTGCAATAAGAACAGACAAAGAAGAAAATAAGTAGAAAAGAAGAAGAAAATAGAAGAAAACGAAGAACGTGTTGGTAAGAGAGAGGAATCAGGGAGTACCGAGGAAGATTAGTTCAGAAACTGGGGTATTAAACTAGTCTATTGTTAATACCGGCTCTATATTAACGTGATAGGGTCCACCATGTTGTACTAAATACCAATAATATACCGCATTGACATACTGAACAGGTAATGTGTATTAATTTACTATGGCACTAACA
>CAUDMG010001713.1:0-21350 GCA_958450375.1 Homarus gammarus
TATAACCCAGGATGCTGTAGATCCAGTAGGTACCACACACCCAGATTGTTCAGAAAATGCAGTACAAGAAACCTCCACTACATGTGAGGCCGAAATACATACAGAGAGGAATATCGCGGATCAAACTAAAGAAAAAATATCTTGTCAAAATATGGAATATGATAAAGCAGATGGCATAGAAGAAACAATTATGACAGGGACAGAGTGTGAAGTGGCAAGAGGTGAAAACATGGATAGAATGGAGGAAATTGTAGAGGTTGCCTGTATTATGTCACCAAGCAGAAACAAGAATGATGCAAACAAGAAAGATCAGAACAAACCGGGGAAAAATGAATTAGAAATTAACGGCAGTGATGATGCAAATCAGGTAAAAGTGAAAACAGATGGAGGAACGAATGGTGATATTTAAAAAAATTCTGGAGAAAAGGATCGTACGAAGCAAAATAAAAACAATGAAAACCAAAGTAATTTGAGTGGTAAAGTGAATAGCCAGACAGAAAATGGATTGGAATGTGGGAAAGAAAGGAAAGATGATGGGGAGAAAATGGATCCAATTGGAAAAGATGATTCATGGTGGGAAAAGGTTGAACATGTACAAAGCTGGACAGTACGAGCAGTTAGTGGCAGTAAGGTGATGTTAAGTAAGAGGGATGGAAAAGAAATAGCCAAAAAAAGAGGCGAATTAAGGGAATAATAGTACAGATGAAGAAGGGAAAAGAGACATCAAGAAGAAAAAAGTAATTATTGATTTTTTTATTACATTATTATAACAATAATTAATATGTATATAATGTTTGCAACATTAAATGTGAATGGTCTAAATAGTTTAGGTAAACAAATGCAACTATTATCTGTTGTTAAGTATTATAATATTGACATCCTGATGATACAGGAACATAATTAAGGATCCAGGGAAATTATCTTATCTAAATGATTACTTTGAAATTATTATAAACAGTACACATTTGTTAAAAGGAGGAGCTGCACTATTAGTAAGGAAAAATTCCACTTTCAAAATACTTAAATATGAGATGGATGAGAATGGCAAAATTTTATGTGTCAGAGTTTCCGTGCTAGACCATGTAATTCCTATTATTAATATTTATGCCCCATCGGGGAATACAAGGAAAATGGAGAGAGAAGAATTTTTCTCCTATGACTTATTATATTATATTAGAAATAATATTGAAAATATGATAATTGGGGGAGATCTTAACTGTGTTACCAGCTGAGAGATTGTAGCAATCATGACAACAAAGGTTTGGTGTCCAAAGCTTTAACAACTTTTATAAAGGATATAAAAGTTAAGGATGTTGCCATGATACATAATTATCAACCTGAGTTTACATATGATAGGGATAAATATGGGTCAAGAATCGATAGGCTTTATGTTAAGGGCTTGAGAACAAAATAGTAAAACGTGATACTGTTCCAGTCAGTTTTTCTGACCCTACAATGGTTTTGTCAAAAGTAAACATTAACAAAAATGTAAAAGTAGGTAGAGGTTTCTGGAAACTGAATTGTAGTATTTTTAACTCTGATTTAGTACAGGAAAACTTTGGAGTGTTTTGAATACATATTTAGAAGAAAATAAACACATACCAGAATATTTTACTGTGGTGTGAACAATGTGTTAAACTAGAATGCAAGAACTTTTTGTATAAAAATATGGGCGAATTAATTTATTTCAAAGTAGGGTAAGAGAACTTCATGAAGACACTGAATACCCTGATGTGAATTGTGAAGAAACACAGGCACTGAAAACCAGAATAAATGAATTAGGGAACAAAATTTGTGAAAGTGTTAAAATATGATCCAGAATAAAAGACAGAATAGAAGGAGAAAAGCTTTCTCGCCATTTGATCTGTAAAGAAAAAAGTAAAGGAAACAAGGAATTAATTACTCAGGTTAAGAGAGAAAATGGTGAAGAAATAGAGAATATAGAAGGACTAATATATGTAATTAAAGAATTTTTGGGGAATCTATATAAAAGAGTTGAAACTAATGATGAATACTGTGAAAAATTTGTAGAGAATTGCAAAACAAGACTAAAGGAATCGGAAAATGAATCTTTAATGAAACCAGTAAACGAGAAGGAAATATGGGAAGCAGTTAATAATCTCAACCTTGGTAGATCCCCAGGTAGTGATGGTCTACCTGCAGTGTTTTATAAATATATGTGAAAATTTATCAGGGTAGAGATCATTGAGGTTATTCAGTTTATCTTTAATAATAAAGTATTAAGTGTGTCAGAAAATACAGGAATAATAAAGCTAGTGCCTAAAAAGAGGAATCGGAATTTAATTGAAAACTGGAGACCAATAACCCCCCTAAATGTTGATTATAAAATACAGTGTAGTTGCCAAAAATATTGGCAAAAAGAATTAAACCTTTTTCAAATTTAATCTTGTCAAACGACCAATACTGTTGTATTAAAGGAAGGCCAATAATAGATTGTAATATCATGGTTAGGGAGATAGTGCAATTCGTCAGTAGTGAGAACAGAAAATGTGCTATGATAAACTTAGATTGGTCCATAGCGTTTGACAGAGTTGATATTAAATTTGTATTTAGGGTAATTGAAAAATTAGGCATTAACAATGTTTATGTAGACTGGATTATAATGTTTTATGGGAATTGTGAGAGTAAGGTTTTGGTTAATGGCATACAAAGGAAGTCATTCAGGATTGAAAGATCAGTAAGACAAGGATGCCCTCTTTCTATGATTCTTTATATATTCCCCCACAGTTACCAAACAACATAAAAATTCCCATACAGGAATATGCTGATGATTCTATAGTCTTTGTTGCCACACACCAGTCCATAATTGAGGTTAGCAGAGAAATAGAAAGATTTGAGGAAGCAACAGGTGCTAAATTAAACAAAGATAAAACAAGTAATAAGGGTTTGGGTGAGTGGAAGAAGAGAAATTTATGGCCTGTGCTGTGGATGAGATCAGCAGAATATTCCAGAATTTTAGGAATTATATATTATGAAAATTATGAACACTCGGTTAATATGAATTGGAAAAAAATGTTGGAAAATGTCACCATTACGGTTAATTGTTTATCAAACAGAAAATTATCCTTGTACCAAAAGGCACTTATTGTTAACTCAAAAGTTTTATCCAAGGTATGGTGCCTATCCTATACATTTCCATTAAATAAAATGCACTCACAGAAAATTAAATCATGCATTTTTAAATACATATGGAGTGGCATATACCAGCCAATTAAAAGACAAACTCTGTATTTACCTGTCAAACATGGAGGTATTGGAGTATTAATGTGTTTTGTAAAGCAGTTTCTATATTATGTACAACTTTCATAAAAATTGCTTCAGACCCTGAAAAGATGAAATATTTAGCTCCATATTATACAAGTACAGTATAAGGACCAGTTATCTACTAGATAATGAAACCTTCAGATAATGTTTCCTACTTGTCTCCACCTTTTTATAGTAATGCAATCAATACCCTAAGAAGGTTAGCAAGGCATCATAACTCTCCCAGTGCCAAGAATAAAGATGTATACAATATGTTAATGATATGGACTAAACCAGCAGTTGAAGAAAAGTATCCGCTGTTCAAATGGCCTTTTATTTGGGAAAATATTACTTGTAAATATATGGATCCTCACTAGAGAGGCTTCATATATAGGTATATTCATGAAACTCTACCAACAAATCAGAGACTAAAAATGTTAAATATAAAACCAGATGATAGTTGTGTAAGATGTGGAGAGGTAGAATATCAATTACATGTATTTTACTTCTGTTTCCATAACAAAGAGATAATTAAATGGTTTAAAAATTTCTGAATACATTCTGCAATCTGCAATGTTAATAGCAAATTATTTCTGCATTTCTTAATGTTTAATAGTAACAGTAGTGATAATAAGGATAAGAATACAATGATTATGATAATGTCAGATTATATTTACTGTATGTGGTTAAGTAGGAAGGAAAATTATAATGTTAAGGAGACTATAGCCTTATTAAAGGCAGGATATACAGGTATTATAACAAATGGATGATCAAGTGTATTTTAAAAGAAAAGTCAGGGAATTTTGTTTGCAAGAGTGTACATCTAATTTCATAGGATTCCACTAGAGGGCACAGCCTCAATTAAAGAGGCTATCAGTACAGTACATTAAACTGTCCGAGTTTAGACTAAGAATTGTTCACTCATTAACTCCTGGCTTAACAAACACTGGGAGAAGGAACTGGTTCACAAATAGGGTGGTGGACGAGTGGAACAAGCTTAGCAACTTTGTAGTAAGTGCTGGAACGCTGCAAGGTTTCAAAAGGAGACTGGATAGATTCATGGATGATAGAGAGTGGTAGTAACTCTCGACAGGAGCTGCCATGCACAGGCCAACCGGCCTATTGCAGACTCCTTATTTTCTTATGTTCTAACAGTGAACAACCGAGAACTAATTGACGGCCCAAACTGTAAGCAGCTGACACGAGGCTAAGAGGATAATGATTGTAAAGTAAGACAATTATATTGATGCTGGTGGATGACTCAACTGGGTAAATGACCCTTGAAGCTCAGGTTATGCTGCTGTTGCTGTTGCTGCTGTATTGACATTTATGTTGTCGGAAATGTGTTGTGTTTATTATTGTTAAGAGAATGTCAATACAGATGAGGCAGTGCTTGTGGTCGTCACAAGGACCTGGACACGATCGTTGGAAGTAGTGTCTGGGTAGGGTCGTCGGACGTAAGCTTTTACTTGTCCTTGGCCAGTTTTTGTATTCGTCACATAAATTTGGATAAAGGTGATGGATGTTACTGATGGTTTTATTGATACATGACATTAACCTCGCTGCGAGGTATGTGAGCTCCAACTGCTTTCTGTTTTCAGCAGACGAGTATATCATCTGCTAGGTGTGACGTCAACATCATGCTCCAACCGGTCACTCTCCACCATCCATTACTTTCAGTCTATCCTTCTTATATGGCTTTGGACAGATAATGAGGCTAGTCCAGAAATAAACAGTAGATAAAATATCAAAAGCCTTCGAGTCCTTGACCACCTCCAAACATCACCTCCAAACATCAGAATAGTTTACAGACATGCTGATGCAGAGCTACATGTATATCAACGATCCAAGAATTCCACTTTTGTTTCGGATGTTAACTTGTCTTCAGCTGATGTGACATGAATTACACTGAGCCACTGGTGAGATGGATGCGAGTTAAGAACAGTGGATGGATCAACCAAGTCCAAGGTAAACAGTAACGAGATGCCTGGCAGTACAGAG
Organism: Homarus gammarus; assembly: GCA_958450375.1. Lineage (NCBI taxonomy): Eukaryota > Metazoa > Arthropoda > Malacostraca > Decapoda > Nephropidae > Homarus > Homarus gammarus. Next base: position 5,266 of record CAUDMG010001713.1, read on the forward strand.
ACCCAAGATAGGTATATCAAGACGACAATATATTCGCTTGACATAGTTGATATATTAGGTGAGGAGGATACTGTACATCAGGGGAGTGGACTTGTATTACCATATGAGGCTGATAGATACAAAGGTCCGCAAATATCATAAATACCTGTATGTTTCTCAGTAACACCAAACTGTTTCTAGGTTATACAGCAGCTAAAAGGTAAAAGAGGGTCCCGTAGGTACCGAGGATGCAACACAATGTAGGTAAATAACCTACACTGTAGTCGATCACCTTTACTTCCCCAATAGTAAAGTTAGGCGCCCATATAAACTGGATGGACTGGGGTGCCTTGGCGGTGAAACAGCGACCCTTAGGACAGGAGGCAAGTGTCTCTCCACTTCATGTAAAAACGTTACCACCGAGGTGAGGTCATAAAGAACACTTGTATCCCATCATATAGTTAAGAAAACATAAGATACCTTATAGTATACTAACACAGGCAGTGCCAGATTACCCAAGGGGCCCCGAAGGTCAATAGTTTTCGGTGTGATGAACGCAGAGGGAATACTTGTTTTCTTATGAGTAATAATAATAATATTATAAAAGTGCTTCATAATAAAAAATCAAAATCAAGATTTTTAATTGTCGGCCTATATTTATTTTGCAGCTTAACCCCCCCCCCCCCCCCCCCTCAATATAGTCTTCTGTATTGCTAAAATACTTTGAAAGATTGATTCTGGAATCGATTCTTCAATTCTCAAAGTTTAAGAATCGATTCCAAAATTTCGGAAATCGTCCATCGCCAGTGCTGCCACTCTTGAGGTTTTCCACCTATATCTGTGTTTTCAACGCTCTCCTAGGTTCTAGGTTTTAATTAAAAATTATCTGTAAACTAGGTTTTTTGTATAAAATTTATTGTTTTAGAAAATTTCGTAACAACGTGCAGGGCAGCACTGTCTTATGGAATACAGTAGTGAGCTGCTACAGACATTTGTGAAATAGTTTTTCTGTGATACTCGAGGTAAAAATAATAATTTGTCGTATTAATTTGTAGTCTTTTATTTTATTAGGGACAAATAGAGGTGTAGTATTGTTTTTGTTTTTTCCACTTTTATATATATGTGTATTTAGGGTGGACTTAGGTGAACTAGTATCTAATGTAGCTTTAGGATAATAGATTAAACTAGATGGGCCCCTGTGTCCTTTATTCAGTCTATAATATTATTATGCTATTATCTATTACTATTACTCAGTCATCTATTACTATTACAACTACTTTTGTTCACGAAAAGATGTGGCGACTGAAGAACGTGAAATTGCGAAAAGCTCTGACGAAGACCAAAACATATCGCAGTCATTTTACGGCTGTTTTGTTATTGTTTCTCAGAGAAAACTACTGAATGGTAATAAAAATTTATCTTTTGTGAGGAAATTTCTGAAAACATAACAATTTAAGAAGCTTATCTGTAATTGAAAAGTAATAGACTACTATCTAGTATTTCGAATTCTATTTCTATTGCTATTACAGCCCCCAAATTGTGATATATTACTATTGCAATTACTCCAAAAAAATGTAATATTCTATTACTATTATGTACATATTACCTCATGTCTGGTTTTAATGTAAATAAATTCTTTACCCTGTAATTTTTCTTGTTTTTAAATGGAATTCTCGATATTTTGTACTCTTGCTACATGCTAATTCCACTATTTGTGATGAAATATTGGAAACAAAATTTAAATGTAAAAATTTTAAAAATTTAAATAAAATGGAACCTGATTGATATTTTAAGTCAGACTACGAAAGTGATTTTATCCAAAAAAATCAATATCTGTGAAATTGTCCCTGGCCGCCTGGCCCCTGCCTGTGTCCACACCAGCAGGCCAAGACCCTTAAATACAGTTTTTGTACCTGACTAATTTGAATTCCCTTCAGGTTCAAGACGACGTAAAAGAAGTATCGAGGGATAAGGAGCAAGAAGTTGATTTGTACTTGCTCATAATGAAAAAAAACTTGAAGTTTATTAAACATTTCGATTTTTTTAGAACACTAAACTTATGTATAAACATATCAATCAGATAGAGTATTATACACTGTAACTTATGAAAATAACAACACACCGTATAAGGAGGTTTCGCTTCCGTGGTTCATTATGGGAAGGTCGAGATAAAAAACTGGTACTCCACCCAAGTCCAGCTAGGCACTAACGAGTACGAGCGAGGCACATCTGTATGTAGCCTCAACACTATACACCTCACAGAGTGGATCCTCGGCCTCAAAGCTTCCGATGTTGTTCTCCTTATTAGAAATGTAAAAATGCATCTAAGTGACTTACTTAAACCAGGAATCAAAGATGATGGGTCAGGCAAAAGTGCTTCGAATGGACTCGTAGGCACTACGATAACTGGGGCTGTACTGTAATACTGTAAAGCATTTAACTGGCATACGTAACCCACGACAAAAAAAAATGGTAGCCACACCTAAGGTCGAAATCACACCGAGATCTTAGATCAGACTAAATCTGGCTTAAGACTTTTTGAAAATTTGGACAGTACACTCAGAATCTCTTACACCTTGAGGAGATATTTCACCCCATAACTTAGAGATGAGAGCAGGTCTTTTATTACGGCAGTGTTCAGTCACTTGGATGTTCTTAAATTTCTAGTAAGGTGAGATAAACACACACACACACACACACACACACACATATATATATATATATATATATATATATATATATATATATATATATTTTTATATATATATATATATATATATATATATATATATATATATATATATATATATATATATATATATATATATATATATATATATGCAAGTAAATCACTGTAGGTGCGCGTGATCTAGGTATATGCTGATAACCACCAGGAAAGAAGAAAACACGAAGTTCCCAAGCGCTTTCGTGTAATTCACATCTTCAGGGGTGAGTACAGACTAGATAGAGTAATGCAGAACAAGATGAATATATACTAGGGTGTGTCAATTTTGTCAACATGTTAAAAATCAAATTTGGTAGTCAAAATATTGTTCCTCTTTATGTCTAAACTTGAGATTAGCAAACAAAAATGAATTGAAATAACCCTCACCTACATCAATTATACCTTAAAGTTTCAAATATCAGTATTTCAACAAATTAATGAGACTTGATTAGAATTATTCACTTGATATTAACTAATCTCATGTAAGCATATGGATTATGGAGTATTTTATGGTTCTATAGCTTGTGTACAATATGCATGTCAGAACATGAACATGAACAGGCTCTCCGTGTGGGACAGTTTAATTCTTGTTTTGACTTGTACCAAGCGTGAGGATAAGGCCCCCGGCTCACTCTCCTTCTAGATATCATAGACGGTGGTTTGCTCTCATTGCACTTGCACCTACTCTACCAGACGAATTCTACATTTTAATTATTGTAAGCAGGGCATATTGATTGTCGCAGTTACTTATATCATTGTATAAAACATTATGTTCTAAGAAATTATTATGTCATTTCTGTTACAGCATTTTTGATAAACAAATTGATATTTTTTGAAACAACAATTGAATTATGAAACATTGAAATATTTTTCTGTTTGTCAGATAGTGTGAAGATGTCAAAATTGAAGACAAGAAGTCAGTTGTCAACCCACTTGAGCCTGCTAGTTGGTAAAGGGAAGGAGCTTCCTGTATCAGAACTTCCAACAGTGAGAGACATGCTAAGATTAGGGTTACTCCTTCGAGAAAAAAATGCAAAGGACAGAAGGAACTATACAGATAAAGAACTCATAAATGACATGATAGTCCCTCTTCTGCATCAATGGACAAAAGCTAATGCACTATTCAAACCACCTGTGATTAATCAGTGTCGAACTATTGAGCTAAAACTAACGAAATTATGGCACAAAGCAGTTGAAACATCACTTGGTAAAGGAAACTTGGCCAGGAAAAATGAATTTCTGCACACACTTGATACTCTGTTTGACATTTTGACCTGCAAGTGCTCCATACAATTATGTTCTGAATCCAACTGTTCTCACTCAGGTAAGAGAGAAAATAATTCCCACATTGATTGTGGTTGTCCTCGTGAAAAGAAGATCCCTGTTTTAGAGCTTGAATTTAGAAAGGCACAGAGGACAAAGGCAGAAGGCCAAGGAAGTATGCAAATGGGTTCAATAGATTATTCAGAAACAAAGAAGCAGATTGCTAATGCCAAGAAGAGAGAACAAATCCGAGAGAGGGAACAAAAGAAGAAAATGAAGAGTGAAGAAGCCATCCAAAGAGAGGAAGAGCTGTGTCAAGATGTTTATCACTTCTTTGATAGTTCTTCTGATGAACAGGAAGCAACATCAGATGATAGTTCCAAAGAGCCATCTGAACCTTTACCAAAGAAAATGAAATACAACACAAAAAATATTTCAAACATTGCTTTAGCTAGTATTCGCCACCATGCTGGACTTCGTGAGGCTGCAGAAATTGCAACTGCCGCTTGGATAGATGCAGGCCTCATCAGCCGAGAGGATGTATCTTTGGTGATAGATCATAATAAAATTAGAAGAGCACAAGAAAAAATAATGAAGGAAATATCTGATCAGCATGAAAAAGATTTAAGCGAGGGAGGGCTCTCCTGTCTTTTGTTTGATGGAAGAATAGATGACACAAAAGTTTTGCTAGAAGTAGAGGGAGTGAACAGAAAGTTTCCAGGTCTCATCAAAGAAGAACACTACTCTGTCTGTTCTGAGCCTGGTGGTCGGTTTTTGTTTCACTTTGCTCCCGAAACTGAAGTAGAAGGGAAGAAACATGCAGAGGTCATTGCTGATCATATTTTATGTTGGGTTCAGGAGAGAGGACTTGGCAGTTCACTGCAGGCTGTTGGTGGAGATTCAACTGCAGTGAACACCGGATGGCAGGGGGGGGGGGGGGTTGTAATGACGCATTTAGAGAAAAACTAGGAAGAAGACTTGTTTGGATTGTATGTGATTTACATACAGGCGAGCTACCTCTTCGTCATCTCATCCAGGAACTTGATGGTCCTACAAAGAGCAACAACAAGTGGTCAGGTCCCCTTGGCATCATGCTGGATGAAGCAACACAACTAGAAATAAATACAACCTTTCCAAAGGTCGAAGTTGGCCCTCCCCTTCCGGCGTTGTCTGAAGGAGTCATCAAAGATCTCAGCACAGATCAATCCTATGCTTATCGTATTGCCCAAGCAATAAGATCAGGAGAAGTGCCTCAGTCATTGGCTCTCTTGGAGATTGGACTTGTCAGTCACAGCCGTTGGTTAACAACAGCTCTTCGTTTCTGCAGGATTTGGATTTCCAAACACGAATTGAAGGGCAAAGTGCTGAAGAATTTGAGGTTAATTGTTGAATTTATTATTGGAGTTTATCTTCCCCAGTGGTTTAGTGTGAAACTTAATCCTATGTGGGTGGATGGGCCCAATCACCTTTTGTTTCAATTGCAGCTAGTAAGAACACAGAGGAAGGTAGTGAGGGACATCGTGTTACCTGTGGCAAGAAGGTCCGCTTGGTATGCTCGATCAGAAGCAGTTTTGCAAGCAATGCTTTGCAGTCAATGTACCAATCTCCGAACCGAGGCTGTAGAAGTCATTCTAAAGATTAGAGGAACGCTAATAGATGACGACGAGTTGGGAGACTGTTCGTTTCATTCAAGAAAAGTTCCCCCAATAAACGTCAATGCCACCAAATTGTCAGAATTGGTTGACTTGAGTTTGGAAGTCTTAGAGCCACCATTGACAACAAGTCTAACTAGCCAAGAATTGAGAAACCTTAAAGAGACTCCAATGCAGGTGCCGAAGTGGCCTTCCCACACTCAAAGTGTGGAGAGATGTGTGAAAATGGTCACAGAAGCAGCGGGCCATGTTTACAGCCACGAGAGGCGAGAAGGTTACATCAAAGCACAAATAGCAAGCAGACTACTGATGACAAGAAACCAAAGCAAAGAGAGTATGAAGGCATTGGTTACTTTCAAATAGACTACGGATAATAAAATATAATAATTTGAAACTTGAAACAGTAACATGTGTGCAAACGCTGGTTATGTTATAAATTCACAAATATGTACATTTAAAAATCCATTTGATGTAGGTAGGACTTATTATAAAAAAAAATTTATGCCAGAATATTGTTTTGCATGCTTAAAGACTACAATAAATTGCTACCAAATTACTCGATTTTCAATTTAGCCAGTTCACCCCCTAAATTGACACACCCTAATATATACAGAGGAGGGTGAGACCAGGTCCACAATGGTCAGGTAATGACCCTACTAATCTTTAAATGGCACACAACGGTTGGTGGTTGGGTCAGATGGGACAGAAAGACAGATAGATAGATAGATAGATAATGTATATTAGAGAGAGAGAGCACTAGGGGTATAATCAAAACAGTTACACACAAGGTCTTGCCCCCATAATGAACCTGGCCCTACCTGTTGATCCGCCCGCAGGTATACCAAGTGGCTGACCCCGTCTCCTGTCCTCTAGCCATGAGGGCAGGGGATACAGAGACGGAGAACAGGAGATAGAGAGACAGAGAAACAGGAAGGAGAGACAGAGAATCAGGAGATAGAGAGAGACAGAGAAACAGGAAATAGAGAGACAGAGAAACAGAAGATAGAGAGAGAGAGAAACGGGATTTAGAGAGAGACAGAGAAACAGGAATAGAGAGACAGAAAAAAGAGGATAGAGAGAGACAAGAAGAGGGAGTGTAAAGGGATATATACACAAAACCGAGGAAAAGATGTAAGTGGGCGGAGAAGAGACAGAAAAAAAGGATAAGTGGACAGGGGATAGATATTGTAGACAGGTGACCAGGGGATACGGGAAAGACAGTAAGGGAACAAAGACAAGGTACCGACAAAGAACAAAAACAGACAAAAGTTGGACAGATGGCAGGAACAGACAGTGTACTGGAAGAAACAGAGGTAAGAATAAAAATCGGAAAGAAAAAGACAGGGACAAAAATAGACAGTTAATAAGAAGTCACAGAAGCGAGATAGATCACGGAATGTAGAGAGAACAGGTAAAATTAGCGAAGATAGACAGAAGAAAGAGACAGAAAATAGAGCAAAATAAGAATAGGTGGGAAAAGAAATAGAGAAAAATAGGGCCAAGGCCTAGAATTATAGGATAAAAAGGGGATAAGAATAGAGACTTAAAATAGAGAGGATAAAGGAGATTGGGAGACAGAATAAACAGGGAATATGGGTACAGGGAATAGACAGGTGAGAATGGGTAGAGTAACAGGGAACAAACAGAGGACATGAGATACCCAGGGGAAAACACTAAGGAATTAAAATCGGAAATTGAATGTTTATTTAACCAAGATTGTACAGACGTAAACTGGGAATGCAAACACATATGATCCAGACAAACCAATGGGACAACGGCAAGGTCATATTGTTTAAGGAACAAAAAGAAACTCAAGAGTCATCAAGATGGCATACCAGAAAGTCAGGCACAGTTATAATCGTATTACTGGGGCGATCCACGCTCAAGATCGGTGGGAACAACATGTGCTTGGCTCTGTGGTGGCTGAGGATCAGTAGTTGTACTTGGGTGACGTGAAGGATCTATGATGAAATGGACTCAGCAGAAAGGCTGAAAGGGGACTAAGCTTGGGTGACGTTCCCACCTGGAATGATTATAGGGGACGGGATTCGCTGCGTACTTGTGCCAGACAACGACATACAGCATAGTGGGTGGTAATCACCGGCATGGAACGCCTTCATGACGAGGTTATTACCTTACTTCCTGGGATACTTAAAATAATCCATCAACTGCTGTCGAGCTTTGGTTGTCCCTGGCCACAGAACCTTGATGTTAATAAGGGGTTAACTTTGGTGTAATAACACTTGTGTGCTGGGCAGTGAAATTCACGACACAATGTACCAGTGAAACTTGAATACCTGTTCTGTCAGACTGAAGTGGTCGTCCACATGATCCACCGACCTGTTACTCCACGCTGCTTCAGCTTGAGTTCGGTATTCTGCTCCGTCGATTCTTGGACTTGTCTCTGAGAAACTTCAGTCACTACATCCAGCTATGATTGTAAGTTGCGTATTTTGCATTGGGAGAATTCCAGAATGGCCTCATTCCATACAGCAATGAGAAGTAGGTCACTTTACTCATAATTAGATTTATTCTCCTCATGCAGTGATTCAGTAACTTACCGATAAACTGCCGCTCTGGTAGATGAAGTTGGTTAGTGTTTTCCGTTAGTCTCTTATCAATCATATTAAAGATCACAGGAGACACTAATAGCCAGGAAACAACAAGGTACAAGGAAAAGAAAGGAACATGCAGATAGGAAAAAGGCAGAAGACAGGAAAAGGACAGTGAACGAAATAGGTCGATGGTCAGGGACGAGACAGAGGGAGAAGGAGCTGGTCAGTAACATGAGACGCGACACACGAGGTTGACAGAACAATGAAAATGAGGTTTGTTGTGGGAATGGTGTACACTGTACAGTATGTGCGTTGAATTTTGCTGAGAGAGAATCGGTGATTGTAAACCCATTGCCAATTAACCCAGTGTATCTAGAAATCAAAACTATTTTTACATAAATTTTAACAAAATTTTCATTAGTTTAGTACAGCCATAACAAATAGATCTACCAGAATTGTAATAACAGGTAACCACTAATAGATAGGTGATTAACTTAATTTCAATTAATAGATGATGGATTAACTTGAATTATAGTAACAGACAATACATTAATTTAATTTCCAGTAATAGTCGTTTGTAATGTGTTTTTTTCTGGAGATAATTAATAGATGAACTTAGTTTTCAGTATTTGATGATAGGTTAATTTTTCCTGTAGGATAAGATAATTTATTTCCTTCACTGCTGTTTACAGGCAACAGATTAAATATATATCTAGCTGTAGATTAAGTTATTTTCAAGAAATAATTAATATATTGGTATTTCTAGTGATCCAGGTATATGCTGATAACCACAAGGAAACAAGAAAACACGAAGTTCCCAAGCGCTTTCGTGTAATTCACATCTTCAGGGGTGAGTACAGACTAAGGAGAAATACATAACAAGGCATATATATACAGTAGAGGAGAGTGAGATCAAGTCCCTAGGGGACAGTGAGTGTCCACAATGGTCCGGTCACTAGGCAGTGACATGACTACGGACTGCTGCTGTGCATATGAATAATAGTAGGATCACTGCCTAGTGATCCAGGTATATGCTGATAACCACAAGGAAACAAGAAAACACGAAGTTCCTAAGCGCTTTCGTGTAATTCACATCTTCAGGGGTGAGTACAGACTAAGGAGAAATACATAACAAGGCATATATATACAGTAGAGGAGAGTGAGATCAAGTCCCTAGGGGACAGTGAGTGTCCACAATGGTCCGGTCACTAGGCAGTGACATGACTACGGACTGCTGCTGTGCATATGAATAATAGTAGGATCACTGCCTAGTGACCGGACCATTGTGGACACTAACTGTCCCATAGGGACTTGATCTCACTCTTCTCTACTATATATATATATATATATATATATATATATATATATATATATATATATATATATATATATATATATATATATATATATATATATATGCAAGTAAATCACTGTAGGTGCGCGTGATCTAGGTATATGCTGATAACCACCAGGAAAGAAGAAAACACGAAGTTCCCAAGCGCTTTCGTGTAATTCACATCTTCAGGGGTGAGTACAGACTAGATAGAGTAATGCAGAACAAGATGAATATATACAGAGGAGGGTGAGACCAGGTCCACAATGGTCAGGTAATGACCCTACTAATCTTTAAATGGCACACAACGGTTGGTGGTTGGGTCAGATGGGACAGTGACCCGCCCTCTCACCTGATCACAAATCTTCTTAATTACAAAGTTGTCCAGCTTGTACATACCGTTACTCAAATTCATGTTGAATGCTTCGGTATGTTTAATAAGACTAGATTCTATGATGTTCCTACTATCAATTGAATTACATGGTAATATTGAGGAGGCATTATCCCAGTCAATGCAATGCTTGTTATCCCTCAAATGAACAAACAGAGCATTGGATTCCTGGCCTGTCCTGACACTGTATTTGTGTTGTTTAATTCTAGTTACAAGGTCTTTACCTGTCTGGCCTAAGTAAAACATATTACATTCCTTGCAAGGAACTTTATAAATGCAACCAATTGTGTTGTTGGGGGAGTTCTTGATTAACATTTGTTTAACAGTGCATGAGTTTTTAAATGCCACATTGACGTTCCAAGATTTTAGCTGTGCCGGAATGTGTGAGAAATTTTTGTGAAATGGTAATATTAAGATATTCTTATGGTCATGGGTGGGCTTGGGATCAGTTCTATAAAAAGTTTTCTTAGTAATGTTTAAGCATTTGTCTATGAAAGATCTAGGGTATTTAAGGTTTGAGCCAATATTATATATATATTTGTATTCCTCATCGATGAATTCCGGACTGCAAATTCTCAAGGCACGTAAAAACATTGTTGTAAATACTGACTGTTTGACTTTATTATGGTGGGCAGAATAATAATGAATGTATGAACACACATTGGTTGGTTTTCTATAAATACTGAACTTAAAAGTGTTACCTATTCTGTGTATCAGACAGTCTAGGAATGGCAATTTACAGTCTTGCTCTAATTCCACAGTGAATTTTATCGAGGGGGCTAAGTTGTTAAGTTGTGGTAGGAAAACTTTTAGGTCCTCATTACATGGCCAGAGACATAATACATAATCAACATATCTAAACCAGACTGCTGAGGGTGGTAAAATATTACTTAATAGTTTCTTTTCAAAGAATTCCATATATAGGTTGCTTAATACAGGTGAGAGTGGATTACCCATTGCCATACCAAATTTTTGAGCATAATATTCCCCATTGAATTCGAATTTGCAATCCTTAATACATAGTTTGATGAGTTCGATGAAGTCATCTTTCGAGACGGGCAGTGAAATGTTATCCAGGGAATCTATGAGGAACTCTAGTAAATCATCAACTGGGACCTTTGTTTTTACGTGCCTTGAGAATTTGCAGTCCGGAATTCATCGATGAGGAATACAAATATATATATAATATTGGCTCAAACCTTAAATACCCTAGATCTTTCATAGACAAATGCTTAAACATTACTAAGAAAACTTTTTATAGAACTGATCCCAAGCCCACCCATGACCATAAGAATATCTTAATATTACCATTTCACAAAAATTTCTCACACATTCCGGCACAGCTAAAATCTTGGAACGTCAATGTGGCATTTAAAAACTCATGCACTGTTAAACAAATGTTAATCAAGAACTCCCCCAACAACACAATTGGTTGCATTTATAAAGTTCCTTGCAAGGAATGTAATATGTTTTACTTAGGCCAGACAGGTAAAGACCTTGTAACTAGAATTAAACAACACAAATACAGTGTCAGGACAGGCCAGGAATCCAATGCTCTGTTTGTTCATTTGAGGGATAACAAGCATTGCATTGACTGGGATAATGCCTCCTCAATATTACCATGTAATTCAATTGATAGTAGGAACATCATAGAATCTAGTCTTATTAAACATACCGAAGCATTCAACATGAATTTGAGTAACGGTATGTACAAGCTGGACAACTTTGTAATTAAGAAGATTTGTGATCAGGTGAGAGGGCGGGTCACTGTCCCATCTGACCCAACCACCAACCGTTGTGTGCCATTTAAAGATTAGTAGGGTCATTACCTGACCATTGTGGACCTGGTCTCACCCTCCTCTGTATATATTCATCTTGTTCTGCATTACTCTATCTAGTCTGTACTCACCCCTGAAGATGTGAATTACACGAAAGCGCTTGGGAACTTCGTGTTTTCTTCTTTCCTGGTGGTTATCAGCATATATATATATATATATATATATATATATATATATATATATATATATATATATATATATATATATATATATATATATATGTTAGGTTCTGAATAATAAGTTCTATATACAGGAGAGAACACAAACACCTGTATAGTTTTGTAGGTTCGGTTTACTGGATAAGAGTATGTACACAGAGGGAAGCAGCACTCTCCCTTGGCTAGGCTCCTTGTCAACTGCTATAGACGACGTATGGCAAGTGATACATTAGCAGCTTCCATACGTCGCCAGGCACATTAATTAAGCATGTGGGATATGGTAATAACATTGCCACACGCTGCTAGCTAGGCTGAATAAATAATACATAAATGGAGCACATACATAATATACATACATGATATATAATCCAGCATACATAATATACATACACCTCCCTCCCCCCTATACGCTCATAGCAAAGTCTTGAGCGGACCTTTTCTTTTGGATCCGTTCTGAGCGTCGAGGGACTTCATCACTGGGAAGGGTATGGGACTCAACACTGGTGGCGGGGCCAGCAGACGGCATTGTTACGGGTCGGAGGAAACGGCGGTTCCTCCACTACACACGACCACTGGGTAACCGCACCTGGTAGTCCCGTGACCTGCCGAGACCCATGACTACGCCTACTTTGTCCCAACGTAGGGAGGTCGGGTCCTGAACACGGACTTGGGTGCCGACACTCAACCTGGGGAGAGAACGGGCGTGGTCATTGTAGCGGGCGACGACGTCCTGAACACGTTCGGCGGCTCGGCGATCACAATCCTCTGTCTTGGCCTGCCACTCCTTGGAGAAGGATTGAGGGTGAGCAGGGACACAAGAACGAAGGGGGCGTCCATACAAGACCTGGGCAGGGGAGCGTCCGGTGTAGTTAGGTGTGTTGCGGAGTTCAAGAAGACCCCTGTCGAAGGCCTCGCAGTCAATGTTCCCAGAAGGGGCCACCTTAAGGATGAGGTGCTTCAGGGATTTGACAGCAGCCTCAGCGTGGCCGTTGGACTGCGGGTAATGGGGCGATGACAACACATGCCGGACTCCCCATCGGTCAAGGAACACAGCAAAGTCCCGGCTTGTGAACTGAGGCCCTCCGTCGGTTCGCAGGCGTGCAGGAACGCCCACGTCACGGAAGTAGTGGCGGAACTTGCTGATGGTGGCGGCAGACGTCGTGTCATTACCGCACTTGATGACAACCGGCCAACCAGAGAGACGGTCGACGATAACGAGGAAGGACTTTCCTGACACACAGAAAAAGTCGGCCGACACAGACTCAAAGGGGCGGGTGGGGTTGTCGTCACTCATAAAGGATTCCTGCTGCTGGCTGGGTTGTAATACGCGGCGGGGCTTACACACCTGGACAGCATTGGAGATGTCGGGGTCGATGCCAGGCCGGAACACAGTCTGTCTTGCACGCCGTTTGGTGGCCTCGGCTCCACAGTGACTGTCGTGGAGGCGAGCCAAGGCGTGGAGACTTGAAGCAGCAGGGACAACTACCGAAGGAGAGGTGTCACTGGCCAGAGGTAGGGGTAGGGCGGCAGCAGGGTAGTTGCTGCTCCCTTCGTGCACCCTGTTGGCGTGTTTTACCTCGAGAATCGGTGTTGGGAAGTCCTGGGAGATGATGGCCAACTCTTGGCAATGTCTGTAGGACGGCAAAGGAGTCGGGACGCCATTATGCACATCAATCCAGGCTTGACACGACCTGTTGCCAAAGGTGATGTGTGCATAGAGTGAACCTAGGGCCGGGGTCATCTGTGAACCATCTGCCATAAAGCGGAGATCCTTGGGGGGCGGTCCTAGATCACTTGGAGAGAGCCCCAAGCATTGCAAATGCTGGGGACCGATGACTGTAGCATCAGCGCCGGTGTCGGGCAACATCTGAAGACGGGATGACACACCGCCGTAGGTCACGATGACGCTGATGTACTGGGGGACTTTGGTCCTGGGACGCGGGGGGGAGCACACATTCCTAATGTGGCTCGAGCGTTGTCAGGAGTCGTCGTGCCTCTGATTGGAAGGCTGTGGGCGGCCCTCTCTGGTGGAAGGGGGCTGAAGCTTCCGCCGACGCGGTCTCTTGGGTATGTTGGAAGGGCAACACTTGTCATAGTGGCCCAGACGACCACACACATTGCACTGGACGCGTTTGGCTGGGCACCGTACTGTGAGTGACCAGTGGCCCTTACGGTCACAACTGTTGCAGGTAGACTGAGCAGCTGGACACACCTGTGTTCCGTGCTGCTTACCACAGTTGTTGCAAAATAAACCGGGCGTGGACGTGGTGGGCGAAGGCGTAGGAACAGACTTCTTGTCCTTCTTGTACCGGGACACAGCGCGTACAGCTGTAGGGGGAGCACGGATGGCAGAGGTGGCACACCTGGCAGCCTCATAGGAGCGACATATCGTCAACACATCCTTAAGAGAAGAGGAAGAGTCGAGGGAGGTGAGGCGTTGGACAAGTTCCTCGTCCTTAACACCCATCAGGATCACCTGCTTCAACTGGGTCTCCTCGCACTGCTGGTGGTGGCCTGGACATATATCTACCTCTTCCGAGGCGCTCTTGAGTCGTACGTAAAAGGCATCAAAAGACTCATCCTCCATCTGTCTGCAGCTAAACAATTCCCTCCTGCGCAGAGCTTCATTCTGCTGTCCTTTGATGTGCCGTTGTAGAACGTCCAGTATCTCCTCTACAGACAGCAAAGAGGTTGGGGGTACCTGCAACGTATGTTCCAAGACACGCTGAATTTCCAAGGACAGGCACATACGCAGCTGGATGAGTTGTTTAGGCTGTGACAAACTCTGGAGATCCACCATTGTAGAATAATCAGTCCACCGTCGCCGCCATTCACGAAAAGTCTGGAAAGTCTCATCAGGCTTCAAGATGGGCAGCGTTTGAGCTGCTGCTTTAGGTGGGGCTGGGGGGCGTGAAGGAAGCATGGATGAGGTATCTGAACCAGTCAGTACCGAGGCAGTGTTAGAGCCAGGGGCTTGGTTAACAGTGAGGCGAGATATCAAGGCTTCAAACCGTTCACTGTCTTCCAATCTCCGTTGGTGGTCTCGTTCTGCCTCTGCTTGCCTTCTGTGCTCATCCGCCAAACGTCTGTGGGCTTCATCCTCGCGTTTCTCATCTCTCATAAACTTAAGTAAAGCAATTATCTCTGGAGACAACGCTGAATATTGAGGTGAGGGACTGCGCGATGTGGGGGCTGGAGCGTCGTGGCCGGCCTGGTCATCCATCTCTGCGGGGCTATCACCCGCCTGACTCATCCAGGCGCTGGGTCCACGGCTACGTAAGGCATGAGACATAACTACTTCATCTGTGTACTATGTCTTAAATCAGTGTTGACCGGTCAGCCCGTCGTATCAACAAGATTTCAGACAAAAATTAATTAAATACACAGATAAGTAGGTTATATATATAAAATATATATAAGAAGCCGCGCGGTCAGCGAGTGTTAGTACGTGTATGTGTGGTGTCCCGGGCGGGTAGAGCGTCTCGCCCCAGCTGTGAGGGGGGGGTGGAGGCGGCGCTGTGAGGGGGTGGAGGGAGAGGCGCGGCGACTCCCAGTCAGTCCAGTTACCCTCAGAACGCGGTCAGAGACGGGTGCACTGAACTCTACTCCTTACAAATGCCCAGAACGTGCCGTATACCTTGGGAATCCTTTAGAACAAGGTCACACATGAATGGCACGAACACACAATGCACTAAACACTTCACAGAAAATCACTGACACTGCCACTGCTCAAAGTTGCGAAATTCTTCGAGCAGGGATGACGCGCGGGAGTTGACCCAAGCGAGAGGGGTCCGTACGCCGGCTTTCCACAAACTTTGCACTTTCACTCGTAATTATCCAGTAAGATCGGATCACTGCGCCATGTTAGGTTCTGAATAATAAGTTCTATATACAGGAGAGAACACAAACACCTGTATAGTTTTGTAGGTTCGGTTTACTGGATAAGAGTATGTACACAGAGGGAAGCAGCACTCTCCCTTGGCTAGGCTCCTTGTCAACTGCTATAGACGACGTATGGCAAGTGATACATTAGCAGCTTCCATACGTCGCCAGGCACATTAATTAAGCATGTGGGATATGGTAATAACATTGCCACACACTGCTAGCTAGGCTGAATAAATAATACATAAATGGAGCACATACATAATATACATACATGATATATAATCCAGCATACATAATATACATACA
>CAUDMG010001714.1:0-40000 GCA_958450375.1 Homarus gammarus
AATCAGGCCTTGTACAGTTGAGAGAAGGCTTTAGCGTCACGTTAGCAGAGGGTTTCGCTAGCAGGACCTTTTTTCGGACACGTGGGTGATGTGCAGGTAGTGGTAAGAAAACTGATCAACCCACTGTGGTCCGGGTCGTTAGTTGTCGGGGAGCACTCGTTCCATCAAGAGATCCTTTGCTACCCCGCTAAACAGTGGCAGGCCTACTTTGCTCGGTCTTCAATGGCGACAATCCGCCACCCTCAGTCCTCAAACGGCAGTCTCAATCGCATCACTCGCAGGTCAACTCCGGGTCAACTTCCAGTCCAAGTGGGGTTCTCACGGAAACCCTGGAAAGAACTCACTGTTAGGCTCTAGCTTTACTTTACTCACTCTGCCCTAGCTAACCAGTCTGAGATCGAATAGACGTACTTTTTACTCTGCATAATATTGTCAACTACAGGTGGGACTATTGGCCACGTGGACTTATTCTCCTGGGACAAGCTGCCGTCAGTAGAACGTTATCTTAGTCTCTGTGAGATGCTCTCCGGGGGATCTGGTTGTGGATGAGGTCCTCGTCGCATTCTTCTCACGGCAGTGGAGCCTTACTGTAGGCTTCTACGTGATCTGTAGTTTTCCCGCCTAAACGAATAACTCCTTGGGACACCGTAACATCATTCAGACTGCTAAACGATCTATAATAATTCTCAAATTCAATAATAGTCCGTTAACTTCATGAATCACCATCATTAATTAATTCGGCAATCCTGTGACATTAAATATCATATAGGCCTAAGTTCCACAAACTCCCCCTATGTGCGGGCGAGAGCGATCTCTTCCCTCAGACGACCTTGAACGCGCAGCATCGCTAATGGCGGGGGCCTTTTCGGAAATTACTCTGATAATCCTCGAATGAGTTACAATCGAACCCCCCTAAAATATACAGGACAGCAAACTGTCCTCATGTGCTTTCTTTGATTAGAAAAACCACGATCATATCCGATCCCCTACCTAAATAATGTTTTGTTCTAAGATAAACTGGCATCGTTTTGTGCCATCTTTTTGCTACAACGCAGCATTCTCGTCTTTTCTCTTCTCTCTATATTTCTTCTCCCTTGCTAAACACTCCGACCCCCCTTAAAGATAAATTTATACAGCGAATCTGCCCTCAGGTTGACTGATGGAGGACAAACTTAGAACCCACCTTGCGACTCTGTACTATTCCACTCACGCAGTCAGCAACTCCATTTCTTCCCCACATTTCTTCCTAGCCCAAAACTCAACCAACCAGAAACATGCGACCGCTCCCCTTTTGCCTGGCCCCTTAACTAGAGAACACAATGTCCAAATTAATACCAGCCCAAAAACAAACATGCTCTCCTTTGGCCTGGCCCTTGAACTAAGAGGAACCAGTGTCCAAAACAATACTCAGTCCAAAACAAACATGCTCTCCTTTGCCTGGCCCTTGAGCTAAGAGGAACCAGTGTCAAAACAATACACAGTCCAAAACAACATTCTCTCCTTTTGGCCGGGCCCTTGAGCTATAGAGGAACCAGTGTCAAAAAAATACTACAGTCCCACGTCTCCGAACCTCATGCCGGCAGACCAACCCTCTGACAATGTACCAGTCCATATTAGGAGCTGCCTCTGGACATTACAACCGTACTCTCAATCCCGCTCATGACAGCAACTCAATCTCCCGCTCATGACAGCAACCACTACTCAACGCACAATCTCTGACCTAACCATCTTTCCCATCCCCTCTGCCCTACTCACGACTCCTCCAACTCACCCTCGACCAACCTGCCTTTTCTCATTACCATGCACCCTAAACTGTAAATCGTTCGGCTTCGTCTTGTCTCTCAGCTGGAGGGCTCGATCAACTCTCTGAACTACTTACGTACCCCTATATTTCCCACTTGGACCTCACACTTCCCTTGACTGCTGAACGTGGTGCCTGACATTCACCCTTGGTTTTCCCCCTGAACCGTTGAATGTGTGTCCTGAGACTCCCACTTGAACCTGTTTAACCTGTGCTTGATAATCCCTCTTTAGGTCTCCGGAACTCCTCTCTCAGCTTGTACCAAGTCCCGCGGTCTCGTCTCTCTTCCTCCTCATACACATCTCTACTGTCAAGCCTAACCAACTCAGTCCGGGCACAAGGATGTGAGCATCAGTGCGAGTTCAATCCCTACCAGTACTAACCAACACATGATGGCGTTCATTATCCCAACCACAGAACTATCAGTCACGAAAATAAAATTAACTACGCTCTGCTACCATTTGTAACCGGTCGGAATTTACTGGACTTTAATTTCTCACTTGACTTGGGGTTTATTTAAAATTAATAGATGGTGATGGGCAGTGTGAAGCGCCCCTTTGAGAAAAATCCCGAACCAGCACAAGAACACTTAAATCTACTAAACAAAATAAATTGTCCGTGACCCGTGGAAGGATAGCATCTGTGACTGGGATGAATGAGACACACTGTAAAATTTAGACACTTATATTCCCTCCAACACTACAAACACAATCAAATAATGGTACACCAATATGCGCACCTCTAACTTGAACTTAAAACACTACTCTGGGGAATAAAGTTATACATGATATAAAAATTATTAGAACCTCAGGCAACAATAAATTTGAAGTATTAAGAACTGTTCCGTGCACACATGAAACAGGCCTTAAAGGCTTTCACACAATAATATCAGTCACTTAGGTATTAAAAAAAGAAATTAACTACTCTACAATGAATAGGCCTTAAGGGCACTCAACAAAATTATATGTCACTGAGGAATGGTAATAAAAATGAGAAATTAAATACTCTACAATGAATAGGCCTTAAGGGCACTCAACAAAATTATAGCACCCCAACAGATGCACACTTCCTAACCTAACCTAACCACTACTCTGGGGAACAAGGTTATACCTGAGATCAGAATTATGAAGAACAATCAGAGGCATTAAAAGAATCAAATCACAGTATCACTCTGGTTCCACTTGATGGCACAAACATTCAAAACAATATTATCAAAATTATCTAGAAACTATTAAACTACACCCGTAATAAGGGAGGGAAAATGTTCCTCCAGGTATCTCCTAGAGGCCTAGACTCACGGTCTCAGTGTGTGACCATTAGTCTACTCAGATAGCCTCAGTGTACTCCCAGTGCGTCCATAAAGCGGACGGGAGTGAGCCAATCAGACCTTGTACAGTTGAGAGAAGCTTTAGCGTCCCGTTAGCAAGAGGGTTTCGCTAGCAGCTCGGGACACGTGGTGATGTGCCCGGAGTGGTAAGAACTGATCACCCACTGCTGGTCCAGGTCGTTTAGTTGTCGGGAGCACTCGTTCACTCAAGAGATCCTTTGCTACCCGCGCTAAACAGTGGACAGGCCTACTTTGCTCGGTCCAATGGCGACAATCGCCACCCTCAGTCTCACGCAGCTCAAACGGCAGTCAATCTCTCGCAGTCAACTCCGGGTCAACTCCAGTCAAGTGGGTTCTCACGGAAACCCTGAAATGAACTCACTGTTAGCTCTAGTTTACTTTATCACTGCCCTATCTAACCCTGTCTGAGATCGAATGAGACTTACTTGTTACTCTGCAATAATGCAACACAGGTGACTAGGCCACGTGACTATTCCTGGGACAGAGCGCGCAGAGACGTCTTGTCTCTGTGATGCTCTCCGGGACTGGGGGAGAGGCCTCGTCGCTTCTCTCAAGGCGTGAGCTTAGGCCTACGTGACTATTTTCCGCCTAACTAATAACTCCTTGGGACACCCGTAACATCATTCAGACTGCTAAACGATCTATAATAATCTCAAATTCAATAATAGTCCCTTAACTTCATGAATCACATCATTATTAATTCGGCAAATTACATTAAATATCATATAGGCCTAGTTCCACAAACTCCCACTATGTGCGGGGAGCGCTCTCTTCCCTCAGACGACCTTGAACGCTCAGTATCGCTAATGGCGGTGGCATTCGAAATTACTCTGAAATTCCTGAATATTACATTCTATATATATATATATATAATCAGTATTATCAAAATAAGCAATTACACTCAAATTCTGAAAAGTAGTTTGACAATCATTTCTTATGGAAGTTGATACTGCACGCCTTATGAAGTCTTTTCTCGCACTTGATGCACTTCAGACGTGTGTTTTTCTTGCATACATAGCATCTACCTTGTGACAACTCCTGAAGAAAGTGGTTTACATTATCATATATTATTGCTTTTGGTACAGAGGATGTTGGACCACCTTCTCGTTTTCTTGGTGTTTCGATTCTTGCAAGTGTGCGAGCTATTTCATGCCTGAAATCCTTATGGCTGATCTGAGAGCCAGGATTTACATGCTGGTAGAATCTGAAACTAGCTACAATGGAGAGGTTCAGTAGGTGAGACCAAATATTCCACCACCATTTCTTGGAGCTTAGTCTTGGCCTGTAGGTTGACAGCATCTGGTCACAAACATCTACACCACCCATTCCTTTGTTATACATTTTTATCATATGTGGCTGGTTTATTGCCTTCCTTCCTTCATTTTTTACCCATCTGTTTACTTTTTGCATAGGACTGACTCCATAGTAGTTGCTAGCTACTATAACAATGCTGTTATCATTCCATCTAGAACATAGGACGGAATCATCCGATCTGTAGTCGTATGAACCTCTTTCTTTTTTTTCAAGTTTTTTCTTTGATAGAAGATGGGCACTTTCCTGTGCGGTTATCTCTGATTGTTCCACAGGCTCTAAACCCATTGCATGTAAGGTCAATCATCAATGCGTGACTAGTGAAAAAGTTGTGGAAAAATACAACATGTTCATCTTTATTCACCACTGGCTGTAGCATGTCCATGGCAACTTGATAGCCTAAAAGCTCCTTCTTGCTTTTTATCTTTTCCACAATAAATAGAAAAGTTATAAGGATAACCGTCAGCACTGCACATCATCCACATCTTGTAACCCAAACCTAACCTAACCTAACCTAACAGCATTGTTACAGTAGCTAGCAACTACTATGGAGTCAGTCCTATGCTCATTCACGTTGATGAGTAAATAAGGGTAGGCAGACTACGGATGTGTCCAACGTTCCCATTTTGGGAACATCATACAAAAACACTTATAGCGACATAATTATAATATAAATCACATTTATTGAAATGTATAAGATAAGAATTAATACTTAGACAGCACACCATGTAATAAATAACTCAAGGAGAATTTTTTTATTGAGAGAAAATGTTTATTTCGAGTAGTCATTTTTACATCAAATTCCTTCAGAACATACCACAAAAAGTAACATGGTATTACAGGAGTATTGGAATCTTTTTATGCAGAATAGTAATTTAGATGTATAACAATATATCTTAAAACTTCTCTTTATGACATTTAACACTTTCAGTTAGAAATATATAACTTCGTCGATGATCAACCATGTTGCGATTTATCTTCAATAGTTTTTGTACTGAAATTTGATTTCACATAAAATAATTAATGGTGAAAATAGCGTGGCTGTTGTTGTTTAACTCTCATATCTAAATTAATTTTAAAAAAAGAACACCATCGTTTTAGATATGTCTATTGCCAAGAAATAGAATTTAAATTTAAATAAGCGTTTAAAATTGTATTAACATAGTCAATAATATTATTATTCCATTATAAATAAAGAAAAGAAATATAGCTTTCTTGATTATTTGGGGTAATTTTAAGATGTTTCCATTTTCGAAAGAACTTGTGAGGATTCTTGTTCTATATATGGTATTTTCTCTTGCATGAGGTTCAGTGTAAATATCACAGAGTCCTCTAGAAGAGAAATGGGTGTTTTGTGAATTAAAAGCAGCCTTAATAAAGTCAGAGATTTGTTGATTGTTAACTTGGTGGTCAATACCGTAGAATTTTCCATTATTAATATACAAATTTACAGCTAAGGTAGAAAAACATTTGGGACACGTTGTCACCGTTTCTTTGTCGTCGTCATATTTAGTTTTTACCCAAGAATAAAAACCCATACAGTGCAAGCAATAAAATAAAGGTAGTGTATTTGTTAACGTATCCATTTTTTTGTTAATTTTTGTTTTTTATATGGTTTTACTATAAATACAATGATGAGGTACTTTAATTATTATTAATAAACTACACACAGACAGATTACGATATCATTATGTGAATAGACAAATTAAGACTAAACAAATACCGGAACAATTAATTAATAACTCAGTCGTGTGGTGAAGAGGCTCATTATCATTCTCCTCCTCAACACAAACAGCATAAACGTTTTCTGGATAAAAAGTCATCTCCCAATTCAATTTCTAAGAGACAACAATCTTTTTCCCAACAACATCTTTTATATCGCCCACCATCACCTTCACCCATCATCAGCATCTACAGCAGCAATTAATCTTACATCTCAAACGAGAAATACGTCAGTGTATTATAATGAAGAAGTGATTCCAAATCCCTCAATTTATTTTAGTACAATGGAAATAAATAATAAGAAAGAAGAGGTAATTAGCAGAATAGAGGCTGTCCTAGCTGATGTTACCTCCGATGAGCCACAACACCTAAATTCTATGATGACAGTTCGAGAGAATCATTTGAAAAATAAAATATATATGGATTCTATATTATCTCAATTTACTAAAAAATGTAGGGAAAAAAATAATAATCAACCTTCTATAAAATTAAAGATTCCACAAATGGGAGGAGCTGTAAATAAAATGAAAAGATATATTATTGTCGATAGTTCTCTTAGAGAATTAAAACGTTCATCTATTAGAAGTAAAGTGTCGTCTTTTTTCGGGAGGCGGACATTATAAAGAAGTGGTGAATAAAATTTTTAATATAGAATTCGACGATGATATTAATAAAATTATACAACTAAAGTTAATTGATCCGTTAATTAAAGAATTAACCGACATCCACGGTGAAAATTTAATACAACCCACCAAATGGAGCGTTTCAACGTACACAGATCCCCATAGAAAAAAGAAATGTCCTCTCCCATGTAAGGATATCCTATCTAACAAAGACCCACAATATCAAGACGAATGTCTAATGAGCTGCATTAATTTGGGAGTACATTTTTTTCCTTTTATAAAGACTACTACTACCACCACCACCACCACCTCATCCGCTGCTGATGTAGAAAATGAACTGAAAATTATCATAATACTCCATTGGGTGGTTTAGTACTTAAACCCAATGGAAAATCCATATATGGTATAGGATCCAATTTAGTAAATATCGAATCAGAAACATTCGTAGATACTCAAAAACAAAATACTTTTCCTGCGAATGCTTTAATTTCATTTGGTTTACATTGTATTGGAGTTCATGAGGGTAGTTTAATATTATATTTGTCCTATTTAAATAGTGCATATTATTCAGATGTATCTATGGATAATATTTCAACAGCACCACAGCAAATAAGACAAATACTTAAACATCCAAAGATATCAGGAGAGCTATAAATAAAAGTATGCTGTAACTATAAGTAAAATTATTAGAGAATACAAAGAGAAAAATAATGATTGTTTTTATAAAGGGTTTAAAAGGGAAACTGCCGACCTATGGAAAGGGAAACAGATGTTTGTGAATTTGAAGAAACAGAAGGAGAATTTGAGAATATTAATCAAAGAAATAATTATGAAGATGTGGCTGAGGATGAGGAAGATGAAGATGAGAATGAGGAGGAAGATGAATAAAAAATAGTAGTTTGTGAAGAATTAATATTATATAAAAATGATTATAATAATGACACGTATTTTAAATTCTTAAGTATTTTACAAAAAAAAACTTACATCAATTAAGATTTATTTATTATATTTTTGATAGGCTAAGACTATTATGTTTTAATATTTCAACAGAAATAAAATTGATGTCGATCTATACTTTAGAGTTTCAAAATGTTGCCCATTCTATAAAAACATATAATCATTTAAAGTTTTTTAATTATCTAGCAACACATGATATTCCAGTTTATGTGGTAACTCACGATAATAATAAAAATAATAATAAAAATCTTATGACTATTACTAAAGATGCATATTTTCATTTGGTTGCAATAAAATACATAATAAGTTTCATTTTAAATTTTGAAAATCATTTATTAGAATATTTACAATTACTAAAGCATAAATTATCTATAGTAATACAGAGTATGAATCATTTTGTAATATTTTCAATTTATTTTTCAATAGCATTGGCAGTGTAAGAGGTATTTTCTCCAAAATCCAAAACTATTGTGAGTTTTTTATTTTTTCTTATTTTAACATCCTTAAAATCCTTGCCTTCTTCTTTCTTCTTTTCTTCTTCCCCTGTTTCTATTATTTTAATATCCTTAAATTCCTTGCCTTCCTCATCCTTTATTATAAACTCCTTTTTCTGTTTTTCTTCTTCCTCTTTTTCTATTATTTTAATATCCTTTTCCTGCTTCCCTTCCTCCTTTTCTATAATATCCTTTTTCTGCTTTATAACACATATCATGAGTTTTATAATATGTTTTCCGTCTATAATATGTTCCACCTTTTCACTCTCATCATGAACTTTTTTTAATTCTTCTTCTTCCTTCTTCTCATCAACTTCTAATTCGTCTTCTTCGTCTTTCTTCTCATCAACTTCTAATTCTTCTTCTTCTTTCTTCTTATCAACTTCTAATTCATCTTTCTTCTCATCAACTTCTAATTCTTCTTCGTCTTTCTTCTCATCAACTTCTAATTCTCCTTCTTCCTAATTAACTTCTAATTCTTCTTCTTCCTCATTACCTTCTAATTCTTCTTCTTCGTCTTTCTTCTCATCTAATTCTTCTTCCGTCTCCTCATTAACTTCTAATTCTTCTTCTTCGTCTTTCTTCTCATCTAATTCTTCTTCCTTCTCCTCATTAACTTCTAATTCTTCTTCCTTCTTCTCATCAACTTCATCAACTTCTAATTCTTCTACTTTTTTCTTCTCATCAACTTCTAATTCATCAACTTCATCAACTTCTAATTCATCAACTTCATCAACTTCAAATTCATCAACTTCACCAACTTCATCTAATTCATCAACTTCTAATTCTTCTTCTTCTTTCTTCTCATCAACTTCTAATTCATCAACTTCATCAACTTCATCAACTTCTAATTCTTCTTTTTCCTTCTTCTCATCAACTTCATCAACTTCTTCCTTCTCGTTAACTTCTTTCTTCTTTTCATATATTTCCTTATCTTTCTTCTTCTCTTTCTTCTCTTCTTTCTTTTTCTTTTTTTCTAATTTTTCTTCTTTCTTCCTAAACTCCCTTTCTTCACTCTCTTCCTTCTTTTCCTTTTTATCCTCAATTCTCCTCTTTCTCTTTTCTTTTACTGTGTTATTTATTACTTTGGCTAATTGGTGCGTTTGTTCAATGGGCAAAGACATCCGAATTTTCCGCAATTCAGCAGTAAGATGCTTTTTATGTACCACCTCTTCCATTTAGAGGCTTCTTACTGTTAGCACACACACAATCACCAATATATATACCCCCCAGAGCTCGCGCGTGCGCATTCACAATAACCTTCAGGCTAGGTGTGTGTGATATTTATTTTCTTCTCCCTGGACCACACAGTGAAACTTTTATCATTTTGTGACTCACAGCTACCTTTGCTTTTAATAAAGGTGGTCACTATTATACCGTTGTGCAAACTAACGTTAAAAAGCATAAATTGAATGTGGTCACTTATCTTAAATTATATGCCTCATTGCCATTTAGTGTTAAATGGCAATTTGTCTGCCTACTAAACCTTAGTGGGTAGTTTTCACTATTTAGCCTAACATATATAATATATATATATATATATATATATATATATATATATATATCTATATATATATATATATATATATATATATATATATATATATATATATATATTGTATGTATATTATATATGCTGTATGTATATTATGTATGTGCTCCATTTATATACACTATTTATTTAGCCTAGCTTGCAGCGTGTGGCAATGTATTTATCATGTCCCACACGCTTAATTAATGTGCCTGGCGACATATGGAAGCTGCTAATGTATCACTTACCACATGTCGCCTGAAAGGCTAGTTGACCCCCAGACAGAGTAAGGAGCGCCACCTCCCTTGTGTATCTGTTTATCCAGGAAATAGAATCTACGAAAACTCTACAGGTGTTTGTGTTCGCTCCTGTAGATAGAACTTGATACCCAGAACGAATGCATGGCGCAGTGAGTCATTTTACTGGATCATTATACAAGTGAAGTGTAAAGTTTGTGGCAAGACTGGCTTATGGACCCCTGCTCTGTGTCTCCACCGATAATGGCCGTCTCTTCAAAGAATTTATAGCAACTTTGAGCAGTGTCAGTGACAGTAATTTCCTGTGAAGTGTACAGTGCATTGTGTGTTTAGTGCCATAACTGTGTGACCATGTTCTAAAGGATTCCCAAGGTGTAAGGCATGTTCAGGTCATTTGGTGGGGAGTAGAGTTCAGTACACCCTCCTCTGACTGCGTCCAGAGGGTAACTGACGACAGACATGAGTCGCCGCCTCCACCCCCTCACAGCGAGACTGCAGGAGACGCGAGACGCGCACACACACACACACACGTACGAACACACTGACTGCGGCCATTCCTTTATATATATTTTATATATATACTCTACTTATCTGTGCATTTAATTGATTTTTTTGTCTCAGATCTTGTTGATACGGGGCTGACCGGTCAACACTGATTTAAGACACCGTACACAGATGAAGCAAATATGTCTCGTGCCTTACGCAGTCGTGGAGCCAACGCCTGAATGAGTCAGTTGGATGATAGCTCAGCAGAGATGGATGACCAGGTTGAACAGGACGCTCCAGCTCCCACCACATCGCGCAGCCCTTCACCTCCATCTTCAGCGTTGTCTTCAGAGATAATTGCTTTAATGAAGTTTATGAGGGATGAAAGGCGTCACGACTTTGCTAAAAGACGTGTGGAGGACGAAAAAAGAAGGCAAGCAGAGGCAGAGAGAGACTACCAACGGAGATTGGAAGACAGTGCACGGTTTGAAGCTTTGATATCTCGCCTCACTGTTAACAAAGCCCCTGGTTTTAACACTGCCTCGGTATCAACTGGTTCAGATACCTCATCAACGCTTTCTTTACGCCCCCCAGCCCCACCTAAAGCGGCCGCTCAAACACCGCCCATCTTGAAGCCTGATGTGAATTTCCAGACTTTTCGTGAATGGCAGTGACGGTGGACTGATTATGCTACAATGGTGGATCTCCAGAGTGTGTCACAGCCTAAACAACTTAGTCAGCTGCGTAGTGCCTGTCCTTGGAAACTCAGCGTGTCTTGGACATACGTTGCAGGTACCTCCGACCTCTTTGTTGTCTGTAGAGGAGGTACTGGATATTCTACAACGGCACATCAAAGGGCAGAGGAATGAAGCTCTACGCAGGAGGGAATTGTTTTGCTGTAGACAGATGGAAGGCGAAACTTTTGATGCCTTTTATGTACGACTCAAGAGAGCCTCGGAAGAGGTAGATATATGCCCAGGTAACCACCAGCAGTGCGAGGAGACCCAGTTGAAGCAGGTGATCCTGATGGGTGTTAAGGACGAGGAGCTTGTCCAACGCCTCACCTCCCTCGACTCTTCCTCTTCTCTTAAGGATGTGTTGACGATATGTCGCACCTATGAGGCTGCCAGGTGTGCCACCTCTGCCATCCGAGCTCCCCCTACAGCTGTATGCGCTGTGTCCTGGTACAAGAAGGACAAGAAGTCTACTTCAACGCCTTCGCCCACCACGCTCACGCCCGGTTTCTTTTGTAACAACTGTGGTAAGCAGCACGGAACACAGGTGTGTCCAGCTGCTGAGCCTACCTGCAACAGTTGTGACCGTAAGGGCCACTGGTTGCTCACAGTGCGGTGCCCAGCTAAGCATGTCCAGTGCAATGTGTGCGGTCGTCTGGGCCACTACGACAAGTGTTGCCCTACCAACAAACCCAAGGGACAGCGTCGGCGGAAGCTTCAGCGCCCTTCCACCAGTGGGGGCCACCTGCAGTCTTCCAATCAGAAGCATGACGATCCTGGACAACGCTCGAGCCATATTAGGAAGGTGTGCTTCCCTTCGCGTCCCAGGACCAAAGTTCCCCAGCACATCAGCGTCATCATGACCTACGGCAGTGTGTCATCCTGTCTTCAGATGTTGCCCGACACCGGCGCTGATGCTACAGTCATCGGTCCCCAGCATTTGCAATGCTGGGGCTCTCTCCAAGTGATCTAGGACCGCCACCCAAGGATCTCCGCTTCACGGCAGATGGATCACAGATGGTCCCAGCCCTAGGTTCACTCCAAGCACAGGTCACCTTTGGCAACAGGTCGTGTCAAGCCTGGATTGATGTGCATAACGGTGTCCCGACTCCTTTGCTGTCCTACAGACATTGTCAAGAGTTGGCCATCATCTCCCAGGGCTTCCCCAAACCTATTCTCGAGGTAAAACACGCCAACAGGGTGCACGAAGGGAGCAGCAACTACCCTGCTGCCGCCCTACCCCTACCTCTTGCCAGTGACACCTCTCCTTCGGATGCTCGGAAGTACTTCCTGAAGGAATTCAGCGACGTTCTGGTGACCAAGTCCGCTGTGGAATCCAAGCCTCTCAAGAAGATGGTAGGCCCCCCCCCCCATGAGGATCCACTTGAGGGACGACGCGAAGCTCTTCGCTATCTACACCCCTCGACTGGTCCCCCTGGCCTTCCGCGATGCTGTCAAAAGCGAGCTGGACTCCATGGTCGCCCAAGAAATTATTGCACCAGCCGGCGATGACCCGTCTCCATGGTGTCACCCTATGGTAGTCGTCGCAAAACCCAAAGGTGGTGTTCGGATCACCACTGACCTCTCCAAGCTCAACAGCCAGGTTTCTCGTCCTGTGCACCCTTCTCCCACGCCCTTTGCAGCTATATGCAGTGTGAACCCGAAGGCGCGCTTCTTCACAACGATGGACGCCCTGTGTGGATACTGGCAGATAGAGCTTGCTGAAGAAGACCGACCACTTACAACTTTCATTACCCCGCACGGACGTTACGGTATTGCTGTGGCCCCATGGGATTCACCGCTACAGGAGACGCTTTCTGTCTTCGAGGTGATATGGCTCTACAAGGTCTGGCAAACTGCGTGAAAGTGGCCGACGACATACTCCTGTACGATGAGGATTACATGGATCACCTCTGCCGTATCTACGAGGTACTCAACAGGTGTCGGAAGCACGGCATCACCCTAAATGCCGACAAGTTTGTTCTGGCCAGCTCTTCAGTGGACTTTTGTGGGTACACCCTCTCAGGGAATGGTATTGCAGCTGACCCGGAGAAGGTCCGCGCCGTCACGGATTTTCCCACCCCTGCTAACCTCACCGACTTGAGGTCCTTCATCGGTCTCGTCACCCAGTTAGCAGAGTTTTCGCCGGACATCTCCGCAGCTGCCCAACCACTTCGCCCCCTGATGAGCTCCAAGAGGACATTCCTGTGGACCCCCGACCACGACAAGGCCTTCCAGCAAGTGAAACAGGCCCTGTCTAGTCCACCTGTCCTCGCCACGTTTGACCCAACCTTGCCGACGGTTCTGCAGATAGATGCCTCACGCTTGTACGGCGTGGGATACGCCCTATTGCAGGATCATGGTGGAGGGCATTTCCGGCTCGTCCAGTGTGGCTCGCGTTTCCTCTCTCACACCGAGATGCGCTATGCCACTATTGAGTTGGAGCTGTTGGCTGTGGTTTGGGCGGTGTCCAAGTGCAGGTTTTACCTCATAGGCCTGCAATACTTTCACCTAGTGACCGACCATCGCCCCCTTGTTCCGATCCTCAACCACTACACGCTGGACGCCGTTGAGAACCCTCGCCTCCAGTGTCTGAAAGAGAAGCTCTCGGCGTACAGTCTTCACAGCAGTGTAGCATGCTGGTAAGGAGCTCTGCATCCCTGATGCCTTATCCCGCTCTCCTGTCAGCCGCCCTACTCCAGAAGACCATGTGCCCGACGCCGACCTCGCTCTTTCCGTCAGGACTGTGGTCACTCAACACGCCGTCCAATCCCTTCGTACGGACCTGTCACCAGATGACGACAAGGCAATGGAGGAACTTCGAGCAGCTGCCCGAGATGACCCTTCCTACGTACGACTCGTCGAGTGTGTGAGGAATGGATTCCCTAGCAACCGCTACGACCTTCACAACACCCTGCTTCCGTATTGGAAACTCCGCGATGAACTCTACTGCGACGGGGACCTTGTTCTGTACGGAGCACGTGTAGTTGTCCCTGCTGCCTCACGTCCCCACGTCTTGGCTCGCCTTCACGACAGTCACTGTGGAGCTGAGGCCACCAAACGACGTGCACGACAGACTGTGTTCTGGCCCGGCATCGACTCCCACATCTCCAATGTTGTCCGTGCGTGAGAGCCCTGCCAAGTATTACAACCCAGCCAGCAGCAGGAACCCTTCATGAGTGACGACAACCCCACCCGCCCCCTTTGAGTCTGTGTCGGCCGACTTTTTCTCTGTGTCAGGAAAGTCCTTCCTCGTTATCGTCGACCGTCTCTCTGGTTGGCCGGTTGTCATCAAGTGCGGTAATGACACGACGTCTGCCGCCACCATCAGCAAGTTCCGCCACTACTTCCGTGACGTGGGCGTTCCTGTGCGCCTGTGAACCGACGGAGGGCCCCAGTTCACAAGCCGGGACTTTGCTGTGTTCCTTGACCGATGGGGAGTCCGGCATGTGTTGTCATCGCCCCATTACCCACAGTCCAACGGCCACGCTGAGGCTGCTGTCAAATCCCTGAAGCACCTCATCCTTAAGGTGGCCCCTTCTGGGAATATTGACTGCCAAGGGTCTCCTTGAACTCCTCAACACACCTAACTACACCGGACGCTCCCCTGCCCAGGTCTTGTATGGACGCCCCCTTCGTTCTTGTGTCCCTGCTCACCCTCAATCCTTCTCCAAGGAGTGGCAGGCCAAGACAGAGGATTGTGATCGCCGAGCCGCCGAACGTGTTCAGGACGTCGTCGCCCGCTACAATGACCACGCCCGTTCTCTCCCCAGGTTGAGTGTCGGCACCCAAGTCCGTGTTCAGGACCCGACCTCCCTACGTTGGGACAAAGTGGGCGTAGTCATGGGTCTCGGTAGGTCACGGGACTACCAGGTGCGGTTACCCAGTGGTCGTGTGTGGTGGAGGAACCGCCGTTTTCTCCGCCCCGTAACAACGCCTCCTGCTGACCCCGCCACCAGTGTTGAGTCCCATACCCTCCCAGTAATCAAGTCCCTCGACACTCTGAACGGATCTGAAAGAAAAGGTCCGCTCAAGGCTTTGCTATGAGCGTATAGGGGGGAAGGAGGTGTATGTATATTATGTATGCTGTATGTATATTATGTATGTGCTCCATTTATATACTATTTATTCAGCCTACCTAGCAGCGTGTGGCAATGTATTTACCATGTCCCACACGCTTAATTAATGTGCCTGGCGACATATGGAAGATGCTAATGTATCACTTACCACATGTCGCCCGAAAGGCTAGTTGACCCCCAGACAGAGTAAGGAGTGCCACCTCACTTGTGTATCTGTTTATCCAGGAAATAGAACCTACGAAAACTCTACAAGTGTTTGTGTTCGCTCCTGTAGATAGAACTTGATACCCAGAACACATGCATATATATTGTTATGCATGGTGTAATGTACACAGTGGTGAGTTGAGCTGTGCACAGTGATATATTTTTTAGTCATGTTGCCCTTAAGTAGTGTAAATAAGGTATTTTTTTGTAATTGTGTGTGAGCAGGACTGGTACTTGATACATTAAAATATTTTCTGTGTGCATGTGGGTATTTTTATAGCTTAATGTGGGAGTTGATTAATATTAGTATTACGTTTGTAGTCCCCTTTAGTATGGAGTGATGTCAGTCATTGGCTGGCCTTGCAGGTGGAAGGACGTTTGAGTTTGTCAGTGGTGGATACCTTTTCAAATAAGGTTAGTTGAGTATTAATTATTCAGTGCTGCTCTAGTATTATTTATGGATGTAAAGTGCAATCAATGGTGATATTACAAAGTAGTTTATTGTTTATTTACTGTGCATATATTAGTGTTTAACTCAGGATTATGTTGATTTATTCTCTTGATTAAATTTATCTGTTCATGGTGGAACCTACACACTTTTTATAGTAAATTTTTGGATATTAAATTTTATTTGAATCTCTTGCAATGCATATAGTTCCAAACGTTCACTCTTGAACTGTGGGATAAAGAGAGGGCTATGATTGAACCTACAGTAGGGCTAAGATGTGCTGAGTTGCCAATTGTTTTCATTGTTTTTGTTTTTGTTGTGCCATATGTGCCCTCAGTAGTATATTAATCTTTAACGTAATTCAAGTTGACAAGTTATGGCAAAACAAAATGGGGGCCTGTGTCCGGGAGACTTTGGTTAAAATTAAGTGAAATTAAGTTAAAATCAGTTAAAATCATCAGGGGTAAAGTTTGCGAATGATTTTTTTTGGTGCAAGTTTTCTCCACTAGTCGGTGAGTCGCCATATCTGTTTAAAATAAAGCCTTTTGATTTAGGGAAGTTCATTGCTGAGCCTTCAGTGTTAAGTTAGGAGTGTAGTACCATTTGTAAAGATGATAGGGTTTCATTTGCTAAGCAGTATAAAGTAGAGATTAAGTCAAACTGGAAAAAGGCAACTGTCAAAAATGCTGTAGTTAGATGTTTGGTGAAAAAGTCAATTTTGGAGGAGTCTGCAGTCCAACTGTATGAGATGGAACAAGATCCGTCAGTAAATTTAATAGAGTTGCAGTTAGAAAGAAGCTGGAGTGGGAAATCAAGTTAAGGTTGCAGAAAAAGAAATGGAGGACAGGGAAAGAGAAAGGGTAATATAGAGAAAGAGAAAGGGTGGGCAGAGAAAGAGAAAAGGAGGACAGAGAAAAAGAAAGGGTATTCGAGTTAGAGTTTTTGGACAGTAGAGCTACTCAGGATTCATGTGACGTCATGTTTGATGTAATTAAAGTGACAAAGTTTATGCCAAAATTTGACGAACATGATCTGGAAGAGTTTTTCATCCAATTTGAGCAGATTGCCACAGCATTTCCCTGGCCTCAGTTTGTCCTTATGGGCAAAGGCCGTTCCACTTACTTGTCCCTAACCAGCTGTCAGCAAAATGAGTATTCTGTGGTCAAGGAAGCCATTTTGAAATCTTACCAGTTGACAGCAGAGTCATATAGAGACAAGCTTAGAAATACACTCAAATTGCCCGATCAGTCATATATCGAATATGGTCACACTGTCAATAAGTTGCGCAACAGAGGGCTATCGGCTAGTGGAGATAAAACCTATGATGAACTTTGTGAATTGATTGCACTACAGCAGTATTTGAGAGGTGTCTCCACAGACGTCCGTATATACGTTTGTGAGAAGGAAGTTATAACTATTGAGAGAGGTTCTGATGGTCATGGTGGTGATGGATTTAGCGGGGTTATGACTTCTGTGTGTTTTTATTGTAGAAAACCTGGTCACTATATTGCCCAATGTTGTAAGCTCAAAGCTAAGGAGTCCTATGAAAAGCCTGTTGCTAATTTTGCATCCGTTTCAGCAGATGATGTTGCTGCGGTTTCTTATCAGTTTGTGTGGAACCTAATGATTTGTTTCAGCTCTTTCAGTTTCCTGGTTTTGTGTCCGTGTCCGAGGGTAGTCCTGCTATTCCTGTGAGCATTTTGAGGGATATTGGTGCTTCACTTAGTATTCTTTTGAAAAGTGCTTTTCCATCTGTGGAAGAGGCTTATACTGGTGAGCATGTTGTGTTGCGGGTCGTTAGTGCAACCAACTTTGTGTAAAGTTTATCTTCGGACGGACCTTTTGTCTCAGCACAGTTACAGTAGGAGTTCAGGGGTTTTGCCAGTGGAAGGAGTAACGTTCCCTTGGGAAATGATATAGCTGGTAGCCTTGCTGTTCCGGATCCAGGTGTGAGCTCTACACCTTTGAGTAATAATCCTGCTGCAGACCTTGTGAGTAAGTTTGTTGGGTTATTCCCTTCTGGTGCTGTAACCCGCAGTCAAGCTAAAATGGTGACATATGGGACAGATGTGAATGATCAATGTGATGTTTTGCCTGATTATGATTTGAATGGACTGTTTGATGTTAAGCCAGAGCAGTTAGATGCAAGTTTAGTAGATCAACCTTTTACTGATGTGTCAAGTGATGTAAAGACAGATTCTAAGGATTATGTTGATTTCAGTAGCCTTCCTGTCACAAGAGAGATGTTGATTTCTGCTCAAAAGTCTGACCAGTCGTTGGTTCCATTATTTGCTTGGGCCATATCAGAACCAGAGAGCAATCATAAATATAGTGTTTCCTCAGGCATAGCAGATTTTTGTCGCACATGTATGCCAGTTAGCTGGTAAGCCCAATCAAGTATTGTCACATGCACCTTTATAACCTATACCTGTTGTTGATGAGCCATTTGCAAAATTAATCATTGATTGTGTGGGCTCTTCCTAAAACTGAGCGTGATAATGAATATTTGTTACTGGTGATGTGTGCTTCCACTATATTTCCGGAAGTTATACCTGTGCGTGTACTTGGTTTATATTATATATGTTGGTTTATGTTACATCTGTTGTATGTTATCAGATGTACTACTCAGTTTAGTTTGGGATTCTCACCGAGTGAACTGATATTTGGCCGGAATATCCATGATCCCTTAAAATTATTGCATGAGAATTGAGTAGAAGATGAAACTGCAGAAGATAGAAAATTTAGTGTTGGGGATAATGTGTTTTTCTTCTTGCCATTAGGAAGTTTCCCCTACAAGCTAAGTATCAAGGTCCCTTTGAAGTTTTGAGTAAGGTAGGAGATGTTAACTATGTCATAACCACGACTAAACGTATAAAACTAAAAGACTAGTACATGTGAATCTGTTGAAACCCTATTGTGTTAGACCTGATGAGGAGGTGTGTAATACTGTGACATGTGATGCAGTGGAGGAGGATGAGTTACCTAAGCACAACTTTGGGGAATTGAAAGCCGATATCAAACTGAACAATTCTGATGTGTTAAGTGACCCTTCTTCTAAATTGTGCCATCTACTACAGGACCAGAGGAGCGATGTAATGTATCTCCAGGAATTCCAGCCCATCTTTGGTGATGTGCCGCAGCCTAGCTCAGTGGTGACCCATGGTGTTGTGTTGGTGGACGACGTAGCCCCGGTGAAACAAATGCCCTACCGTGTGTCTTCCCAGAAAATTGGCATTCTGAATGATGAGGTGCAGTTTTTGATTGACAATAATTTGGCTGAACCTAGTGACAGTGGGCGGGCATCCCCTTGTGTTCAGGTACCCTTGTCAATGAGGGCGAGACGCATATTGGCATTTGTTACCCCTTATTGCTTGTATCAGTATACAGTTATGCCATTTGGTATGTGTAACGCCCATTTAACTTTCCAACCTTTACCTAACTGGTGTTTGGCTCTTCAACCATATGATATTGAAAATAGACATATCAAGGGTAAGGATAACATTATTGCTGATTCCCTGTCTAGGCCACATAGGCAAATCTGATAACTGGTTGCCAATGTAAAACCCTACACGTTTTATTTTAAGTAGGGGGGGTGTTATGCATGGCGTAATGTACAGAGGTGCATTGCGCTGTGCATAGTGAAATATTTTTTCGACATGTTACCCCCAAGTTAAATCAATTTTGAATAATGATGTGTGAGCAGGGCTGGTTTTTGATACATAAAATATTTTTCTCTATGTATATAGGTTTTTTTGCAGCTTAATGGAGTTGATTAATATTAGTTTCAGGTTTGTAGTTCCCTGGAGTATGGAGCGATTGCAGTTATTGGCTGGCCTTGGAGGTGGAAGGACGTTTGAATTTGTCAGTGGTGGATACTTTTTCAAATCGTGTTTAGTTGAGTATTAACTATTCAGTGCTGCTCTAGTATTATTTATGGGTGTAAAGTGCAATCAATGGTGATATTACAAAGTAGTTTATTGTTTATTTACTGTGCATATATTAGTGTTTAACTCAGGATTATGTTGATTTATTCTCTTGATTAAATTTATCTGTTCATGGTGGCACCTACACACTTTTTATAGTAAATTTTTGGATATTAAATTTTATTTAAATCTTTTGTAATGCATATAATTCCAAACCTTCACTCCTGAACTGTTGGAATAAAGAGAGGGCTGTGATTGAACCTAGGACTTTGATGTGCTGAGTTGCCTTTTTGTTTTTTGTTTTTGTTGTGCCATTATGTGCCCTCATTAGTATATTAATCTTTAATCTAATTCAAATTGATAAGTTATAGCATAACAGTTGAAAGAACTTGCTATTGTTTAAATACTATTGTAAGTATGGAAACTGATATTTGACCGGTACTTTGAATAATGTACCCTGGCCATCTTACCATTAAGTCCCAGTTGAAAACCCATTCTCTCTAAAGGTCATCCATATTTATCCTCGGCCACAACCCGGAGCAAAGATGAATATATTTATTTCATTTTTTCTATGATTCAATATTTGCTTCATTGTTTGTACATCATTGTTGACTGTCTGACTGTACGTTATCAAACACCAACAACTGGGGCTACAAAACTAAACTGTTATCTGTTGCACATTTAATTAATTTATCTGCCTATTACACATATTGTATCATGTTTATTGTGGTGTAATTATTATTTTATACAATATTTAGACATAAATTACAGAGTTAATTATAATTGATTTCTGAACTGTGTTACATGATATATTTCAGTGATTTGCACCAGTAATAATAATAATAATAATAATAATAATAATAATAATAATAATAATAATAATAATAATACAGATGAAAAATAATAACAAAATACTATTGTTATACCAGTGTGATCTTACTATCTTAACGTGGATTTCAATATGAATCGTATGATTCATTATACAGTAAAAAAAATATATAACAAAAGAAACTCATTATAACCAGTGAAATAATATCAGTGGAAGGGAGACCGGTGGTAGAAGCGGTACCGTTCTTGCCTAGCAAGCGAGATGTCACGGGTTCGATTCCCGGGCCGGTGGAAGTTGTTTGGACTTACTTCTTAGCCCCCATTAGTCCCTATTCACCTTGCAGTAAAGTAGGTACCTGTTGTAAGTCGAAAGTTGCGAATTCGTATTCAGGGAGTTGTTGGAGCTTCCAATAAC
Source organism: Homarus gammarus (assembly GCA_958450375.1). NCBI lineage: Eukaryota > Metazoa > Arthropoda > Malacostraca > Decapoda > Nephropidae > Homarus > Homarus gammarus. The sequence continues at coordinate 21,162 of CAUDMG010001714.1, forward strand.
TAGATGACGTAAACCACTGACTCTTCAGGCTTCTACGCCCTTGACTCCTCAGGTTTCTACACCCTTAACTCATGAGACATAAAGGCAAGCATGAACTTAGCATGCTTCCCTGTTGAGGCGCTGTAAACGCTTCTGCGCTTCACCTTACACAAGGATGTAGGGGAGTGCCCAATAAAAAAAAAATAAAATCAGTGGAACAATTAAAAGCTTGCCAACAGACTGTAGCTGTAAGGACCACGTAAAGTTGGCGACCTGCAGTGTTGCTGTAGGTATATTGTTAAAGAAGACCATCATGAAACACTGAAACATAATTTACGTTACAGGTGATACCAGCTAAGTCAAACCTATCCAAGGGTTACGTTAAGTTTTTTAAATTCATAGTCCCCAGAGACTTGTAGCCATAAGGATTTGTAAAGTTTCTTACCTCAAAACAACGGAATTAATTCAGATGCAACTAATTTTAGGTAGCTGAATCCCACTCAGGTCATAGTCAACTCATTGTAGGTGAAGATCTATTACTAAGGTCAAGGTCAACTCATTATAGGTGAAGATCTATTACAAATTCAACTCATTGTAGGTGAAGATCTATTATAAAATTCAACTCATTGTAGGTGAAGATCTATTACTGAGGTCAAAGTCAACTCATTATAGGTGAAGATCTATTACAAATTCAACTCATTGTAGGTGAAGATCTATTATAAAATTCAACTCATTATAGGTGAAGATCTATTATTGAGGTCAAAGTCAACTCATTATAGGTGAAGATCTATTACTGAGGTCAAAGTCAACTCATTGTAGGTGAAGATCTATTACTGAGGTCAAAGTCAACTCATTGTAGGTGAAGATCTATTATAAAATTCAACTCATTATAGGTGAAGATCTATTATTGAGGTCAAAGTCAACTCATTGTAGGTGAAGATCTATTACTGAGGTCAAAGTCAACAAAAGTTAACTAAATATATACGACCAATAGATCAAATTGAAGAAGGTAAAGATCGCGAGGATACTTAAGCGAGAGATGACGATGAGGCCTTCAATAGATTTTCCAAAACCCAAGTATTTCAAGAAAGCGTTGATGGAAGGTTGGGTAACATGGCGGTCAGTGATGGGGATGTGCAGGCCCTTAACGGGTGCTGGGAGAGGTGACACGCTACCCCCACTATGGTGTTTCTTGAGGGAGTAGTCGATGATGGTGTGGAAAATAATGATTATGAACCCTATGATGATGCAGAAGAGAAGCCACACGTCCACCATCTTGAAATACGAGGTTTTGGGCAGTGACGCGGAGACCTGGTGGGATGGATGGATATGTAGAAATGGTGTAGTGTTGAGGGAGGTGTGGGGGTGTAGGGAGTTAAAGGAGGTGTGTGTTAGAGGAAATGAGGTGTAGTAGGGAGAGATAAGGGTGTGTGTGTTGGGGAGGTCTGAGAAGGTGTAAGGAGAGAGAAGGTGGTATAGTGTTGGGGAGGTGTGAGAAGTGAAAGAAGAGAGAGACAATAGGGGTGTGGTGTTGAGGATGCGTAGAGAGAGTGACTAAAGGGGGGTGTAGAGCTGGAGGTGTGAGAAGGTGTAGAGAGAGAGACAAAAGGGGGTGCAGAGTTGGAGGTATGAGAAGGTGAGAACTCTTTGTGATGTGTTTACTCACATAGCCAGGCTGTTTAATTTAAATCAAAATATATTTTCTTTTAAATAATGATTTAAATCACAGTTTGGTTTTTATATGGTGAATGTAAAAGGAAGGCAGAAAAATTAAACAATTACTCATATGCTGTACAGTACAATATTATAATAAACTAATCAGCCAAAGAAACAAAGTATCTTATGTCTATAATAACAGTATCCTATATAATTAAAGAGAAAAAGCCATCTCTTCCGTAATATTCACTATTCAGTGTTCTCACAACAGAAATTTCAAAATTGATTTTGTAACTACACAACAAAAATAAGTTTAAGATAGGTAACATCACTTTGGTTACCTTACATGCATTACTGTATTGTCTTCTACTTCCAAACATTTACTGGTTAAAGTTAAGTATTAAAGGAACTAATAACTTATTATAGGCGTTTTTCAGAGCAAAACAAAACCAACTAATTCATATTTTCGGATGCAACATGACATTTAGTAATTATAAAAATCAAATTCTAATGTCTTTTAGTCTTTCCTACATCACACATTACAAACAAGACATTATGACTTAATTATCTTCGTAACCATGACTTGAAATAAAAAGACAAGTTTTGCTGCTGGTTCTGTACCAAGGCAGTTCCTTAGTTATGAATGAACTAGTCCATTGGAGGAGACTGGGAACAGTCGTCATTCAACAAGAGTATAAAATATTTTTTAAATTTCTTAAATTTTTAATGAAAATTCAAAACAAAAAGTAAATCAAATAAATCTTCTTTTTTTCAAACAACCCTGGCTTTAGGTAAGGAAATAGAATTATTGCAAGAGCAAGAAAGTACAAAAACCTTGGAGCAAGAGGAAGTAATGACCAAGGAGGAAGAGGCTAGAGAAGAGGAGAATAAGATGAACAGCAAAGAAACAGAAAAACCATTAAGAAAAAAGATTATTAGTAGGAAAATTGAAAAATATACCAAAAAATATAGGCAAAGAAAAGAAGACTCAATAAACAGATGTAAACCACGAGGGGGTAGTAAGTTTAAAATGACACCAGTAACCCACAGCCAACAGGTACCCCTTACTCACTTGGGTGAACAGTGTAGCCAACACAAGTAGCGCCGTCAGTGTAGTCATGATCCGAACTTCGAAGATCTCTGAGCGGAAGAATAGGCTCACGTAGCTGATAATGAGGAGGATCATGGATGGTGTGTAAATATTAAGAATGGCGTAACCTGAGCGTCGCTGGAGTGTGATCTTCACCCTTATTTCGCTAAACTCCCCACTGTTGTCGTACACCAGCTGGGGCTGCTCCAGCTGACGAGACAACAACACCAGTCTCAGCAATGTTAATCTCTTGATTACAAATTTGAGTACGTCAAATTATCTCTAATTTCGGTAATATCGTAGAGACGAGGTTTAATCATCATACCTAATGAGTTAAAGTATCTTAACCTAGCCTTCTCATAACCTAACCTAACTTAACTTCACCTTCCCTTGATACAACCTGCCCAAAGCTGAACTAACCTCAACATAACTAACCTACTTAGCTGTTTAACATCACTAGTGGGATCCGGGTGCAGTTATTGGCGTTGTATGAAAGAGAGAGACAAACCTGGTACTCGAGAAGCAGCTTGCTGCCGTAGTAATTGGCGGAGGAGCCTGCGTCATCGACCATGAGGTAGTTCTTGGAGCCTGAGAGCATCCTGAGGTGCATGTCACAATGCTGAATATCAAATGGATACAGCATTAAGTTGAAGTCACAGACGAAGGTGGTGCTGTACTTCCTGGTAAGCCGGATGGAGTTATCCTTGCCCAGGAAGAGGTCCACTGTGGGTAATAAGGAGACGTGTCACCGATGTGTTGTCTTTAACAATAACCTCGTATTCTAGCTGTGTTAAACTTAGTTATTTTTGCTGTACTGGAGAAGGACAAGTGTTTTGTCAAGAAAACCACTCTTCAATTGACCTCTTATTACATTAAATTAGTAAACAAGGTCTATAAATTAGTTCTTACATTTCTCTTTTTTTCCGTAACCTTTAAGAGCAGTTTATATTAACATGACAGACGTGATGTAAGTATGGTTAATGCAGAAAGAAGAGTAAGGGAGGACGAAAGTGTTGTGTGGACCCACAGAGAAAGTCTCACCTTCACCCGGCACATTGTTAGCCCTCCGCTCAGGTGATCGCTCACGCAGGAGGTTCAACGTTGACTCTAAGTCGACTGTCGTATGTTGATGCCCTTCCGTGTTGACAAATCCGACAGTAGGCCACCACATACTCATCATCCTCGTGTAAGGTACCTTGTTGAGGCTGTCGTTCACCTTTAGGTTACGGAATGTAAGGCGGTTGTCGAGCCAAAACATCTGTATCTCATATGACAGCTGCATAGTCATCTGTGTTGTATGGATAGTTGCGGACTCAATGCTGATCTTGAAAGCAACTGGTAAACTCGCGGCGTCTTTGTCATTTCCAAGCCGTGGCGGCAGATTCATCTTGTAGTCTTTAGGCATACTGACCAGTTCACAGTCAACTTCATCGCTTCTATCTAAACAGTCATATTTTTGATCACAGCGATTCTCGAGTGGGATACATGTTGCATCATCACAAGTGTAACTATCTGACTGACACGTCGTTAGGAGCAAAGTCCTTGCACCTTGTGACTGGTCACAAACTGTAGTCTCAAGCTGCCACACACGACGCCCCATTGGCATGTTAAATGGCGCACTTGGGTCTAGTCTGGCCATAGTTTTATTGTGCACTACGTTGATCCACAGCCATTCTTCCCCCACCTTATGAATGAGGTACTCGCCGTACCCCTTAAAGTGAAGCTCTCCAAGATCTTCCTGATAAGCAATAAGGTGAATGTTGCGTAACTCTAGCTCACAGGTGCCCAGAAAGGAAAAAATTTGCAGGTCTGAGAACTCGCACACAGCACACTTTCTGTTGGTGAGGCAGTCAATGTCTGCCATACCTTCAGTTTCCACGAAGGCGCAGTTCTCGTAGAACAGGCCGTTCGGCTCCCCATCTTTCCAGGGTATGTTTGTAACAGGGGTGTTGTCGAAGTGAGTGACCCAAATGCCCTCATCACGTAGGTCATTTATGGAGCTCCAGAAGAGGCCGTTGCAGCCTCCTATAACGAACCAATCCGGCCAGGTATGTTTGGAGATGTTGGTCCAGGAGAATGCCTCAGGCACGGTAGTAGGCAGAGGCAGGTGGGAGCCAAGAGCCTCACATATGTAAAATGCCTCATCTTTTGACAGGGAAGGGAACCCAAAGTAGATGGCATCTTTCGTCTGCTTGCAGAAATGCTCCAGAGGAACATCATACTCCGTGAAGTTGGAGAGTATCCAGCCAGCCTGCCACGAGATGAAGTTACCCTGATCGTCGCTCCTGCAGGCTGCCATATCAGCAATTGCTTCCGCAGCCACCACATAGTCCCATACGTTCACCTGCACACGTGTACGTTAGAAAATTACTTGAGGGGGTCTCAGTAATGACTTTCGTATTAATATCAGTTGTAGGTCAACAACCTAGATTCCTACTCAAGACTTGTTTAATCATTGTCAACCACATATTAATGGACAAACATTTGCATTCAGTCTTAATTATCATAATGGATGCAAATCTTAAGATTGCATCACAAGACTCAGAGAAAAAATTATACAGCATACACAACACGGTGAGTGTACCAGACGGTAGTGAAGGCTTCACCTGAGACAGAGCACCACTGAAGCTCTGGTAGAGAGGACCTGCCTGGCCGATACGGGCGCGGTCACCATAGATCTGGCGGCCCACGTTGTAGTTCAGTTCGTAGACGACCTCCCCATCCACGAAGGTGTTGTATAGGTGCTTCTGGTGGTCATAGGTGAAGCACAGGTGGTACCAACTGTTGCAGAGGAAGGAAGAAGAAGAGGGTTATGCAGTGTGAGAAAGGAGGATAAACAGGATAAAGTGAAGATGTAACGATTTGCTTCTTAGACACAATGTAACAGTATAACACAGTACTGGGGAGGACATAATATATCTACCTTTACCAACTGTGTATCTGTTGAGGTAACTGAAGCACGTAACCATATATTCTAGACGTACTAAAATATAGTTAAAAGTTTATTGGATCTTCTGCAGTGAAATCCAATATGTTCCTTTTGTTTGTTTATCATAAAAAGAGTTCTATGTACATTTTCAAAAAGGGTTATCACCGTAACTTAATCACTGTAGCTATGAGTGTCAAATGAGGACAGAGGCTATCTTGAATAGCTCTACTAAGTACGTCCTGTCGATGTGAGAGTTTGAATGAGAATGAGTAGAGACTTATCGAGGGACAACGAAAATATATCCGACGTCCTCCCTCGAGGAAGAAGGGTCACCTGAACGATGACTCTAAATAACGTCTTCTTCTAGTGAGTGATATCAAATTACTGCCCGCAGTAGGTGGCCAGAGAGCCGGTAACTTAATCCTTAGCTCAGCACCAAGTGACGCGACTTCCCGTGGGCACACCTTATCACGTGCTTTGAAACATGTATCTCATAGCCAGTGGAAAGTTACAGGGGGTGATGGAGTTTATATAAAATTAATGTACTATCTCATATTTATATAAAAATTAAGGGGTTAATACAAAGAGATTAAGTTATCTACTGTACAGAAAGACCATCAGTTCAGAGGGGCTACGGTATCGTGTACGAATAATATGGCAATGTTAATTCATAATTTTTTTATGCAGCGTGAAAGTGTGAATGATTATTACGCTTCTTCGTCGGTAAAGTTGTTGTGAGTGAGTGTTGCCCCCTGTTGTATGAGTGGGAATGTCTGAGCTCACCACCAGAGGGCATATTTCTAATCCATATTTCATATCCATATTTCTAATCGACGTGGCGTGAATGAGAGGTTAACTCAGAGCGAATAGAGCACCCCTTCTAGGCATTAGCAAGGAAGGCAGAGGGAGGAAGCTCAACTCCCTTTAAGTTGTCATCAAGTTTTGTCCGACATAAGTAAGGCAGTATTCATAGAAAACTAAAGATGCCTTATAGTTGGTTACCTATACTAACTTTGACGTATTTATAATCTGGTATTTACATTGTAACATAAAGGGTCACACTTCCCTGTAAATACACCACACCCTCACCTCTATCTGCACGGCTTACTCCACAACCACCAAACCACTCGTTACCAACAGACCAATGAGAAAAACAAAGAGACAGGAGTTGGTTCCTGAGTGATGGAAAACCTTGCCGGGCAGGTGATGTCTCTTCTGGGCACCCAGACCCAGTCAGTTCAGTTCTCATCACCATCGGTTCTTGTTCTACCCTGTTGCTCTGTCGTGGAGTGATCTACTGTTCCGGCACTAACCTGTTCACAAGGAATCTACTGGCCATCTAGTTGTAACGTGCATTAGTACAGCTGACTACATTATTTTTCACCCTTGTATATATGTTTTTTGCGTTATTTAGGTTAAATATAGTATTTAAAAATCACTTGCATATTTTCCACGTCCCATTACTTATGCTGTGTTGGGTACTGTCATATCAACCATGAGTGTGGTATCAACTATTCAATTGGTATTGTTGTAATAACTAAACCTACAGTAAAAACTGACAAGAAAAGTTTATAATACAAACATATTGTCACTTGTTACGAAATTGGGCATGAGTTTTACTAGGTATTATAACTAAATCATTTCAACCAGAAAGCCCCCCCCCCACACACACAGGTAAAGAAATTATTTAAATTTTGAGATTAAAATAAAAGTAAAAGTTAAAGTAATGGAACTTAGACATTTGCCTTCTTGATTGCTCAGTTTCCGTAACAATAAATTTATATTTATTTATACTTCATTTATTCATTCACGAAAAATCTAACCTCATTATTATTTGTAAAACGTCATTTATTCCCAAATGACTGAAATTACGCTCTCAAGTATTTTTTTCATGGTTAAACACATTCCTTACAAGATCACTAATGTCGGATTGTAGAGGTATAAAGGTAAACAAGAATGTAATAATGCACTTTATTATATAAAGTAACAATAACAAGAAATACAGTAAGGGCTGATTCACCATAACATGTACACTCATGTTCAAGATTCTTCGAACACTGCTGGAGACAGCTGGCAACTCAAGGCCGTTTGTTTACTATACTACTTAGTAAAAATTATGAATGAATGTAAAAGTGATCGGTGTTTGGTTACTTAGTTCCCCGTTGCTTAATTAATGGTTGGGCTTTGTTGTTTCGCATTATATTATGCATTTCTGCTTGTATATACTGTTAATTTGATTTCAAATGGATAGAGCAATGAGCCAACCTATATGAATTTATATTTAGATAAATAAACATAAGTAAAAATCGGTAAGTATGTTAAAGAACATCATGCATCGGGCACAGCTGTGTGCAGGGTGTTTATGAGGTTGCCAGTTTATCGTTAATTTATACTAATATTGTCTTCAAACGTTTAATCCCTTTCGGGTAATTTATCCAGTTGTACTAAACCGATGCTAAACAAAACTTCTTTCTAAAGACGCTGATTTCTTGCAACACAAACTGCTGTTTTACTTACCTGTGTGTGCATGTGGAGTAGGGTGTGTCATAGGAGGGAAGATCAGCTAAAACTAATGGCCCATCACTTTTTTGGTAGATTTTAGTGTATATAAACAGAAAATATTTTCAGTTTCAATATTTTGCAACCTTTTGCTAGGTAAATTTTAGCGTGAAATTTATCGAAAATCTAACGTACAGCTGCATTAGTGCATTACAATTAAATAGTGAACATTGCTTTCTGACTTCATTCTTTAACAACCCAACTAACAATATTTTTTTCTGTTTCAGATTCTGATGCATTTATAAGTTGATAATATTTGCGATGGCTGCTTGTGTCAGGACGAGGAACCAAAAATCCAGCCATCTCAGTCACTATCTTGGGTCTGGGAGAGAGCTCCTGAAGTCGGAGTTGCCTACATTGAGAGATGCTTTGAGATACGGTGTTTTAATCAGGCAAATCAGTGAAAAGAACCAAAGAACTTACACAAACAAAGACATTGCCAGTGATATGACCAAAGCTGTCTTGGCACAGTACACTCTGGCTAACGTTCAGTTCAAGCCTCCAGTCATAACAAGTCAGAAGAAGATTAGTGAGAGACTGCTAGCCAGTTGGGAAAAGGCAAGAGATATCTCTCTTGGGAGAGGAAAACTTGCAGTTAAGGACAGCTTTGCCAAGCAACTGGACCAGTTATTTGACATAATTACTTGCAAGTGCCCAATTGTTCTCTGTCCTGAGTTTGGATGCGATCGTGACTGTAAATCCGAGGCCCACATCTCCTGTATTTGCAAGCGTGAACTGAAGATTCCTGTGATCGAACTGGCATTTGTCAAAGCACAGAGAGAGAAGACTGGCAGTATAGGGGCTCTCATGATTTCTAGCCAAGATATTCCGGAGTCCAAGAGACAGGAGGCTGCCACAGAGAGACAGAAGAGGAGAAGAGTTGCCAAGGAAAAGAGACTTGAGAAGGCCCAGGGTGAGGTAAAAAAGGCCGATGATTGGAGTCAAGCTGATTCAGAGTTTAATGACTTCCCCATGGCTGATCCGAGTGCTGATCAGGAGAATGGTGACTGTGTCCCTAACCCAGAAAATAATAATCCCAAACCTTCCAGGCATAACATTCGAAATAGGAAAGATATCCCGAGCATAGCTCTGGCCAGCATGCGACACCACACTGGTCTCAGAGAAACTGCAGAGATAGCAACAGCTGCCTGGATTGACGGTGGTTTGATAACACCTGATGATGTTCACCTGGTGATAGATCATAACAAAGTAAGGAGAGCTCAGGAGAAACTTGTCAGTAACCTAGAAGAGGAGTTTGATAAGGGGATAAGAGAAAATGGAATCAATTGTTTGTTCTTTGATGGGAGAAGGGATGACACTAAAGTGTTCATGAAAGTTGGAGATTCAGACAAGTTGTTCCCTGCCATGGTGAAGGAGGAACACTACTCCTGCTGCAGTGAACCAGGAGGGACGTATTTGTGGCATATCACTCCAGAGAAAGATGACATCAGGAAACCAGCTGAGATAGTGGCAGATAACATTGTGAACTGGCTCAGAGAGAGGAACGTAGACCAGACCCTGCAGGCCATTGGAGGGGACAGCACCAACACGAACACAGGGTGGCAAGGGGGGGGGGGTCATACAGTGGATAGAGCGGAAGATTGGGAGGAAGCTGGTCTGGATTGTTTGTGACCTCCACACCAACGAGTTGCCACTCAGACATCTGATCCAGGAGCTGGATGGCAAGACTCTTTCAAACAACAGATGGTATGGTCCTCTTGGCAAGATGCTGGACTCTGCCACTGAGTTAGAAATAAATCCGAGCTTTGAAAAAATCACAGTTGGCCCTCCACTCGTTGAGCTTGCACATACTGTCATTGACGACCTGAGTACTGACCAGTACTATGGTTACATGATTTGCAGTGCCATCAAAACTGGGGTCATGCCTGATAGACTTGCTTACCTGCAGATAGGTCCAGTCTCACATTCTAGGTGGCTCACAATGGCTCTCAGGTTTGCAGAATTTGGGTCGCTCATCATAAACTGAAAGGGAACCAGCTTCACAACCTGAGACTTATTGTCCAATTCATCGTGAGTGTCTACTTGCCAAATTGGTTCAACACCAAGGTCAAGTCATCGTTCTCCGAAGGTCCGAGGCATGTTCTCTTCCAGCTTGAGCTCCTGAGGAGTCAGCCAAGGAAGGTTGTTCAGATTGTGGAGCAGACTGTGAGGAGATCTTCCTGGTATGCTCATCCCGAGGCAGTTCTGCAGACAATGCTCTACAGTAAGGATGAGGAGGAGAGAAGAGTGGCAGTCAAAAAGATCTTGGATATGAGACTTATGAGAGGATCTGGGCATGACGAATCAGTTGGTGACGATTCCTTCAGGGTCAGGAAGACTCCTGAAGTCAATCTAGGTGCCAAGACCCTCACTGATCTCATAGATCTGGATAACATCCAGGCTGGCAGTGAGCCCCCTCTTGCCTGCAGCCTCACCAATGTTCAAGTCAGAGCTTTCCTGGACAACCCCATGCATGTCCCTGCCTGGCCCTCGCACACCCAGAGTATAGAGCGTTGTGTACAGCAAGTGAGCGAGGCCAGCAGTCACATGTACAGCCAGGAGAGGAGGGAAGGCTACATCCGAGCTCAGGTGGTCAGCAGGGAGGTGATGAGTAGAAACAGAAGCAAGAAAGACATGTTCTCTATGGTGTGCAGCAACACCGGGTCGTAGTAGTAAAACCGGTTTTTGTATTTGATGATTTTGTTTTCTAAAGGAATATTAAATTTAATAAATGTGTCAAGATCATTCGTTTCACTATTCTGGATCATTTTCATCCAAATAAATTAACCTGATACATTTACTTTACTTTAAATAAGCTATTTAGTGGTGTTGGTAAAAGGGTGGGAATACTGAATTTTCATAAGATTTCAAGTTAAAATTTACCTAGCAAAAAATAAAAACTTTTCAAATCCGAAGAAATCACATGATTCTGCACATAGAACTACATCATTAATACCATGGGCCGATTTTTCAAACTCAATGAGTATTGACAGTGGGAATAGATTTTCTCAACCTCATCTACCGTGTGTATGGTTTCTCCCTATAAGCACGTTTCAGCCGGTTCCTCCTTCAAACATAACAAGGTGGTATTGGTTGTGATATTGGTTATTATATTGGTAGTGATCTTGGTATAGGTATTTGTATATATAGTTATAAGTGATGTGTAATATTTTCATATTGATTATTGTAACGTAGTGTGATCTTTTTTTTTCGTTTGTGTTACTTTGTAAGGTTTAATCATTATTGGTAAATTGTTTAATTTTGATTCTCTTTTTATAGACCTTGATGACAGCCCAGAAATAGGATATTTATTTAAAGATCTGATGGTCATAACATGCAGTGGCACTTGCAATACCTAACAATACTGAGACCGAATCTGAATTGTTAAGAGTCTAAAGTTCTCCCTTAGACGGTCAGGCACATTTTTTCATCGCTCTATACTTAAGATTATAACACAGATCATAATCCACTTCAGTTTGTTCATAAAATGAAAATGATGAATCAAAGACTGTTACCGTGGTCATTAACTCTTCAACCCTATAATACAGAAATCAATCACATAAGGGGCTGTGATAATATTCTTGCCAACACTCTATCTCGTGTTGAGTAAAGGTTTATTCAGAGCTTCTTAAACTTTTAAATTAAGGGGAAAGATGTTACGAGTGTCATAATAAGAACCAATGAATAGATTTACTGGTCGGCATATGAACTTCGAATGATTCGTTGCGTGGACACTGAAACAGGTAAAATATGTATATTATATGTAATACTTGAAATGTAGCAGCATTAGTTTTGATGTGTTAGGTAAAACAAGCTAATGTTTATTGTATTAATCTCGAATACTAGTGAATGAGTGAGTGTTCGATATTTATTTGCGGATTCGCAAACTTAAACGTCTTTTGTTTATGCCGTCATTTCCGCCCACCTCTGCTGGCTTTAGTATTGGGCTGACAGTCATAAGATAAGTATCTCCTCTCCTATTGTATATTTCTTGTGGTATAACATGTAAACCTTGCTCGACTTTTAAGAACACCAAGTATTATATAGTGATTTATATGTGAGATTGTGGGTAGTCATATTTCAGAATTCCACGGTAAAATGACTTACTTGTTTATGAGTTACGTGTGTTGGATAACCACGCTGTCCACGGTAGTTTGTAAATTTAAATAAGTGTTTAGTCATTACTTATATGAATTATATTTTGTCATTCGGTTGAGTCACTTGTTTAATCAGATTAAGTTTGTCTTTGTTTTATTTTTGTACATAACTGATATATTTATTTGTTTGTTAATATACGTAATTAAATGTACTTCATAATTTTCAATATACCCCATAGTAATGAGGTGCTGATTTTAATGGGATCTATATCTTGGACCTTCGATACAAACATAACCATAATGATAGAGTTAACTCAACTTTAAGAATAATACAAAGAGAAGTTAATTTTGAATTATACTGTTACAACCTAAGAGCCCAAGGTCGTAATAAGTGGCACCTTCTTCTCAGTTAAGCGAGTTTTCACACATTGGTTCACTTTGTTAATTCCTGTGACTTCGCTGTTTGTTGATATATCTAAATCTAATCAGTTGCTAAGTTATTTGTGGTCAAGGAAATCTGCGGTCTCTCATTGTAAACTGAAAAGACACCAAACCTTTTGACCTGTTCAACAAATTTTTTGACGTTTGCTTCATCACGGTTTACTTGAGAAGGATGTCAGGGCGGTAACGAGCGGGATGATTGTCCGACGCTCGTTTGCTTGTTCGCGGCCCCACTAGGGGGGGTAGACGGAGTTGAGAAGGTCGTTGCAGCCTCGTCGCACATCAGACACTACCCAGCCGTCATCACAGCTGTACTCGCACCCCGCTGTTCGATTTCAACACTAGTTATGTTGTTGCTGCCTCTTCTAATGTGTCATTCCAGTGACCATCATCTTCCAGTAGGCCAAAGAGATTGCACGCTTCCTGACATGTTCTGTAGATTTGTCCATTCACTGTCTTGAGTGCTGCATATGATGTTGAGCCACGGATGTGTTGCAAAAGTAGTCTCAAACAATAGCATTCAAAGTTGTTGGGGTGAACCGTGTAGACACGTCCCAAAGCATTGCCTTCAATATCGGATACTTGAGCTCTTTTCTGGAACTTTTTCATTGAAGCCTGCCATATGTAGAACAGGAGTATTTGAGAAAACTCACCTGTGAAAGCTTGAAGAATGCAGTGAGGGTCGTATCAGCAGGATTTGCCATTTGATTTTGGAGGGACTCTTCTGTGAAGTAAACTCTTTGTCCATTTTCCAGGTGAACAGCAAGATGAAGTACTGTTGGACACCGTTTGTGTATGGAAAAATAAAAAATTCTCCATAGGGCTTCATTGCTGCATATATAACGGCCTTGCTGAAGTTGTGCCACCTCATCATGATTTCCATCCTTTTCCAATGCAAAGATCTCTTGGTCAGATCCTTTGTTGACGTATTTGCAGACATACTTGATGGACTTGACTGAATTGCAGAACTCCACATTGATATGCGCATTGAATGCTTTACTCAAAAGAGGATTGTAGGGGACCACCCATTTGTTGTCTACTGTTATTTCACTGACTGATCCAGGTCGCAACACTGCTGTAAAACCTCCATCGCCTGGCGCTCTATTCCTGTACTGAGGATAGCCATCTCTCCACTCTAAGTATCCTTTATCAGGTCTTTTGGGAAGTTTTTGGTGCAACATCCATCTTTCATGTATGGAGAGTGTCTGTTGAATGGTTCATATGGCCCATGAATTATTTGCTTCTTGATAATCTCTTAGAGAACTGGATCTTCTTTTGGATCAGGAAACTCTGCTCGTATGCAGATGTCAATCATGTTCGGTCGAAGTTTCTCTTTCAGCCACATCAAGACATAGGCATGTAGTAGACCTCGTTTCTGCCACTCATTGGAATACATGTACAGTAGCACCGTGTAGGGCCAATGATCAATAGTTCATTAACGGTGTATGTAAGTTCCACCATGTTTTTCACTACAACGGTACAGCAAAGTATATTTTTTTTAGCATTAAACTGTTATTATTTTATTGTCTAATCATCACTACATATAACACCATCCATCATTACTACATATAACCCCATCCATCATCACTGCATATAATACCATCCATCATCACTACATATAATACCATCCATCATCACTACATATAACACCATCCATCATCACTATATATAACACCATTCATCATCACTAATCACTACATTTAGCACCATCCATCATCACTACATATAACACCATCCATCATCATCACTGCATATAACACCATCCATCATCATCACTACATATAACACCATCCATCATCATCACTACATATAACACCATCCATTATCACTAAAGAACGGTAAAGTAGTTTCCGAGATTCTCGTGCGGACACACAAACACATACTTCTTCTTTGTTTTATATACATATATATATATATATATATATATATATATATATATATATATATATATATATATATATATATATATATATATATATATATATATATATATATATATTATATATATATATATATATATATATATATATATATATATATTATATATATATATATATATATATATATTTTATATATATATATATATATATATATATATATATATATATATGTATATATATATATATATATATATATATATATATATATATATATATATATATATATATATTTCATTAGCCCAATAGAGCACGCTGACTTCCACATATAATCAACACCTCACCCCGCCAGGATTCGAACCCACGATCTTATAATTGTGACCTCTGGGCCACCAGGACACTAAAAGCAGTCCTAGACTCTGTTATATTTCACACAAAGCTTGTTCAACGACCTTATGGCGTCGTAAACCTCAAATGTGGACCACCCGTGCCGCTTAGGTGATCAGAGCAACGTTTTACCAAATCCGGCTTCGAAACACTAGGATCCATATATATTTCATTAGCCCAATAAAGCACGCGGACTTCTACATATAATCAACACATCACCCGTGCCGCTTAGGAGGGACTCCCTCACGCTCTGTGTTCGCTTCCAGATCTTCTTCCTACAAAAGCGAGGGACTTTTTTCCATCTCTAAGACATCCCAGATGACCTCCACTCTCAGCTGAGAGGAGGTTAGTCATGTGGGTAGGAGGGAGATAGTGACAGTAGCTTGAGGGATGGCGGGGCGGGACTAAAGTGAGGAAAGAAGTAATACATGATAATCAAGAGTTCAATAACTAAATCAGGGTTCAGAGAGAATAAGATTCTGTACAGGGTTGAGAAAGTAATTTGAGTTGTGTTTCAGAGGTGTTGCTGGACCGGGTAAGGCCAGTTATCGGTCATCGTTGGCAATTCCAACTTCTCAAGACCAAACTGAGAACTTTCAAATGAGTTGAGTTCTTTTCTTCAGTAATTGTGTTAAGCAGGAGTGTCCCGGCAGAAAACGCGTTTTATGTCCTTTACAAGTTGCTTCGTTGATGTTCCACCATGGCATCTATTATAATGCTCTTTGGTACTTTTCACACCCTGCTGTTCAAGTTCATTGATCTATAATTATTCGCAGTGACAATCACCCTTCTTGAGAATATAGAACTCCCATCAGCCATTTTCCAGACACTGGGGACTTTTTGCTCATCCAGGTATTTACAGTACAAGAACTTAAGGGGTTCAGTAAGCTAGTTGCACAACACTCTTAGCACTCTGGGATTCGCCATGCCAGGGCTGGGACTCTTATGAACCTTCAGTTTTAACAATTTATTTCTTATAACCTCTTCTAAGAACACAATGTGGGTCACTGCTGTGTCAAACCGTCTTTCCTCAAACCCAGGAAGATTGTTCACATACTGTTGTGTGAACACCAAGTAAAAGAATTTGATAAACACCACCGCCTTGTCCTGCTCAGAATCGGCATAGCTACCATCTTCATGCCTCAGATCCAATATGCCTACTCACGTTTTTAATTTTGATTTTGCATAGCGGTAAAAATCCTTTGGGTTTCACTTGACCTCGCCTGCAATCTACCTTTTGAGTTCTTGTTTCTGCCCTTCTACACTCTGACTTTGCTTGGTTCCTGGACCTGGCTTACATCCTTCTGTCCTGCTCATCATTTGTCCTAACCCACATCTCGAATTTCTGAGTATTTTTTTAACTTTGTCACTTTGTCAATCGCTGTGTGGTTCATGTGTAACGGTCTCTTTGTATTCCCGGAAACACTGGGTATGGTTTTGGGCATTGTCACGGCCACTACTGAATAACTCTTCCCTCAGCAAAGCCTCAACTCCTAGGCCCATTAATCAGACTTATATTCTGAAATAACTGTTTTAGTTAGCAGACCAGAATCATATAGATAGACAATCTTATGCTACCTCTGGCTGACAGAATATTCCATTGTGAAGTTACATCCAAGGAAACCATTCATTAAATTGTGCAAAGTTGCTCAGGCACCAAGGAAATGCTAAGTTATATTAATCAACAATAGCTTAAACAATAGCACTGCATGTTTCTGTGACCGAAGTAATTTAGTAATTTATCTTTCTTAATCTCATAATATAGCTCTTCCTCCATTCACAACAGTATCCGCTAATATTCACTCATAATACTGGTGAATAAATTAATGTAAAAATATAAGATTAAAAATTGATGGAATAAGATTACAGTCACTTTCCTGATCTCACAGCTGCATACTATATTGCCCTAGAGGAGTAAACCTCAAAACAAAAATAAAGAAATATCATCAGCAATGGACTTGTTACATGAAAAGTATAGTTTCATAATGAAAAGGAGAACCAAGGAAAACACAAACATCTTGACTAAGTTGGGTCCTGCAACGTTCTAGAACTTGATTGTCTGAAACGTTAGTAATTAAAGAAACCCAACTTATTCAAGATGTTTGTGTTTTCCCTGGTTTTCCTTTTCAGTGTAGAATATCATACAGTATATCTTTTACAATTAGAATATTCTTAATACAAAACTTCTTTATATAAACACATAATAATATATGATTAATTTGTTTTTTGATTATATAGAACACAATATAATTCGCACCCAAAGCTAAAAATAAACTAATTATAACAAATTATATACAGTTTTCACATTTGCCTCCTAGAAACCCGCTCTCCCAACGGTGACTGATACAACATCTTAATAATTAAATACATAGATACATGTAATAGTATATATTTATCAATCAAACGGTTCATTTTACTGTCTGTGATGTACAGTATAGCATAGTGAGCACGCTCTTACATCTTAGTGAGTTAGGCTAGTGAATAGCCCTCATCCCGTCATAATTGCCCTTGCAGTGTAATTATTTGAACCATGGCCTGCATTTTTCATGAACCAGACAACAGTTTAATCTGAAAGACAATATTAAGTAGTAACTAGTGCCAACAGGGGCTAGGTGTTCCAGCGGTTTAGGTGATGGCCCCCCTCTAGTAAGTCAGATCTGTATCATGTTGGAATAGAAAATGGTCTCTAAAGTTTCTACAAAAAGAGAAGCGGGATGTTAAGGTCATTTGGTGTGGCATCTCTCCACTCGATGTAGCTACCACCAGCATCCACACGAAATAAATTTTATAATTCCATAAGGACGAATATAATCTGAACAGACACATAAATGAACACAACCTGGGGGAAGAATTCTAATTCAGCAGCACCATTGTTGTGGTGGTTGCTGATAACTGGGTAGGTGTGTGGCCTTCGAACCACCTTGTGGCCACCACAGATGCAACCACACAAATTTTTGTGTACTATTTTTGTAAGAGTTTTGACTAGAAATCACTTTTTTTTTCATTTTATTATTTTTTTTTTTTTAATTCCGTTGGGACAAATTGTTCTACATAATCAGAAATTGTGGGCTAAATCTCAAGATTCCGTAAACCAAGATATGTATACTGTTACAGCCACCTTGATTACACCTAATGTCACAGGGATCCATCATTTCACCACTCATCAGCTACTTTGACAGGGGAATGAAGGGAAGGCAATAAGATACTACAAGAAAAAGTTAAGAGCATTTGCAGGTTTACCAATTCATTCTAACTTGAACAGTTAATTTTAATTTTTCCATTTATCATTTCTACCACTAGATTTAAAATAATTATAGACTGAAGAGAAGAACATCACTCACTTGAAAGTTCTCAGTTTAGTCTTGAGAAGTTGGAATTGCCAACGATGAGCGATAACTGGCCTTACGCGGTCCAGCCACAATTCTGAAACACAACTCAAATTACTCTCTCAACCCTGTACAGTATCTAATTCTCTCTCAACCCTGATTTAGTTATTGAACTCTTGATTATCATGTATTACGTCTTCCCTCACATTAGTCCCGCCCCTCCATCCCTCAAGCAACTGTCACTATCTCCCTCCCACCCAGTGACCCACATGACTAACCTCCTCTCAGCTGAGAGTCGAATTTATTTGGGGAGTCTTCGAGTTGGAAAAAAGTCCCTCGGTTGTGTAAGAAAAAAATCTGGAAGCGAGCGCAGAGCGTGAGGGAGTCCATCCTTCTGTCACGGTTCAGCGTGCCATTGTACACGCCTACAGAATCCAGGGTTGCCTTCCCGTCCTTCTGGAACTCTACGACCTGGATAGTACCCCCACCTGGAAGAGC
>CAUDMG010001714.1:50000-201373 GCA_958450375.1 Homarus gammarus
ACCACCTAGTCAGTGATCATTATGCAATACTTACTGAGTACACTGTTGCTGATGTCAAGTGTGAACCCCATCCTAAGCTCAGAATTAACATCCCAGATAATCTTAAACTGCACTTCAAGGCCTACATCCACAGATGGTATGCTGGATATGCACCTGGGTCAGTGCATGAATTTTGCTGTGATCTTGTAAA
Source organism: Homarus gammarus (assembly GCA_958450375.1). Lineage (NCBI taxonomy): Eukaryota > Metazoa > Arthropoda > Malacostraca > Decapoda > Nephropidae > Homarus > Homarus gammarus. The sequence continues at coordinate 50,191 of CAUDMG010001714.1, forward strand.
TGTCATTACCACATATTATACCACCTGGGTTAAGTCAAGGAGGAAGGGGGGCAGCACTAAACCACCTCTGTGGACACATGACCTCATCCTCACCAAAGAAGGAGAGAATGTAAAACAGCTTGCCAACACTTATAAGCAAAATAAAACTAGTGATAACCTCTTGGCATTCCTCAAAGCTAACAGAGAATTTCGTGAACTCAAAGGTCAGGTGAGAAACACCTATTGGGAACAATTCTTACAGGGGATTAATAGAACAACCACTCTAGCAGAAGTGTGGAACAAAATTAGAGCCATTACAAAGTCACCCACCCCAGTCCAGCTTCATCACAGCCCTGCAGAATATGCTGACATGCTATTAGACCAATGGTCTAGTGTGTCACAAATCGCTTCCCTGCCTCCTGACATACAACAATATCTTAACACCTCACACATTAATAGGGGTTTCAATTTTGAAATAGCCTGTTCCTCACCAGACCTTACCTACCAGTTTCCTATAACGCACCACGAACTAACAATAGCACTAATGAAAGGTGAGCCATCCTCCCCTGGTGAGGATGGCATAACTTATAACACCCTGAGATTGTTGAATGAGATCCCTAACCATCCACTATTGGACCTGTATCAAATGAGCCTCACACAGGGTATTCTGCCTAAGACATGGACTCATGGAAACATAGTTCCAATCCCTAAAGCTAATTCTCCAAACTTCAGGCCAATTTCACTCACATCCTGTATGTGTAAAGTCCTTGAAAGAGTTGTTCTAAACCGTCTCATGTTTCAAGTCAAAGACAAACTCGCCCCTAATCTGTACGGGTTCATGCCCGGGCGTTGCACACAGACATGCTTTGCAGAATATCTTGTACACTCAAAAGATAAGACACAAACAGCCTTCATAGACCTTAAATCAGCCTTTGATGTAGCTAATAGAGACATTTTACTTGAGCAACTAGCTAATTTTGGCATCCAAGGTAACCTCCTGACATGGATAAAGGGTTATCTGTCCAACAGGTATGCCAGTGATCTGTTTAGGGGAGTTAAAAGTACCAGAATGAGATCATTTGAGCTTGGCACGCCTCAGGGAGGAGTGTTAAGCCCTATGCTCTTTAATATACTGATGCACAAGCTTATTGCTGGCATTCCAGTTCAGCCAAACGAAGCCGTAATATGCTATGCTGATGATATCTGCATTTTGACACAAACCAAACTCAGGCTCCAAGCCTTGCTGGATGTATTTGCTCAGAGAACTGTTGAATGTGGTCTCACAATATCTGTTGACAAGACGAGGGTCCTCAATCCTCGTCCTGCTCACCCTCTGCCTCTTGACTATAACATTAACAGCATGCCCTTGGAACTATGCAGCTCCTATAAATATCTTGGAATTTGTGTGAATGAAGCAAATTTTGTCAGCAACCTTCGTGATAAACTAATGCAGTGCATTAAACCCCTCAGAACCCTTGTTGGCAAGGGCTATGGAATTAACATCACCTACGCCCGTACTTTCTATCTTCACTTCATTCGTTCTGTAGTTGACAATCATGCTCTCCATCTTGTGACTATTCCGCCTAAACAACTCAACAGCCTTGAGGTAGTGCAAAATGAAGCTATGCGCATCATCCTAGGTTGCCCAAAATCAACCAGAATTGTAAACATGAGGAAAGAGCTCGGACTGCCCTCCCTATCTGAGAGGATAGCTCTACTTAATACCATGTTTTGTGTCAAAGTTTTGAAGAACAATGGTTCTCAAACTACAGCTCAAACTGAGTTGATGTTCTATCTAAGTAATCCCGACCATCTCGCCAACCTTCCACAAAAGACTCTCTTTGGGGCGTGGCTTCATAAAAGTGTTGCAGATCTCTTGAAACTGAATGTCCCAATCATCCCAGACGAACCTATTAATGCCATTCCTCCTTGGCCGGACATATCAGTTCCTATTAATTACACTCCTATTGGTAGTAAGCAAATGTTAAACACCGATGTGGTGAGATGTGTCACACTAGAAACTATTAACAGACACATAGAGAGTATTAAATCAAGTGAATGTTATGCTTTTACTGATGGTTCCGTGCAGACAAACACAGGTAGAACAGGCTGTGCAATTGTAATATATAAAGAAAAAGAGATGATAGTGTCAAACAAACAAAGGCTGAACAACTGGGCCAGCATAACACAAACTGAACTAACTGGAATCTATTTAGCCACAGACTACCTCAAAGAAAATGGAGGTGGGGTGATATTCTGTGACTCTCAAAGTGCTTTGAAATCAATGAACAGCCCGTCAGGCTCTATGTCTAAAGTTGTATATGATATTAAAATGAATGTGATAACTGCCAATGAGAACAACTTTCGTATCAAATTTGTGTGGATTCCATCCCATGTTGGAATCAGGTATCATGACAGTGCTGATAGACTGGCCAATGAGGCATGTAAGAAAGAAAATGTTGACCGTAACCTTGGCCTGTCCAATGCTGTAATTATAAACATTCAAGTCAGAATCATGAACTCTGATCTAGAAGAAGTGAGAAATGCAGAGAGACCTGACAGTTGTAGCATTAGTAAATATGACAAATTTTGTGACAAGAGGTAGCGGTATGGCCAGCATAAGGACAGAACCAGACAATGTGATGTAGTCGTGGCCAGAATTAGGCTAGGATACAGACACATCTGGCAAGTTAGCAATGCTGTACCCGTACCGGAACACTCAGCATGTAAACTTTGTGATAAACCTTTAAAGCATACACTTGAACACTATATTATTGAATGTGACACTGCTAAAGACTTCAGGCCACCTGACTTATTATATCTTGAACTATGTAATTACTTCATTGAATCAGGTGTGCTTGAGGACATTCTTGCTGTTTATCCCAAATTTGCTAGCCCACACTGATAAGTCTTCAATTAGAATATGACTCCAATGTATGTGATCCACTGACCTATATATACTGCTAATGAATATGATGTATTTCCTTCTTTGTGTACGAACCTCTGTCCTGCATGGCAGTGAACAGTGGCATTACCCACATGAATCTGACCTATATATAGTAGGGTGTGTCAATTTAGGGGGTGAACTGGCTAAATTGAAAATCGAGGAATTTGGTAGCAATTTATTTTAGTCTTTAAGCATGCAAAACAATATTCTGGCATAAATTTTTTTTTATAATAAGTCCTACCTACATCAAATGGATTTTTAAATGTACATATTTGTGAATTTATAACATAACCAGCGTTTGCACACATGTTACTGTTTCAAGTTTCAAATTATTATATTTTATTATCCGTAGTCAATTTGAAAGTAACCAATGCCTTCATACTCTCTTTGCTTTGGTTTCTTGTCATCAGTAGTCTGCTTGCTATTTGTGCTTTGATGTAACCTTCTCGCCTCTCGTGGCTGTAAACATGGCCCGCTGCTTCTGTGACCATTTTCACACATCTCTCCACACTTTGAGTGTGGGAAGGCCACTTCGGCACCTGCATTGGAGTCTCTTTAAGGTTTCTCAATTCTTGGCTAGTTAGACTTGTTGTCAATGGTGGCTCTAAGACTTCCAAACTCAAGTCAACCAATTCTGACAATTTGGTGGCATTGACGTTTATTGGGGGAACTTTTCTTGAATGAAACGAACAGTCTCCCAACTGGTCGTCATCTATTAGCGTTCCTCTAATCTTTAGAATGACTTCTACAGCCTCGGTTCGGAGATTGGTACATTGACTGCAAAGCATTGCTTGCAAAACTGCTTCTGATCGAGCATACCAAGCGGACCTTCTTGCCACAGGTAACACGATGTCCCTCACTACCTTCCTCTGTGTTCTTACTAGCTGCAATTGAAACAAAAGGTGATTGGTCCCATCCACCCACATAGGATTAAGTTTCACACTAAACCACTGGGGAAGATAAACTCCAATAATAAATTCAACAATTAACCTCAAATTCTTCAGCACTTTGCCCTTCAATTCGTGTTTGGAAATCCAAATCCTGCAGAAACGAAGAGCTGTAGTTAACCAACGGCTGTGACTGACAGGTCCAATCTCCAAGAGAGCCAATGACTGAGGCACTTCTCCTGATCTTATTGCTTGGGCAATACGATAAGCATAGGATTGATCTGTGCTGAGATCTTTGATGACTCCTTCAGACAACGCCGGAAGGGGAGGGCCAACTTCGACCTTTGGAAAGGTTGTATTTATTTCTAGTTGTGTTGCTTCATCCAGCATGATGCCAAGGGGACCTGACCACTTGTTGTTGCTCTTTGTAGGACCATCAAGTTCCTGGATGAGATGACGAAGAGGTAGCTCGCCTGTATGTAAATCACATACAATCCAAACAAGTCTTCTTCCTAGTTTTTTCTCTAAATGTGTCATTACACCCCCCTGCCATCCGGTGTTCACTGCAGTTGAATCTCCACCAACAGCCTGCAGTGAACTGCCAAGTCCTCTCTCCTGAACCCAACATAAAATATGATCAGCAATGACCTCTGCATGTTTCTTCCCTTCTACTTCAGTTTCGGGAGCAAAGTGAAACAAAAACCGACCACCAGGCTTCTTTGATGAGACCTGGAAACTTTCTGTTCACTCCCTCTACTTCTAGCAAAACTTTTGTGTCATCTATTCTTCCATCAAACAAAAGACAGGAGAGCCCTCCCTCGCTTAAATCTTTTTCATGCTGATCAGATATTTCCTTCATTATTTTTTCTTGTGCTCTTCTAATTTTATTATGATCTATCACCAAAGATACATCCTCTCGGCTGATAAGGCCTGCATCTATCCAAGCGGCAGTTGCAATTTCTGCAGCCTCACGAAGTCCAGCATGGTGGCGAATACTAGCTAAAGCAATGTTTGAAATATTTCTTGTGTTGTATTTCATTTTCTTTGGTAAAGGTTCAGATGGCTCTTTGGAACTATCATCTGATGTTGCTTCCTGTTCATCAGAAGAACTATCAAAGAAGTGATAAACATCTTGACACAGCTCTTCCTCTCTTTGGATGGCTTCTTCACTCTTCATTTTCTTCTTTTGTTCCCTCTCTCGGATTTGTTCTCTCTTCTTGGCATTAGCAATCTGCTTCTTTGTTTCTGAATAATCTATTGAACCCATTTGCATACTTCCTTGGCCTTCTGCCTTTGTCCTCTGTGCCTTTATAAATTCAAGCTCTAAAACAGGGATCTTCTTTTCACGAGGACAACCACAATCAATGTGGGAATTATTTTCTCTCTTACCTGAGTGAGAACAGTTGGATTCAGAACATAATTGTATGGAGCACTTGCAGGTCAAAATGTCAAACAGAGTATCAAGTGTGTGCAGAAATTCATTTTTCCTGGCCAAGTTTCCTTTACCAAGTGATGTTTCAACTGCTTTGTGCCATAATTTCGTTAGTTTTAGCTCAATAGTTCGACACTGATTAATCACAGGTGGTTTGAATAGTGCATTAGCTTTTGTCCATTGATGCAGAAGAGGGACTATTATGTCATTTATGAGTTCTTTATCTGTATAGTTCCTTCTGTCCTTTGCATTTTTTTCTCGAAGGAGTAACCCTAATCTTAGCATGTCTCTCACTGTTGGAAGTTCTGATACAGGAAGCTCCTTCCCTTTACCAACTAGCAGGCTCAAGTGGGTTGACAACTGACTTCTTGTCTTCAATTTTGACATCTTCACACTATCTGACAAATAGAAAAATATTTCAATGTTTCATAATTCAATTGTTGTTTCAAAAAATATCAATTTGTTTATCAAAAATGCTGTAACAGAAATAACATAATAATTTCTTAGAACATAATGTTTTATACAATGATATAAGTAACTGCGACAATCAATATGCCCTACTTACAATAATTAAAATGTAGAATTCGTCTGGTAGAGTAGGTGCAAGTGCAATGAGAGCAAACCACCGTCTATGATATCTAGAAGGAGAGTGAGCCGGGCGCCTTATCCTCACGCTTGGTACAAGTCAAAACAAGAATTAAACTGTCCCACACGGAGAGCCTGTTCATGTTCATGTTCTGACATGCATATTGTACACAAGCTATAGAACCATAATCCATATGCTTACATGAGATTAGTTAATATCAAGTGAATAATTCTAATCAAGTCTCATTAATTTGTTGAAATACTGATATTTGAAACTTTAAGGTATAATTGATGTAGGTGAGGGTTATTTCAATTCATTTTTGTTTGCTAATCTCAAGTTTAGACATAAAGAGGCACAATATTTTGACTACCAAATTTGATTTTTAACATGTTGACAAAATTGACACACCCTAATATATAGTGTCAATGAATATGATGCATTCTTTTTGTACGAACCTCTGTCCTGTATGGCAGCGAAGAGTGACATTACCCACATGAATCTGACCGACGTATATGTATGTATGTATGTGTGTATGTATATATATATATATATATATATACATATATAATCAACGACCTCACCAGCAAGGAATCGAACCCTCGACCTACTGGGTGTGACTAGGGAGCGCTTACCGGCTAGGCCACAAGGACACTAAAAGCAGTTCTAGACTCTGTTATATTTCACACAAAGCCTGTTCATCGAGCTGATGGCGCCGTGAACCTCAATGGGAAACTGCCCGTGCCTCGTATGTGGTGTCAGTAGCATTTTACCGAATCCAGCTGGTATGAAACGCGAGGTACATATATATACTTCATATTTAGTCCATTTAACACGCGGACTTTGAACATACAATCAACGACCTCACCAGCAAGGAATCGAACCCTCGACCTACTGGGTGTGACTAGGGAGCGCTTACCGGCTAGGCCACAAGGACACTAAAAGCAGTTCTAGACTCTGTTATATTTCACACAAAGCCTGTTCATCGAGCTGATGGCGCCGTGAACCTCAATGGGAAACTGCCCGTGCCTCGTATGTGGTGTCAGTAGCATTTTACCGAATCCAGCTGGTATGAAACGCGAGGTACATATATATACTTCATTTTTAGTCCATTTAACACGCGGACTTTGAACATACAATCAACGACCTCACCAGCAAGGAATCGAAGTCCGCGTGTTAAATGGACTAAAAATGAAGTATATATATGTACCTCGCGTTTCATACCAGCTGGATTCGGTAAAAAGCTACTGACACCACATACGAGGCACGGGCAGTTTCCCATTGAGGTTCACGGCGCCATCAGCTCGATGAACAGGCTTTGTGTGAAATATAACAGAGTCTAGAACTGCTTTTAGTGTCCTTGTGGCCTAGCCGGTAAGCGCTCCCTAGTCACACCCAGTAGGTCGAGGGTTCGATTCCTTGCTGGTGAGGTCGTTGATTGTATGTTCAAAGTCCGCGTGTTAAATGGACTAAAAATGAAGTATATATATATATATATATATATATATGTACATGTATATGTGTGTATGTATATATGTATGTATATGCAAGTAAATCACTGTAGGTGCGCGTGATCTAGGTATATGCTGATAACCACCAGTAAAGAAGAAAACACGAAGTTCCCAAGCGCTTTCGTGTAATTCACATCTTCAGGGGTGAGTACAGACTAGATAGAGTAATGCAAAACAAGATGAATATGTACAGAGGAGGGTGAGACCAGGTCCACATTGGTCAGGTAATGACCCTACTAATCTTTAAATGGCACACAACGGTTGGTGGTTGGGTCAGATGGGACAGTGACCCGCCCTCTCACCTGATCACAAATCTTCTTAATTACAAAGTTGTCCAGCTTGTACATGCCGTTACTCAAATTCATGTTGAATGCTTCGGTATGTTTAATCAGACTAGATTCTATGATGTTCCTACTATCAATTGAATTACATGGTAATATTGAGGAGGCATTATCCCAGTGAATGCAATGCGTGTTATCCCTCAAATGAACTGATCCCAAGCCCACCCATGACCATAAGAATATCTTAATATTACCATTTCACAAAAATTTCTCACACATTCCGGCACAGCTAAAATCTTGGAACGTCAATGTGGCATTTAAAAACTCATGCACTGTTAAACAAATGTTAATCAAGAACTCCCCCAACAACACAATTGGTTGCATTTATAAAGTTCCTTGCAAGGAATGTAATATGTTTTACTTAGGCCAGACAGGTAAAGATCTTGTAACTAGAATTAAACAACACAAATACAGTGTTAGGACAGGCCAGGAATCCAATGCTCTGTTTGTTCATTTGAGGGATAACAAGCATTGCATTGACTGGGATAATGCCTCCTCAATATTACCATGTAATTCAATTGATAGTAGGAACATCATAGAATCTAGTCTGATTAAACATACCGAAGCATTCAACATGAATTTGAGTAACGGCATGTACAAGCTGGACAACTTTGTAATTAAGAAGATTTGTGATCAGGTGAGAGGGCGGGTCACTGTCCCATCTGACCCAACCACCAACCGTTGTGTGCCATTTAAAGATTAGTAGGGTCATTACCTGACCAATGTGGACCTGGTCTCACCCTCCTCTGTATATATTCATCTTGTTTTGCATTACTCTATCTAGTCTGTACTCACCCCTGAAGATGTGAATTACACGAAAGCGCTTGGGAACTTCGTGTTTTCTTCTTTCCTGGTGGTTATCAGCATGTATGTATATGTGTATGTGTGTGTGTGTACATATATGTATATGTACTGTCAATGAATATGATGCATCACTTTGTATATGAACCTCTGTCCTGCATGGCAGTGAACAGTGACATTACTCATATGAATCTGACCTCTATACATTTATAGCTGTTAATGAATATGATGTATTTCTTTGTGTATGAACCTCTGTCCTGCGTGGCAGTTTAAAGTGATACCACCCTCAGTGTTAAGACCTGACTGAATTACTCAGAATAGGCAAACTGTACTACAAGCTCTGCCAATAAATTTGTTAAACTAAAAAAAACTATTATTACTACTTCTACTATTATTATTACTACTATTATTATTATTGCTACTATTATTATTGCTACTCTTATCATTATTACTACTATTATTATTATTACTACTATTATTATTATTACCACTACTATTATTTTTATTCTTATTATTATGATCATTACTACTACTACTACTACTAATCTTATTATTACTTCTACTATTATTATTATTATTATTATTATTATTATTAAATAAATACAAAAACTTCATATTTGTGCTAAATCTAAAGTATGTCATTGTCTAGTGTGCTAAACGTGTTATGGTCAACAATGTCATTGAAATACAAGAACAGCCACAACACGTGATAGGTTTGGTGCCACATGGGATGAGAGATCGGTCACATTAGAAGGCATAAAAAACTTCTCGGCCTTAGGGATGATGAATCACTCACTATCCACTCGGAAAGATGGTTTTCCTTCTCAAGTAAACCGTGATGAGGCAATTGTCAAAAAGCTTGTTGAACAAATCAAAAAGTTTGGTGTCATTTAAGTTTACAGTGAGATTACTGGAATTAATGAATTTGAGAGACCATAGATTTCCTTGACCACATAACTTAGCAACTGAAGTGACTCAGATATATCTACGGATAGTGAAGTCACGGGAATTATCAAATTGATCCAATGTGTGAAAAGTCGCTCAACTGAGAGAACGCTTCCATTTGTTACGACCTTGCACTCTTAGGTTGCAACAATGCAATTCAAATTCACTTTGTATTATTTTTAATATTATTTTTAAAGTTGAGTTAACTATCATTATGGTTATCTTTGTATCAAAGGTCCAAGTAAAAGATCCTACCAAAATCATCACCTCATTACTATGGGGTATATTGAAAATCATGAAGTACATTTAATTATAAATATTAAAAAACAAATAATAAATATATCAGTTATGTACAAAAAAACCAAGACAAAATAAAATTCATAAAAGTAATCACTACACACTTATTTAAATTAACAAACTACAGTGGACAACGTGGTTATCCAACACACGTAACTCATAAACAAGTTATTTTACCGTGGAATTCTAAAATATGACTACCCATATACGATAGGAGAGGAGATACTTATCTTATGACTGCCAGCCCAATACAAAAGCCACCCGGCTCTGAGGGGTAAAACTAAGCGAGCAGAGGTGGGCGGAAATGACGTATAAACAATAGACGTTGAAGTTGCGAATCCGCAAATAAATATCGAATACTCGCTCATTCATTAGTATTCGAGACTAATACAATAAACATTACTTTGTTTTACCTAACACATAGAAACTAATGTTCCTACATTTAAAGTATAACATATAGTATCTAAGTTTTAACTGTTTCGGTGTCCACACAACTAATTAATCATTCGAAATTCATATGCCGACCAGTAATCTATTCATTGGTTCTTTATTCTGACACTCGTAACAATTCTTTCACCCATTTACATAGTCATGGTAAGGCTCCTTTACCTTAGTGTGAATTGGTTGTCGGTGGAGGCTTTTTCTCTCCCGAAGAAACTTCGTCTACAGTGAGAGATATGTTGGCCAGTCTGTCATGTGATCATGAAGAAGCGGATACACGCATCATTCTCCATGCAAAGTACATAATAGTACTTTTCAGAGATCTAGACGTCTTCCTCCTCCCTTCTCCACTTCTTTTGAGAGACTAATGTGTGGATGATCAGTTGAACTGCCCATGATCAGTGTTGCTCTTCAGTGCATGAGATAGCTAAGAATTTGTCAAATACTTTAAACGATAACTTGTTGGATTTCCATGCGCTGACTGGATCAGATTCAAGATCCTCCTTCGCTGGGTTTGGCAAGAAGATTTGTTGGAAGATATTCAGTGAACAGCCTCACCTCATGAATGGTGTTGGACGTGATGGCTCACTGGAGGATGTGGAATAATTCAGACTGCCATCCTGCTCCTGCTCCTGACTGCAAGGCTGATGTTAATAACACAAGACTCGACTTATTCCGGAAAGGGAAAAAGGGGATGGAAAAGCTTTCACCCACGAAAGGATGCTCTCGTGTTATATTTCGCAAGAGCAAATTACCAGGCAACATTGTGGTTCCGGGCTGACAACTGTAACAGCCGTAGAAGCGCTGGACAGCTATGGACAAAAATTGGAAATGGGCTCTATGTCATGTGGATGACACTGCCTGCCACCTTCACCTGTGTGTGCAGAGGTAGTAGCTTTTGGCTGCAAGAAGAAATGGAATACTGCCACCTGCAAAGGCTTCAAGTCTCAACAGATATGTATTCCAGCATGCGAGTGCGATGCTGTGAGTTGCTGCAATCCCGCCGGAAATTATTGATATCACAAGTAATGACAGCTTAGATACTAGAAATATCGTAAGAGTATAATAACGTGACTGGGAACATGTCGAGCGATTGAATTTGTAAACGTATTTTATACAGTAGCACACATTCATTCCCATACACATGTGGTCTGAATGAGCCAGTTGACTTTATTTGATGCTCTTGGTGATAAATACATGGTCAGATTGTACTAGTAGTAATAGATATGTAAAGAAAAGAGCCATAGGTTCTGAAGAATGCAAGAGGTGTAGGAGGAAGGTCAAGTTAGGAAGTGAGAGATAGTGATTGAAAGCAGGTGGACTATCCACCTTTCGGGGTTGTACTAAAAAGTACTAAAAGGGCGACCGGGAACATAACTTACTGAATTTTTATATGTATGTTTAACTACATTCATCTGTATACCGATGTATAAGTGTGGTCTGAATGGGCAGTTGGCTTTATTTCTATTTTTTTGTGATTTAATACATGGTCAGATTAAACTTTTATTGTGATCTTCTTAATCCTTGCCACGCAAAACAAAATTTTGCACAAATGGTAGCAAATCAAAGATGCGATGAATTTTAGAGGGTTGGCATGGCGGCTATTTTGAAGACGTCATTTCTACCATTCAGTGTGATCTATCAAATTGACATACACCCTGCAGTTGATTCACTGACTTCACCCATGATACCTGGCTAGTTGGTTTGCTTGTAACAGAGAGATGCCATTGAACCAAAATTTCAGCATAATTCTGTGGGTTGGCTGGCTGACTGTTTGTGACATTCTGATAAGTGACTCCCTTTGATAATGAGGAAGAGGTTAGACATGAAGCAGCTACAGTATTTGAAGAGAATTATGGGACATCCTACACCTCAGTGACTTACTGGACAGGTCTGTATCCCAGCCTAATGCGAGCCAAGACTATATATTATGTCTGGGATCCTTAAGTCCAGGTCAACTATAAGTTAAAGTACAGTGAGCCCTTAAAGAGAACATGTTCTGAAAACATATATAAACAAACATATGGCGCCAGCTTACTCGTGACTCGTATCTTCACTCATGCAAAAGTGAATGTCACTCTAAACATTAATAAGTGCTTGTCAATGTACCCTGAGACCCATGACATTATCCTTCATCTAGTAATGACACACTTATGGAAAGGAAGTTGAATGAATGTTTATCAACCTTGTGCCTAGAAATCAACACTCGACATAATATACTGTAGTACTGTATAGTTCACAGCGATATTGCTCCTCACCTCGACATAAGAATGTAACTGCCAGTAGGAACATCACAGGTTTTGTGAGAAACATCATGATGAATGCCATCTTCAAATCTGTCAACTGCATCCTGCTGTGAGTATGAAAAAAAGAAGTTACTTATATGTTTTAGGAACTATTGATTTAATCTGCATTTTTTAAGTGACTTTGGGATCCTAAGCGTTATAAAAATTAAGAACTAAGATCCAGTATTTTCTATAGAAATGACAGATATTCAACATTATCTTCTGCAATTTCATACTTGAAGTTAGTAACCTTACCTGCCAGTGGGATCAAGGGATACTTGAATCAAACTTTCATGTGAATTATAATGAATAATAAAACAGGGATATTGTACAATCCTCTGTAATTTAAACCCCAATAACTACTTCAAGGTAAGCAATGGAAAGATTAAACTGTTATGTACAACTACTGAGTTTTAAATATATGTTAAACCTGTAGTTTGATCGCACTTTCTCCCTTAAATTGAAACTAACTAAATAAAAACTCAGGATTAACTGAAAAAGAAACCAAGATAGTGTATGGTGCTTTCAGACCCTGACAGATAAAGCACCTAAATTTATGACAGTACAAGAACAACACAGACCTGACGCCTACTGTATGTCCGGAATGACTCAAGTAAGGGCCATTCATATAAATGAATTAGTATACAGGTGACTCTGTGGTGTCAAAAAAGATGATTAGACTACCAATATGATCAACCATATCATCACTTTTTGCATTATATTAAAATGCAAATTTTTCTGTAGGCTTTATAAAACAAACATTTCAGCTGGCACTCCATATAATTTTAATGGTGAAAGAAATTCCCATCGTAGTTTCATCGCTCATTTAACATTGACACAACGGGAAATGCCCGCTGACATCACCCTTTTATAGATTTCTTTTAACAGAATACAAACTATTTCACACGATACTGTACAGTCACTTTGGTCTAGATTCTCAAAAAATCACGTGAATGACCTTCTTAAATTAGGATAGAGAATACATCTACTTCTTGCGAAAATTCAGTGCAATAAAGATGCTATTGGAAATTGAGATAGACAGATGTGCTCTTATATCTTTAGTAATGATGAAACCTCAATATTATCAACTTTAAAAATCTGCCTTTGTGTAGCAGCTAAATGAGAAAATTATATACGCTCTGAACTTCTGACATCTCCAGTTAACGGAATAAATTAACGTCATCATTGACAGGTATCTTGGCTGTAGTTCCATTACTAGCCAAAGAAGAATAAAGCGAGTTCAAAAGATCAATAGAACAATTCGCAATGTCATAGTCATGGTAAGGCTCCTTTATCACAGGTATGGGCACAGTCCATATCTTTGCTCGAGAACAAAGCGGATCCTGCTACATTCCCATCTTATGACCTGATAAGTATATTTGAATAAGTTGTATCAGCCCCTTAGTTTATATATATATATATATATATATATATATATATATATATATATATATATATATATATATATATATATATATATATATATATATATATACTTCATTTTTAGTCCATTTAACACGCGGACTTTGAACATACCTCGCGTTTCATACCAGCTGGATTCGGTAAAATGCTACTGACACCACATACGAGGCACGGGCAGTTTCCCATTGAGGTTCACGGCGCCATCAGCTCGATGAACAGGCTTTGTGTGAAATATAACAGAGTCTAGAACTGCTTTTAGTGTCCTTGTGGCCTAGCCGGTAAGCGCTCCCTAGTCACACCCAGTAGGTCGAGGGTTCGATTCCTTGCTGGTGAGGTCGTTGATTGTATATATATATATATATATATATATATATCGGGCTGTGCATTTAGTTTATATAATCATATCACCCCCGGTAACTGTCCACTGGCTATGAGGTGACATGGTCATATCACGTGATGGGGAAGTTCCTTGAGGCGCGGCCCTAAACTGCTAGGTCAGGTCACAGAAGCCGGCTACACCAGGCACTCTCACTCAACCTCTCACACAAGCAGGACGTATTTTAGAAGAGCTGTTTAATATAGCCTCCGTCCTCATTTAACACTCATAGCTACAGTGATTAAGTTACGGTTATATACACTTGGAGCTGTATATAATATATTTTCTTAATTAATTCAGAAAAGACAATTGGGCTTTCGCAACTAAAAACCCTAAATACTTTTACATGTCCTAGCCAATTAACCCCTCAAGAATCACAGATGAACATCATTATGTTATGTTGTGTTCAGAGATGGAGTAGTATTATGTAGTACCCTGTAGTAGTCTATGTTAATTTTAATGGTTCCCCATTTGTACTGAAGTTAATATAAATTCTACTTAATATTAGTTGCTGCAGTATATGTACTATAATCACCCTTAAAGGGGCTGCTATCATTTTCCCAAATGTTCATGTAGATAGGCATGTACGGTCAGGAAAGGTGTTGCACTTACATGCAGTCTGTTTGACTATGTAAATGAGACCAGAGGTTGATTTAAGTATTTGATTTGCATTACCTCAATTGCAAAATCAAATTATGAAAATAATGTTATAAACATGATATTACTAAATAAACTTCTTCATAAAGGAAATGATTCAATGAAGCAGAAATAACTTGATTGACAGTACTAGGCATTAACAGTTTTGGTAATTATAATGGTAATAAGAATGTGAATATGAATTATTTACAGAATACATTGACGTTTTCTTTATAGCTAATACAGTGTTGATTGTATGTATAATCATGAATCAGAAAGTAGACGACTGTGTTATATTTGGTCAATAAAATTCCTTCAACAATATATGAAAAAAGTTGCAGCCATAAACCATCTATGTCTGTCTTTGATACCCCGAAAATGTTATACACTACTGAGGGAATACGCAAACACTTGTTATCTTGAAAATAGGTTCTTATTCTCGTACGGGAGACAAATACAGAGGAACAAATATACAGTGGCTTCCACGCCATAAGGACTAGCGATCTCAACTCCCTGTATCACACTCCACGCTGGCATGTACAGATGCCAGCGTCCACAAGCTGAATGCATAATATGTAAATATGATAATACATATACATAGCATGGTGCATAATAAATGGAAACATTGCATAGGATTAATACATGTTCTGTAATACTTTACTATACATAATTAATAGAGTAATATAAGAATACACAGCTTAAGGTACTAATTCGTGCCCATATTATACAAACCATAGTTTAAGTAAATATGAATCAGATTGATTTATGAATTCAATTTCCTGAACATGAATGAAAAATTTTATTGATTAAAAGAGAAGCTATACTAAATGAAAACAATAGAAGAATCTCATTGGTGCAGCTTTAAAAAAAGTAATTTAATAGTTATGGCTTACTACTCTACGATACCTAGTGAAATTTTCACCAATATAAAGGACCGTAATGAAAATGAAATATGATAGTTGTAATCAAGTGCCAAAGAAAAATCAAATAATAATTAACATTTACAAAATCTGTGGTCATAATAAAATCATAATAAAATAAAATAAACAAATTTTAAACAATGTAATAATAATCAAATTACAATAAAAAAGAATACCAATAATTAAATCGTAATCAAAAACTTTTAAATCATAATCAAATTGTTTAATCAACCCCATTTCTAAGTATAAAAAGTGGTCAGCGCAGCAAAAAAAAAAAAATGTAACGAAAGGGTTGAAAGGAAGACTAATAAAATGGGGTTACGTAATGGAATCAAATAGCCTAGATTAAATTTTTTTATTGAAGAAAGGTAATAAAGAAGCGGTAGAAGAAAGGTAATAAAGTAGTGGTATAAGAAAGGTAATAAAGTAGTGGTAGAAGAAAGGTAATAAAGTAGTGGTATAAGAAAGGTAATAAAGTAGTGGTAGAAGAAAGGTAATAAAGAAGTGGTAGAAGAAAGGTAATAAAGTAGTGGTATAAGAAAGGTAAT
The DNA here is from genome assembly GCA_958450375.1 of Homarus gammarus. Taxonomy (NCBI): domain Eukaryota; kingdom Metazoa; phylum Arthropoda; class Malacostraca; order Decapoda; family Nephropidae; genus Homarus; species Homarus gammarus. The sequence continues at coordinate 66,542 of CAUDMG010001714.1, forward strand.
AAAGTAGTGGTAGAAGAAAGGTAATAAAGAAGTGGTAGAAGAAAGGTAATAAAGTAGTGGTAGAAGGAAGGTAATAAAGTAGTGGAAGAAGAAAGGTAATAAAGAAGTGGTAGAAGGAAGGTAATAAAGTAGTGGTAGAAGAAAGGTAATAAAGTAGTGGTAGAAGGAAGGTAATAAAGTAGTGGAAGAAGCAAGGTAAAAAAGTAGTGGTAGAAGAAAGGTAATAAAATAGTGGTAGAAGAAAGGTAACAAAGTAGTGGTAGAAGAAAGGTAATAAAGTAGTGTTAGAAGAAAGGTAATAAAGTAGTGGTAGAAGGAAGGTAATAAAGTAGTGGTAGAAGAAAGGTAATAAAGTAGTGGTAGAAGAAAGGTAATAAAGTAGAGGTAGAAGGAAGGTAATAAAGTAGTGGTAGAAGAAAGGTAATAAAGTAGTGGTAGAAGAAAGGTAAAAAAGTAGTGGTAGAAGAAAGGTAATAAAATAGTGGTAGAAGAAAGGTAACAAAGTAGTGGTAGAAGAAAGGTAATAAAGTAGTGTTAGAAGAAAGGTAATAAAGTAGTGGTAGAAGGAAGGTAATAAAGTAGTGGTAGAAGAAAGGTAATAAAGTAGTGGTAGAAGAAAGGTAATAAAGTAGAGGTAGAAGGAAGGTAATAAAGTAGTGGTAGAAGAAAGGTAATAAAGTAGTGGTAGAAGGAAGGTAATAAAGTAGTAGTAGAAGAAAGGTAATAAAGTAGTGGTAGAAGAAAGGTAATAAAGCTGTTTTGAAGTAAAGGCAGAAGGTAAGAGAGAGCGAGCAAGCGAGTGAAGTCGCAGCCTCCACTAGTGACGTCATCAAACCCCCACCCAGACCTTCTCTTCTACTAGGTAGCCTTGGGTGAGAGGGCCACACTGCCACCTGTCTCTAACATATATAATAATGAAGTAGAATCCTTTGTTTACATTTTTTTTAACGGAGATCAATTCTTCTTGACGCTCTCTATCTTTGTTATTGATCCATATTTATTGTTTATGCTTTTTTCCTATTTGCAATAATTTATATTCACGGAGATATTTGTGTGTTGCATAATAAAGAGACCTGTGACCGGAAGAGCGGGTTGGAGAATGTCACGAAAATACGTTTACCTGCTGGGGGGGGGGGGGGGGGGGGGAATATCTCTCTCTAATATGTATATGAGTATGGAATGTGCATGTGCTGGAATCAACCGTATTGGCGGTGCCGTGGTGACATGCTGTACGCAATTAAATATTGTTTGCTTTACTATTAGACGCTTATGAATTGCCATTTTTCACTCACTCTCTGCGAAGAAAATATGTACTGTCTTTATGTACTAAAGTGTAGAACTAGGGTAAAGTAGGAGCGAGCGTAGACCAGCTGTGGTGTCTCACTGATCACAGTTTTAAGACATTTAAGAAAAACACACACACAAATCTGAGACAACTTGCTGTACAGTCGACGAACAATGATAACAGCTTACCTGAGCAGGTAGACCTATCTATCTAATATTATTATCAAGATAGTTAAATATTTTTATTTTTAATAAATCCAAAAGTGTACTACAGTGTTTCCTTTTATTGATATTATGGTCAGCAAATTTTATTTAGCTCGTCATAAACTGATTAAGAAAAGAAGAGACGTGTGGAGTACTCGTCATGTGCCTACGTGTGTGTAGGTATTTATGTGCATAGGCATGTATGACTGCAGAATATTAAGAGGATTATTCATCCCTGTGTAAATGTTTTCTTTCAATAATCTTACAAGAAGCACTGTATGCAGATCCATGTACTGTACATAACCAAGGGTAATAATAATATTATTATTAATCAGTAGAAATGTCACAATTTCTTTGGCATGTTCAGTCACGATCCAAAATTTCATTACTCCACTGGGAGGAGGGAAGGCAAAGTCTAGGTTGAAGAAAGGCCAGGCGAACGGACATACACGACGAGCTCAGCAGTTTGGTGATGAGGCACTATGATGGTGGAGCTCATACAACAGCACCTCAACACAATTATTCGGGGAAAACACACGAGTACAGGTATGAAATAGAATTCAAAACATTGACATTATATGCCCCTGCATAACAAATGCATTTCTAGCATTGTATACACAATACACATACTGCATAATTAGAGCGTTATCACTGAGCTCTGTGAAACTTGGTCCTGTCTCAAACCATTTATTTCTATTACACACGAAGTACCAAGTCAGTATATAAGCAGTGACTGGTCGGTTCTCAGAACTAAGGAGTTGGTGGTCGACAAGGACAGGTTTACATATTTTTCTATACTGTTGCGGCTGACAATACTACTTAATATAAAGACTTATTATTTTGAATATTGTCATATCCAGTGAGCAACATTGTTAAATGCTGATACTGTAAATGTAATTAGAAATAGTAATTTGTATTTTAACTGTGATTTATATAATAATCATATTATCGGTGACTCATAGGGCCAATTGCAAGAACATCCTCGGTGTACACCATGCTGTGGTAGCCCCATGGTTGGTTTGCAAGAAGCACTCTGGGAAAAAAAATATCTACGATTCGTTACTGGAACATGGGAGATTTCCGTGGTACTCTCACCCCCGCCCGATGACCACTGCAATGGAACTATATTTTGAAACCAAAAGAAAAGATATATAATTAGATGCGCATAAATTGTATAAATCTGCAAAGGAATACTATTTTGTATAAAATATCCTCTATATAGATCAGCACTTGAAGAATTTTATTGTTCTTTTTAAAAGAATTCCATGTTTGTATAGGAACATCCATGATCAACCTCTACTTGCCTCATCGCCGTTTATATCCTCCAAATTCTCCTAACCGTCATAAAAGGTAAGCCTTAAAGATAACTAATCCAAATAATTTATGTGTAGGAATGTGTGGAAATCAAATTAAGCTAAAAAAAAGTCGTAAGTAGTCTATTCGAAGAATGGTGAGAACTGCTCACTCTGGGAAGGTTAATAACGCCCCTTATCAGAAATAATATCGACCCAATTTTCGTAATGAGCGCAATTAATAGCCGTCCAGCACTACCAAAATAATTATTTCATTAGTATAAATTCTTAGCAAATTTCATATTTTAATAAGTCCAAATATGCCAGGTAACCAGTGCCAGGTAGTTCCCAGGCATGTTTCATTTGTGTATCAGTTTAACCACAATTTGTTACCAATAAGATAAATTCAGTGACATAAATTCATGTTCTTTTTTTTTTTTAACCCCCTTAGTGACTCAATGTATTGCAAGAAAGAACTACCCTACCACTTTTTGTGCAACATTTGGTGTGGTGGTAATAATTCACTTTGCCATTGACAGTGGTATAATCAAGTGCAGATATATTGGCTTTGTATGTTCATGATTCCAACAAAAATGAATAATGTCTTCCATAATAAATGAAATTTAAGGTCTTATTTTCTTTTCGGTCATCTAGGGAATTTTAGGATTTTAAGTTGACCGATGTTTTCCAGTTAGGTTAAGTTAGGTAGGTTTTGGAATCACCATAAAAATCTACATTAGAAAAAAAATAAAATTTTTGATTGCGTGTTGCATATCAAATCCGTCTTGTTACCGGAAGGATATCTTGAGCTTAGCACATGATTTTGTTGGAGGGCATCTGGGGGTTAACAAGACTTATAAGAAAATTATACCTAACTTCTTTTGGCCTGGGCTATTGGGTTAAGGAAGGGTGTATCTGATTACTGTAAGACTTGCCATGTGTGCCAGGTAGCTGGAAAACCTAACCAGTTGATTAAGCCAGCACCCTTGAAGAATGGACGCACAGAGAACAAATCACGAAACCCACACGGATCCCCCCAAAACCGAGAACAAGAAACAATAGACCCGCTACGTAAGGTAGTGAAAATAATGCAACATAACGTCCTCCATTGAAGAAACTAATAAATTCAGTTTGTCCAGCCACTACAACTACGTTGACGCAGATAGTATACTCATAAACTCACACGGCCAAAAGGCGTCTGAGGAACTGAAAATATTGGTTACAGGATCCATAAATCCAATCTATCAGAGGGGCCAAATGACGGGGTGGCCATTGCCATAAAAAGAGATGTCCACCACAAAATCATAGACGACTTCACCTCTGAAACTCTCGCTGTTCAAATCAACTTGACCACAGGACCAATCATAATAGCCACAACCTACCTCCCACCACGCAGGGACTACCTGCCTTACGAGGACTTCCACAGACTCCTATCATACCACCACCCAAACTACATCATTGGGGACATGAACACCAGAGATCCTCTACTAGATGGTAAGAGGACAACTAGCAATGTTGGAAGAAGTTTCACTGGCCTCAAAACAGACAAAAAATCCCAGCTTATAGGCCCGGACTTCCCCACGTTCTACAGTAGGAACTCAGCCACTACTCCAGATATAGCAATAACAAACGGCAGATGCTTTCACAACTATCTCTTTGAACAAGGCCCTGTAACCTCCAGCGACCACATACCTATAATCATGACCACCTCAGCAACACCAATAACTATACCAGCTCCACCACGGAGGATCGCCAAGCAGACCGGCTGGGAACTACTGTATTCACCGAAAAAGCTCCAGCCAAACTTGAGGCCAAGGACATGACAATCCTGTAGACCATAGACAATCAGCCGGTGAAGAAATCAACACATGGTGTGAAGCCATAGGAACAGCCTACCAGGAGGCCACGCCTCTCAAACGCAACATAACTCTCCCACACCCACAACAGACTCCAGAGAGCCGAAACCCATGGTTGGGACATCGTAAGCTACAATACATACAGAAGAATAGGGGAGGATATAAAAACAATATCTCTGGAACAAAGCAACCTTAAATGGGGCGAAATTGTTGAACAACTCTCACATACATACAACGATCCAGGAGAGTTCTGGTGTCGAGTTAAGAGACGGAAAGGTTGCAGCCGTAACGAGTCATCATATATAACTGACCGTGCAGGAAGTAAAATATATGACGACCAAGACAAAGAACATATATTCAGGGGCATATGGAGGAACATCTTCCGAATCACAAATGAAGAGAATAGGAAATTTGATGGTACCCACGAGGAGCTCGTCCTTGATGAACTCCGGGGCCAGACACACCGCACTCAGCCTTCCCCTGAGTGGACAGCCCAATGTCCTAACCAATCACCCCGGAAGAACTCAACACAACCATCTCCAATACCAAAAATAAAGCCCCTGGCTATTCAGGCATCACCAAGGAGATCCTCAGCCACATAAACAACCCGGCCATGGAGAGACTGAGAGCCACAATGAACGCTTGCCTGGCCTCGGGTTACTTCCCTTTTAAATTCAAAGAGGCCACTATTACCCTAACGCCAAAACAAGGAAAGAACCCCGCCGTCCCACTGAACTACAGACAGATCTCCCTCCTCGAAGTACCTGGAAAAATCCTAGAAAAAATTATCAATAACCGTCTGAGAAATCACCTGGAAACAACCAACAGAGTCAACTGCAGATAATTCGGGTTCAGGGAAAGGAAAGTCCACCACAACAGCAATAGCCCTGGCATGTGAAAACATAGCCAGAGCCACGGCGGGTGGTAGACAATGTAAGCATTTGACAAAGTCTGACATGGCGGTCTAAAATATAAGATCCTTCAACTCGGACTTCCCACCAACAGTGAAAAGCTACTTTGCAACTTTCTTGACGGCAGAAATGCGTCCTCTCCCCCACCCTATATATTATCTACACAAGTGACACCCCGCCTCCCACTAGAATAGGTAACGAAGATATTATGTATGCAGATGACATTACTCAAATAACAACACATCAAAGAAAATCGCAAGCGTTACAGGTCGACAACACCAGGCGGGAATTAGAAAGGGTAAGTAATTCCGAAAAACAATGGAAAATCCAAACCAATCTCCTGAAATTCACAGTGATACCCTTATGTAGAAGGAAAACCCATCCATTCATAACCAATAATGCCCAGATAGAATACAATAGCATAGGCACCCTCCTGAGCGTGCATATATCCACGACAGGTTACTCCCATTATGTCCACGCCAGGAAGGAAAAGGCAAGAAGAGAGCTGAGAAAACTATACCGCTTTAAAGCGCTTCCTGAGAAAATAAAACTCCGCCTGGTGACATCATTTATCATACAGATATTAACTTACCCAGCAGTACCTCTTCATTCTATGACCACCAATCAAATATTAAAATTACAGGTGGTCCAAAATGAAGCCCAAAGATTCGTCACAGGTGAAAGATACCCCTTCACCAGAACCACAGCCGAGATACATAGAGACCTGAGAATAAAACCTGGCCAGCAGAGTCTGGCAAAAGATAGAACGATCAGAGCAAGAACTTCTTCAAAGACTCCCACCAGATAACGACAACAACCATACTTGATTCACAAAATGTTACCAAATCTCAAAAGGTCCATTACCACCCCCGATCTATATGGCCAGGCAATAGACAACCTCCCTAGACCAGCATCCGCCAGTAGGATAGGCTGAACATGAAATAAGGCCCTCAAAACACCCATATATATGGAATAGGGTACGATGTCTAGTGCCTGTACCGAAAGACAATATCTAACCCGTGATACAACCCTAACACACCATTAGCTTAGCTAGGCAGTGGTCAGCCCGCCCTCTCTTACCTCCTCCTAAATTTCTTCAATTTTCAAACTATAACTTCCTTCCCCCACCTCTAATCTTCTTTCACCCCCTCCTTTCTCTACACATACACACAAAAAAGAGGGCTGGGAGAGGGGCAAAGTAAAACGTCTCTAGGTACAACCCTGTATTTATTAAGCAAACTATTAGTGCATAATAAAGATAGTGTGGTATAGGAAATTAGTAAGTCTGCGCCTGTTACTGGTGTGGTTAATTATATATTCATATTTTACTGACCAAATGTTGTGAGACAATAAATAAGACAAAATAGTGCTACACTCCCTCTCCTGCCACCCCCGACTGGATATTGTCCAAAACTAGGAAACATTAAGTTTTAATTAAGATGCTGTTGCTGATGTTGGGAGATATTCCATTGGGTATTTCTATGGTCACCTCCATCCACATAATGAAGATATTTGTAATCTTTTCAGTTAATATCACGTTCCATATCAGTATAATTCATTCATGAGAGCTTCATTCGACATGTTAACACTTTGACCATTATAAAACCCTACTCAAAACATAATCATACCACACTCATTAAAATGGCTAACATTATCCACAATTTTGTCAATGTAAGCTACAATAAGTGTTCACTGAAGTCGACATCGATAGCTCTCAATTATAGAAAACATTGAAATTTGGTTAAGTGAATCTACCACATTAAGGACATATACTTGATAACAATAATGTAAAGGAACTATATTATACATATTTGAAAGTCTATATCTGGGTAAAACACCCTCCTCTCTATACCCCAACTGTCGTTCGACAATGTAATGAATAGTTTCTCTGTTTCTTAGACCTTTAACCAATCAGGGTGAGAACTAGGTTTTCCAGACTCATTTCCTGGCGTCCACATGGATAGGCAGCGGACTCGGTTATTCTTACAGGGTCAGATCATCCCACTGCCAGACAACGGCCTCAGTATAAGGGCCACCGCTCACCAGTTAGGTGTCTCGCCTCAGACTGTTTCCAGGTGGAACTGGATACAGAGATGGGAGGAGACGGGAAACTTGACAGGCCTGGGTATGTATGAATACATAAACGTTTTATGCATTATTTTTACGTGCTCCTAATATTGATTGATTTATTTTGTTGTTATTATATGAAATGTGTGACAGAATAAATGGTTTACCCTTTTCTTCAGTTTCGAGACCCCGTTCCAGAGTCACTACTCCCCAGGAAGACGAACGCATTAGGCAGGCAGAGGAAGGAAAGTCCCTTCACGAATGCTGTTGCTATCAGAGACGAACTGCAGCTCAACGTGTCCAATGAGACTGTGCGGAGACGGCTGCATGAAGCGGGAATCCACCATAGGTAGGGCATGGGAATGAATAATTGATAAACTAATTATAAATTTGCGCAATGTAAATATGCTTATTATAATTTTTACATTACAGCCAGAAAGAAGTCTCAGTGCAGCATTAGTATTGAATAGTAGGTAGGAGGCAGCTATCAAACAAGGAGGTACCACTGCCTGGGAAGATATTGGAAGCATAATGTGTTGTCTAATGGTAGACCCTGCTGCTATGTGGTATCGTGAAAATTATGACCAAGTCCCAGGTTGCTGATCTGTCTTTCTGCCTCATTTACACACAATTGTAGGGTCTCAATTGTTTCTCTTACTTGACAACACAACATACATATATTGTTTCTCACTATTTTTTTTCTCTATAGTTCATTAATATTATTATTACAGTGTTATTATTATTATTTTTATCGTTATTATTTTATTTTACCTTTTATTTATAAATGTTATTTACGATTAATAATGATTACATTTTCGCCCCCCAGGCCCTGATGTGGGTCAGTGACCTGTGCCCGGGTGGGCTAATCCGTTAAAAAAAAAAAAAAAAAAAAAAAAAATAAAATCTGTGATAGCGAAACTGGTGAATGGCAGTTCTTTTACACTTCTATCAGAACAAATCATAAGGCAAACACAAGCAGGAGATATTTTGAATAATATAATTACTTTAAAGGAATAAATATATAAGCTGTGACTAATGTGCATGGCAATACCTATTCTCATTTACAACCAGAACTTCACTAGTTTGTTACTCTCTAATTGTTAATTATTTATCTCTTCTTATGAAAATCCCAAATAACTAAATTTCACAGGGCTCCTGCAAGCAGGGAGCACTTCACTGATCAACACTGTACAGCAAGGCTCGCCTTCACTCACCAGTATATTGATGTGGGATTAGACTTTTGGTCAAGAGTGATCTTCTCAGATCTTACGCTTCGACCAATCATAGCTAGATACATTTGTAGAAGCAGAATAACACGATGTATGTTAAAATACCCTTCTTTATGGTCATACTGAGACCAATTAATAGTAGGTACTCCCGACTTACGACCGACTCGACTTATGTCCACCACCACTTACGACCTGCCTCAGTCGTACTAAAATTTGGTCAAATTATGTATTTTTGAGTCCCAAAGTCAGTACACAGACAAAATTTCATCTGTAATTCACTTTAAAATGGCTGGCAAGTTTAAAAATAAGTGTTTTGTGGTGCTGAGAAGAAAAAGAGACCCACATTTTCTATTTTCTATGTGTTATTTAAGCATTTCTGACTTACGACCTGGATGTCTGTCCCTAACCCCGTCGTAAGTAGGGGAGTACCATTTAGGCTAAAAATGCAGGAGCGCTGTTTATCTATTAATCAGCCTTGAGGATAAACGTAAGCGTTAGCTATTAATCAGTTTAAACGTAATGTTACGAACCCCTCCACCGATTGTCTTCATCTACCTACCCAGCACCACGAGCAACGCCATCTAGGGACGAAACACGAGTATGGCTCGTCTTAGTTACCACTCCCGGGTTTCCCTTCTCCATATCCTGGTTGTTGCGTCACTTCCGCCTCAGTCTACTTTGTCAGCTCCAATTCGAGGAGAGGACACACTTCACTCTGGGAAGCGACCACAGGATCACCTATCCTGGAAACCTACGGCACAGTGACTATTTACCGTCTTCTACCATACTCAGCCTTGCTCGTCAGCCATCTCAGCTCCTCACTTAAGTATTTGTAATCTTGTATTGCCTCTACCCCCTCCACATTGCTTCACTATTGTTTTATGTTTTATTACTATGTATATACTGTTCGTGTTTAGGTTAAGTTTGGTTAAGGGTAGTTTATAAGCTGAATATTTTGTTAAGGAATTTATGGTACTTTATTATATACAACGAAAACTCTCATCCTTTGTCTACCCTTTTATGTCCGATTGTCTTTGTTTTTTTTTTGTTGTTACCCTGTTGGGATCTGGGTAGACGTATAACTATATTCTAAATCCCCAACTCGTAACAAATGGCGACCGTGACAGGACACGACCTTAAGTACCATGTTCCTTCCTCCCTTGTTACTCAGTGTTAATTACCCCTCCCAGTCACTTCTGTTTACAATTGCTTTACGGTGGTTTAAAGTTTCCTTCATATGTGTGTGCATATATTGGTATTACCGTATAGTAAGAGTGACAGACGTAGGATAATAGGTTCCAAGTGTCATAAGGCTTACCTGTTATTACATGTGGCAGTCGTGTGGTAAGTCTTATCGAGTGTAGGGAAGAATCCGGATCTGTTTAATGCCGTACCCTCACTCCAGAGTAGGCTGTTCCATAGTTACTAGTTTAGAGTGAAGTGATATCTTGGGACGCCCCTCTCTACCAGGACCCCATAATTATAAAGCCTCCATTATTGTTCTTCTCATTATCTCATTCAGGGCTGTTAATCCGGATCTTTATATTAATGCCGTAATACGCCCTACCTCTTTCAAGTATATCAGGGTTGTTAATCCGGATCTTTATATTAATGCCGTAATACGCCCTACCTCTTTCAAGTATATCAGGGTTGTTAATCCGGATCTTTATATTAATGCCGTAATACGCCCTACCTCTTTCAAGTCTCTTGTCCTTATCTAAGGATCTTCTCGGAAGAACAATAATCATAAGTGTAATTTCCCTAGGTATAACTTGGTTAGTTTCCGGGACTTTCTGGTTATCCACTGCCGTGATATTTTCTAGGGTTATCCACTTATCTTAGCTTTTGACCATTAGTTAATTTATCCTATTTTTCTTAACAATGGCCACCTCAGGTTTTGATCTCCAGGATTTTATTGAAAATCCTTCCGTAGCTAAATTACGTGTTAATATCCTGAAGAAAGAATGGAAAGAAATAGCCAACTATTACAATATCCCATTTTCACAGCAACTGACTAAGGAAATGTTAAAAAATCATGTGATTGAAGTGTTGGTTCAACAAGAAGTTTTAAAAGAATCCGCTGTTGACAGATTAACGCCCATGTCCAAGAAACTTCAACCACTATCCACCACCCCTCCTCACTCAGAAGTTGCCTCAGGTCTGGCTAGCCCTCAAGAAGAAACACAACGAATAGACCCCTTAGAACTAGAACGAGCTAGGTTCGAGTTCCAAATCAAAATGAAAGAACTCGAGTTGGAACAGGCCAAGTTGGAGCAGGAGGCCAAGTTGGACCCTGAAGAAAGGATGGAACAGGCCAAGTTGGACCATGAAGAAAGGATGGAACAGGCCAAGTTGGAACAGGCCAAGTTGGAGGCCAAGTTGGAGCATGAGGGAAGGTCGGAACAGGCCAAGTTGGAGCATGAGGGAAGGATGGAACAGGCCAAGTTGGTGCAGGCGGTTAAACTGAAAGAACTACAGGTGAGAGAGACAGAAGTCACTTTAACATCGGAGTTTAAATCAAAAGAAGTGGCATTAAGAGAGAAACTCGCTGCTTTTAACCCTGCTACTGCTTCTTCCCTTGTTCCCGGGTTTGATGAATCCGATATGGACGGGTCATTTAGGACTTTTGAGAAAATAGCCGCGAAGAATGAGTGGCCAAAGGACCAGTGGGTGTCAGTGTTAGTTCCTAAATTATATGGTAAGGCTCGTAGAGTTTATAACTGTTTAGACCAGACTGATGACTATGATAACGTAAAAAAGAATATCCTCACCTCTTATGCTATCACGCCAGATGGGTACCGGCAGAAGTTTCGTAAACTAACCAAACCATTTTCACACACATTTGTTGAGTTTGCTCAAGAAAAGCTTAGGTTTTTTAAGAAGTGGTTAGAGGCTACAGAGACCTCCACATTTCAGGATTTGTTAAATTTGGTAGTCCTGGAGGAGTGGAAAAGCAAGATTCCATTTCACATCTTGAAGCATGTGGAGGAGCGTGGAGAGGTTAATTTAGGGCGTGCTGCTGAGCTGGCTGATGCGTATGCTTTGTTGGTGGAGTCACTGGGCAGTAGAGAACGTGGTACTTTCCGACATGTTAGGTCCTCCTCTGATGATAACCTTGGGGACGTGAGTGGTAGGTCGAAAGGTCCCACACCTACTCCCCCCGATGCAACTAAGCTTACTTGTTCTTACTGTAAAAACCCAGGCCATACGATCCAGAATTGTAAACACCCTAAGTGTCGAATTGCTAAAAGTAGTTTCCTGGATCCCAAATCCAAACCAATAGCAAATGCCAATGTGGAAAGGCCCCATCAGGATCTCTTCTCTTCATTCACCTATGAGGGAAAAATTTCAATCGTAGAAGGGTCTCGTTCTTTCCCTATTCGTATACTACGTGATACGGGCGCAGCACAATCTATCCTCCTGTTTAACGTCATTCCTGATATATCTACCGCATTTACAAATGAGAGTGTTCTAATTTCAGATCTCTCGTCCCATTCTTCCTATCCTTTAGCTAAAGTGCACCTCCAATGTCCCTTGATTACTGGGGAAGTGCAAATAGCCATAAGGAAAGACCCAATGCCTGTGTGTGGCATTCATTTATTATTGGGTAATGACTTGGTAGGAGATCTAGTGGTTCCTAACATAAAGACAGTCGACTCTCCCTTACCTGTCAACTCCACCACTGACCTTAAAGAAACTATTCCTCATCTTTTCCCATCTTGTGCTGTCACCCGGTCACAGAGTGTGCGGAATGGGCCCTCTTCATCTAAAACCACCTCCAATATCTTCCTACCCACAGAAGATCTGTACAATAAGACGATAAGTAAGGATGAGCTCATTAAAGCCCAACAATCTGATCCATCTTTGAATAAACTTCATCATGCAGCAGTTGAGGGTAAAGATTTTAACACCCTTCCGTGTTTTTATTATCATGAAGGGGTTTTGATGAGGGCCTATAGGCCCCCTGAGCTTGCCCATCTAGACACGTGGTCTGAAATACATCAAGTGGTAATTCCAGCTTCAGTCAGACCAGCATTAATTGCCCTTGCCCATGATGGTATTTCAGGACATTTGGGAATCCTGAAAACATATAAAAAGCTCCTCCAACACTATTACTGGCCTGGACTTAGGAAGGATGTGTCACAATACCTAAAATCTTGTCATATTTGTCAAATGGTAGGAAAACCAAATGAAAGTATACCAGCAGCTCCCATTAAGCCCATCCCAGTATTTTCTACCCCATTTGAAAAGATTGTTGTGGATTGTGTGGGCCCATTACCAAAGACTAAGAAGGGAAATCAATTCCTGCTCACAGTTATGGATACCAGTACACGTTATCCTGAGGCTTTTCCCCTTAAAAGCATCACTTCAAAAAACGTAATCAAACATCTTTTGCATCTTTTCACTTCAGTGGGCATTCCTAAAGAGATCCAATCTGATCAGGGCACCAATTTTACGAGCAATCTTTTCGAACAGGTGATGAAAGACCTCAGTGTGGACCATTGTACATCTTCGGCTTACCACCCACAATCCCAAGGTTGCTTGGAACGGTTCCATCAAACTTTCAAATCAATGATCAAAAAATACTGTATAGAACACCAAAAGGAATGGGATGAAAGCATAGACTTGTTACTCTTTGCCATCAGGGAATGTCCCCAGGAGTCATTGGGATTCTCCCCGTTCGAGTTACTATATGGGAGACAAATTAGGGGACCCCTTAAAATAGTAAAGGAGCAGTGGTTTGACACTCCCTCTATTAAGCCCGCAACAGTTTCCCAATACATTGACACTTTACGGGACAAATTAACTGAAGTCCGAACCATTGCTCAGTCAAACTTAAAAAAAGTCCAAGAGAAAATGGTGAAGTCCCAACCTAAATTAGTTAAAAGATCATTTTCTCCAGGTGACAAAGTGTTACTCTTTCTACCCATTCCAGGCTCTCCCCTTAAAAGCAAGTTTACTGGTCCCTATATAGTTGCTAATAAACTATCTCCTCTCAACTATATAGTCCATACTCCTGATCGCAGAAAAGATTCACAACTTGTTCACATTAATCTCATGAAACTTTACCATTCCAGGCAGTCAGAGGAAGACATCCCCGAGGCTGTAAGCCTACCTGTATTGCATACGGTTTTGTCAGGGCCGGAGACAGATGACATGGACCTATTGGAGAATTTAGACTTCCCTCTACCTAAAGAGAACCCTGCTAACAGTCACATACTCAACAATTTGGATGAGTATTTTTCTGTTCTGAATCCTTCTCAAGCAAAAGATCTCACTAAGTTATTATCAACATTTCCTAAAGTCACGTCAGACCTCCCAGGGTTTTGCAATATACTTAAACATGATATTAAACTAATCTCAGATGATGTACAACCCATTAGGCAATCAGCATATCGTCTAAGTCCACAAAAAAAATCGATTATGAAAAAGGAGGTAGACTTTTTGTTAAAGCATAACTTAGCTGAGCCTAGTACCTCCCCCTGGGCTTCACCTTGCCTTCTCATTCCAAAACCCGATGGCACCTTTCGTTTCTGTACAGATTATCGTAAAGTGAACCAGGTCACTGTCTCTGACTCCTACCCTTTACCTTTGATTGAAGATATAATAGACAGCATAGGCTGTGCCCAATTTATCAGTACTATAGACCTGTTGAAAGGATATTATCAAGTAGGACTCACGGATAGGGCAAAAATAATCTCGGCATTTATAACTCCATTTGGTCTTTTTCAATATTTAGTTATGGCGTTTGGCTTTTCTAATGCTCCGGCCACATTCCAGAGGGCCATAAACTACCTTATTCAAGACCTAGGTGGGACGTTCGCCTACCTGGATGACCTGGTGGTGGTGTCGGACAGCTGGGACGAACATCTGGTGCGTTTGGAGATACTGTTTGCACGACTGCAAGAGACTGGATTCACCATAAACCTGGCTAAATCTGCTTTTGGCCGGGCCTCGGTGACTTACCTGGGACATATAGTTGGGCATGGTATGGTGAGACCCAAGGACGCCAACGTTGAAGCCATCTTGTCCTTCCCCACTCCAAGGACGAGGAAGGAACTCATGCGCTTCCTGGGGATGTGCGGCTACTACCGTCGGTTCTGCAGTAACTTCTCCAGCGTGGCCGGACCCCTCACAGACCTTACCAGTTCTGCGGTTCCTTACATCTGGAACCAGAAGTGCGACCAGTCTTTCCACCGCCTCAAAGCCTTCCTTGCCTCTAAGCCTGTAGTCCACCCCCCTGACTACACCTTGCCCTTCCATCTGCAAATCGACGCTAGTGGTGTCGGAGTGGGGGCTGTGCTCCTACAACCCGACCCAACCACTGATGTCCTTCACCCTGTGGCATATTACTCTGCCAAGTTGAAAAAACATCAGACCAACTACTCGACCATAGAGAAGGAGGCCCTGGCTCTGGTGTTGGCAATAAAGAAGTTTGAATGTTACCTCCAGTCTTGCCCACAAACAACCCTGGTCTTCACCGACCATAACCCACTCACGTTCATCCAAACCAACAAGACCTCCAACCAGCGAATCCTCCGCTGGGCTCTCCTCACCCAGCCCTATAATCTACAAGTCCGGCACATAAAGGGGGTGGAAAACCTGATTGCAGACTCCTTATCCCGAGCTCCAGTGGAAATGTAGCAGCTACTCTCCAGACGCACCAGGTGATCACCTCCTTCGCGCCCGCGCTACGAAGGTCTTTGGAGGGGGGGTGTGTTACGAACCCCTCCACCGATTGTCTTCATCTACCTACCCAGCACCACGAGCAACGCCATCTAGGGACGAAACACGAGTATGGCTCGTCTTAGTTACCACTCCCGGGTTTCCCTTCTCCATATCCTGGTTGTTGCGTCACTTCCGCCTCAGTCTACTTTGTCAGCTCCAATTCGAGGAGAGGACACACTTCACTCTGGGAAGCGACCACAGGATCACCTATCCTGGAAACCTACGGCACAGTGACTATTTACCGTCTTCTACCATACTCAGCCTTGCTCGTCAGCCATCTCAGCTCCTCACTTAAGTATTTGTAATCTTGTATTGCCTCTACCCCCTCCACATTGCTTCACTATTGTTTTATGTTTTATTACTATGTATATACTGTTCGTGTTTAGGTTAAGTTTGGTTAAGGGTAGTTTATAAGCTGAATATTTTGTTAAGGAATTTATGGTACTTTATTATATACAACGAAAACTCTCATCCTTTGTCTACCCTTTTATGTCCGATTGTCTTTGTTTTTTTTTTGTTGTTACCTGTTGGGATCTGGGTAGACGTATAACTATATTCTAAATCCCCAACTCGTAACAGTAATCATTAACCTAAATAGGGATTTTGCAATGTATTACACTGGAAGTACTGGGATTACGGGTTTTCATTTGCAGATACGACCGTCGCCACATTTTTGAGGAAGCACACAGCAGATACGTTACCTGCACTACCTGGGGATGGATTTCCCTCCATGGTGTGGGTGATGTGACACAAATTGAGAGAAAGTTCACTGCTCAGAAATATATAGACATCATGCAAAATTTCTTCCTTCCTTCCCTGCAAGAACGAAACTTCCCATTCCCACCAGGTCCAGTCAGTTTCATGTAGGATCGCTGTCCCATCCACGCAACGAGAGTACTGTAGTCACGGACTGGTTTCAACAGCAAGATAATTTGCTTCTGATGGAGTGGCCAAGCAAGGGTTGCGACTATAATCCTATAGAAAATCTATGGGGGACAATGGTCAATACGTGGGAGACTGAGACAGAGAGGACATCTCAACAGCTGATGGCCCGTACGAGAAGGCAATAGTAAATGTTCTGTCAACAACCGCAGCTCATTAAGAACCTCGTCTCTTCAATGCCTGAGAGACGCTAGGCTGTTATTGAGAAGGCAGAAGGATGGACAGTATATTAAATGTGAAATAAATGCTAATACTATTAACAGTAGTAATATTGAGGTAATGGGTGAGTTATGATTACCCTCCACCTGAGTAAATTATACAAGGCACGTGATAATGATCAAACTAAATGATTATTTGAAGCTTGATGGAACGGTCACTTAAGCAACATGTTAGACAATGAATTTGTAAATTGGCCGAAAAAATTAGCAATTACTTTAGTCTAGAGGAAAATGATAAGGCTTAATTTTTCTACCACTATGTAATGATCGCATATGATGGATAACTAGTAGCTTGGCAGAGTTTGAATCTCACTGTGTGCGTGTGGAGGAGGGGGGGGGGGGGGAAGTAAGCACAAAAACAAAGAGTATTTTTAGAGGTTCATTTAAAAATTAGCATATCACTCTCCTCAGTTATAGCAATTCAACCCCCTTAGAGTAACTGCAAATTTACAATTTCAGATAAAGCGGACTTCTCGGAGTAATTGTACACACACCCACGCGTGTATGTAATATATATATGTATTATATAAAAATTAGAGAACAAAACATAGCCACGAAGGAAAACCAAGAGCACATTTTGTAGTTATGATTGAACTGCTGATCCCTGACCGGCGCTGCTCGCCAGGCGGGCCTGGCCACCCTTACATGATGTAGTGCACAAAATTGCACACTGGGAAAGTTTTTATGGCCAGTCGATACTATGGAGGTCAAATTTAATGAATCGTAAAATTCACTGAAATTCACTGTTAAATAACTGTATTTAGTTATGGGATAGTGTGCAAATAAAAGCAACATCTACACCTGGCAGTATAATCGCTTAAGACGTTGCTCTCGGTGCTTATTAGCTTACTTGCTAAGTCTCAGCATATAATTATATAGTGCTATCATTTGAAAGTCGTTTACCAAGAAAAATGGTTATGCGAGCCAATCCATAGGGTATTTAATGTATACCTTCCTCCCTAATTATGAACGTGGCCTGTTTGAATGAATTAGGAATATTGAAAAGTTTTGCATATATGGCAACTTATCGTTTCGCATTATTTATTTTATTATCATTATTATTATTATTATTATTATTATTATTATTATTATTATTATTATTATTATTATTATATTTTTTTATTATCTATTGTTATTTATTATTTATTATTATTATTGTTGTTTATCATTATTACATTTTCACCCCCAGGCCTTGATGTCGATCATTGACCTGTTGCCCGGGTGGGCTAATACCGGAAACAAAAATAATACAAAAAAATAAATAAAATTTATACAGTTAAGAATCAACATTGCACAAATATGTCTGCAATACGGCATCCAACAAAGCAAGCCTCCCAAGTGAGAACTCTACAAGTCAGGCCTCCATAGCAACACTCTACAAATTAAGCCTCCAGTCCAGAGTGAACACTCAGCAAATAAAGCCTCCTTAGTGAGCACGCAACTAAGCTTCATCACAGCTTACCATCCACAGACAAATGGCTTCGTCGAAAAAACCAATCGTAAAATCCTTGAGATTCTTTTGTCATATCGTGAATCCAATTCACAATGCATGAGAGGATTGGTTTGCTCAAATAGTGTGATAACTGTTTTGGTATCACATTAATTTTTAAAATTAAATTCTGGAACTCTTACGTGGCAAAGTGGCAAGGCGTTTTCTGTTTTATTGCTGAAGCAGGCATATGCACAGATATAATCAAAGGCATTTCGTCTTATTAACTTTCCTCCTTTAGTTGACAATCTCTCTTCCCTTTCTCTTCGGCACAATGTTGCTTCACTCTCTCTCTTTTACAGGTGCTTTAACGGGCAATGTTCTGTGGATTTGGCATCCTGCGTACCACCAGCAAGGCCGTGGGCTCGTAACACACGTCTTGCCCGCGGTGCCCACCATTTCTCTTTAGATGTCGGTCACACTAGAATAACCCGTTATAGTACATCCTTCTTTCCTCACATAGCCAAACTGTGGAATGCTCTGCCTTCTGTATTTCCACACTCATACAATCTGTCTCGGTTTAAAATGCTGGTTTTCCGGCATTTTCTATTTTTAATTTATTTTTATTCTTATTTTTTCGCCACCCAGGCCCCAATGTGGGCCGATGACCTGTGCCTGGGTGGGCTATTCCCCGTAAAAAAAAATCTGAGAGAATATATTGTGAATTTTCTCCAGGGAAGTGTTGTGAATATCACTTTGAGATAAAACTTCTGTTAAGTGTGAACCTCCTTGTCTAGTGGAAATCACCGTAATATGTTGTTTAGGGCACAGACAAATGTTTTACCTTCTGACATACTCTCAGGCAAATCTCGCCTTGTCTTCAGTGTCTATTTCTCTACTTAGCAAATCAGCAGCTTCACAGACATCCACTGTCAAGTATGGACATGTTTAGCAGCGTCACGACTGAAATGATTTATAAACAACACAAACAGGCAAGTCTATAACATTATAAATAGGTTACGCTCTCATGGTTAGAGAACCTGAATGAATCTCCCAACTTTCGCCCAAATTTTCAGGTCCATTCCTTATTACTGCAAAGGAAAACAGCAACAGGTTTAAAATTTTTAAATCAAACACAAACATCAGACGTAGTATATGCGGCCAGACTTAATAGGATACACCCAGAGTTCCTACCAGGGATGTTAATGATATCCCGGACACATTTGCTCAAACCGCAAGCATATCAAGTGCACAAGCTGCATTTAATGATTATCGTTTAAAACTACGCTCTGTAACCCAATTGCAATTTTTTTATCTCCAGTTTCTATAATTTACCAATGACAAGCACATAGCAGATTTTTTCCAATTTATATCATACCCAATGACAAGCTCATCGCTGATTCAATTAATACAGGTTTAAGATGCGTGGATGCCCACCTCTTGCTTGTACACACTCTTTATTTAAGCCCTAGTTTTCAAAACACAGGAGGTAGTATTTCTTTTCTCATTTGTCACAGAATCAATGTTACCGCATGCCGCAAATCTGTAATTTTTCCCCTTTATCTAGAAGCAACGCTGCCACATACTGTACTTCTATTGTTATTGAATTTCCAATGGTCTCACTGCATGAGAAATGGAACCTCTCCCAATACATGTAATGACACACTTGTGACCCTAGGTAATCAAACTGAGCATTAATAGTGCCTGATCACTTCTTATTTATTTTAGCAATGGATGATCCTAAGGTGATGCCCCAGTGTAAATTGTCATATTTATGTTTGTATGTATGTCCGGCCTATGCATTCACGTTTATTCCTGCTGCAGAAGGAATATGTGAACTGGCACTCATACAAACGACTGCCCGCACACCACTTACACAATGTGTTTATACACCTGGTTCCACGAATACCGTGTTCCATGCACATCCTCATAGCGTGTGATATATTTTTCTTGACCAACAGTGTCATTTGACTACGCCAGGATGGTGGTAAGCTCTTCCTAGTTCAAGGTTATTATTTTATTTTCTGGCTTTAGACTATTGTAAAATCACCAGTAGTGCCATCATAGCCTTGCCAGCCCTTCATCTTTTTTCATTTTTTACTTTAATTTGGTTTTAACTTCAGTTCTGATATCTTCATTCTTTAAATGTTAAGATTGCTCCCAGCAAACACAATCTAGTTTCTGATAATTTAACATTATTTACTTATCTCAATGAAACACAAACCCCTTCATATGAAGATATTTTGCAATTTTATTTTTCTTCTGGTCTGTAATTCCCAGTTTTTGTTGTACCAACTTTCATTCTTATTTTATAATTTTTTGTATGTTTTAATATCACAGGTACATCACTTCAAAAGTTGCAATTGTACTGTTTAAAGCATTCACATGTAAGGCATTTAAGGCTAGGAATTCAGACTCTCAACCCTCGGTTATAAATTCCTCAGTTTAGCTACAGCACATTTTATCTTTTATAACATGGATTGGCATCCATAGGTTATATTTTATACTTCAAGGTTAGTTTACTCCTTATAGAACTAGGAGGGTGGTGGCCAATCAAGGTATTTGCCCCTGTCTAACAGACGGTAATAGTAATATAAATATAGGTTACATACATTAGGTTTATTTTCTCAACAAATGGAAAAAAGAACATTTGGGTTTGAATAATTAACCCATAAACATTTATGAATGTACTGTCAGTGCCAGTGCACCTTATACTGACTCAACAGACTTTATAATCAGCAATTACAACAGGTAACTGAAAGCTATAACACACAGATGATTAGACTATGTATATGATCAACGATCTCATCACTTTTTACTATATAAAAAATGCTAATGTTTCTTTAAGCTGTACAAAGAAATTAAAGACTTCAGCAGCCATTCCACATCACTATAAAGTTAAAAGAAATCCCCATTGTCATTTCATCGTTGATTTAACATTGACACAACGATAACCCACTGACGTCATTCTTTTAACAGAACACAAACCATTCCACACAATTATGTACTATCAGCTTACTAAAGTATCTTGGTCTAGATTTAAAAAAAAATAATCTTGTCAGTTTACCTCTTTTAATTCGGACAGAGAATGAATCTACTTCTGGTGAAAATTCAGTGTAATAAAGATGCTATTGGAAATTATAGTCATGCTAGTTAGTTAGCTAGTTAGTTATTATATCTTTCAAAATCTGCTTTTGTGTAGCAACTAAATAAGAAAATTAGATGCGCTCTGATCTCCTGGAATCTCCAGTTAATGGAGTAAGTTTACGCACATAACTTTCAGAATATTTCTCGACTTCATAGATGAAATGAGCAACTTCTATCCGTTCCGAGTCGGTGAATTGATAAGTGTATAATTTGTATAAGTATTGATGTTCTCATAATCTTTTAGCACCAGCTGGTGAGGAACTCCAGACACTTCACCTACCTTCACCACCAAGTGACGGACGTTGGACACCTCACCTGTCAACAGTCTGCTTCACACTGTGGGTGAGAGGGCCACACTGCCGCCTATCTCTAACATATACTGTATAATAATAAAGTATAATCATTTGTTTACATTTTTTTAACTAAGATCAATTCTTGTTGACGCGCTCTATCTTTGTTATTGATTCATATTTATTGTTTATGCTTTTTTCCTATTTGCAGTAATTTACATTCACGGAGATATTTGTGTGTTGCATAATAAGAGACCTGTGACCGGAAGAGCTGGGGTGGAGAATGTCACGATAATACGTTTACCTGCTGGCGGGGGGGGTGGGGGGGGGGGTACATCTCTCTCTAATATGTGTATGAGTATTGAATGTGCATGTGCTGGAATCAACCGTATTGGCGGTGTCGTGATGACATGCTGTACGCAATTAATACTGTTTGGTTTTCTATTAGACGCTTATGAATAGCCATTTTTCACTCACTCTCTGCGAAGAGAATATGTACTGTCTTTAAGTACTAAAGTGTAGAACTAGGGTAAAGTAGGAGCGAGCGTAGACCAGCTGTGGTGTCTCACTGATCACAGTTTTAAGACATTTAAGAAAAACACACACACAAATCTGAGACAACTTGCTGTACAGTCGACGAACAATGATAACAGCTTACCTGAGCAGGTAGACCTATCTATCTTTTATTATTATCAAGATAGTTAAATATTTTTATTTTTAATAAATCCAAAAGTGTACTACAGTGTTTCTTTTTATTGATATTATGGTCAGCAAATTTTATTTAGCTCATCATAAACTGATTAAGAAAAGAAGAGACGTGTGGCATACTCGCCATGTGCCTACGTGTGTGTAGGTTTTTAAGTGCACATGCATGTATGACTGCAGAATATTAAGAGGATTATTCATCCCTCTGTAGATGTTTTCTTTCAATAATCTTACAAGAAGCACTGTATGCAGATCCATGTACTGTACATAGCCAAGGGTAATAATAATAATAATAATAATAATAATAATAATAATAATAATATAAAATAATAAAAATGATAATAATAATAATAATAATAATAATAATGATAATAAAATAATAATAATATAACAATAATAATAATAATAATAATAATAATAATATTATTAATAATAATAATAATAATAATAATAATAATAATAATAATAATAATAATAATAATAATATAAAATAATAAAAATGATAATAATAATAATAATAATAATAATAATGATAATAAAATAATAATAATAGAACAATAATAATAATAATAATAATAATAATAATATTAATAATAATAATAATAATAATATGAACATACATAGACAGTTAAAAAGAAGACAGACAGACAGACAGAGGTTAAGCTGAACATATATCGACAGTTAAAAAAGACAGACAGACAGACTAATATAAAAAACACAAAAAAGAGACAAAGATGAAGATCGCAAAACAGATAAAAATATAAAAGAAAAAGAAAGATAAAGTGAGAGAGAAACCAATGAACCAGGACGTATACCTTGACGCAGAGAAGTAAATTGAACTGAGTGTAGTTGATTTTTTTCCTTGTAGCAGTTCTCTCCATAAAAGTGAATAACATCAGAACCTTATATACTGGTGGCAAGATTTTTGCCTAACCTAACCTAACGTAAACTCAACTAACCAAACTTGACCTGACCTAACCTAGCATAACCTAACCTAACCTTGTACATAGCTGGTGACATTTTGCCTAACTTAACTTGACCTGACCTGACCTAACTTGACCTAACCTAACGTAACCTGACCAAACCTAACTTGACCTGACCTAACATAACCTGACCTAACCTAACCTGACCTGACCTGACCCGACCTGACCTAACCTACCCTATCCTAACCGAACCTTCTCTTTAACCTAAAAATGGCTACAATTCTTCCCCTTAACCTAAAAAAGCTAACATCCTTTCCCTTTCCACAACTTGAGAGGTAAATCCCCAGGTGAGATGAGTTAGCTTTGAACAGCTAACGTGTCAGAGAGGCCATAGTCTTAATAAATTCCAGCTAAACCAAGATAACGAAGCTTTGGTGATTAGGTTAGGTTAGATTAGATTAGGCTAGGTCAAGTTAGTTAGATTAGATTAGGTTAGGTCAAGTTAGGTTCGATTAGATTAGGTTAGGTTAGTTTAAGTTACGTTAGGTAAGATTAGATTAATTTAGGTTAGCTTATGATTTAGCAAAAGCGTAATTTATCTTATATGCAACCGTGATGGATGGTCAGGTCAGCTCACACAACAAAAACCTGTGTCTCTTGATGTAATCGTTCCAATCACCACTAACCTAACCCAAACACCATCAACTGAGATCCCCCCCCCCCACCAAACAACTAATACGTTCTGATACGGTACTAACCCCCTAACGAAGCCTAACCGTAGTAAAACGTGATTGCTAGGAGAATAATGAGCTGGTGGACAATAGCGTGAGTGTTGTGTTGTTTCAGTAATGATTGATCTCCAGTAACAGCGGCACCCATGTATCAAGTTCCTCTCCTGTTGGCCAATGTAACCTAACCTAACCTAACCTAATCTTAAATAACCTAACCTAACCTAACCTAACCCAATCTTAACTAACCAAACCTAACCTAACCTAACCCAGGAATCAAATAAGCCTCCAATTAACCGAGTCTCGTTGAACTAAATATAGAAGATAATGAATTCCTGAAAAGAATCGAGGATGAGAAAGAATGAGATCAGAGTTGTAATGCAAAAAGGTAGAAATCTGATTGGTTATACTGCCTAGTCTGGGGGGGGGGGGGGGGAGGGCAAGAGACCACAAAAAAGGTATTACTGACTGATTTTAACTTGAGCTTTTGAATACTCCCTTATTTTTATCAACATTAGGTTAGGTTAGATTAAGTCAAGTCAGGTTAGATTAAGTTCCTAGAAATATATGTACAGTAACTAGTAAGTGCTGATCAGCTTAACAATATTGAGAAAAAGTGACAACAAAACAATTAAAAGTTGTTAATGTTACCAGTCAAAGGGTAAATAATATATATGTTTACTACCACGTGTTTTATGGCTGAAGTGAATATTAATGTTGCACAAATTATACCATTACGTTACAGGATTATTTATTTATGTTGCATTAACTTGCAATGTTTACTGTATTATCGAATATTTATGTTTAATTATATAACTATTAAAACTATATATATATATATATATATATATATATATATATATATATATATATATATATATATATATATATATATATATATATATATATATATATATATATATATATATATATCGTATGTTCAAGTGAAATACCATGTTGCAGAGTATTATAGTACTGTATGTTGCAAATTCACTATCTATCAAGCATAATGGAATATTTATATTGCAATATATCAGACACTCGATTAACCGATGTTGCACTATCCAACACGACTGAATATTTATGTTGCACAATATTGCAGGGTGTCGGGGGAGAAGGAAGGCTTAATCGAGGCGTCATCAAGAACAGCTTACCATGGTTCTGCGTCAAGGTGCTGTTAGGTATTAAAATTAGAGTCCCCACCTCACACCCTCCCCTCACACCCCAACCCCTCACCTCCTTGCCCCACCTCACACCCCTAACCTCACCTCACACCCCTCCCCCTCCCCTAACCCCACCTCACTCCCATACCCTCTCCCATACCCCCCCCCCTCCCCGTAGATGCCACTTTCTCGCCAGCTGCGTTGAGAATATTGATATCGAATTGACGATCCAGAGACTGAGGACATTTGGCGTTCCAGCTTAGTGTGTGGGTAAATGGCGACACAGCTTATTTTCACAGGAGGTAACTTACAACATCAAAGCTTAAGTGATACATAATGTGACATAAACAAGCTTACATCAAAGCTTAAGTGATACATAACGTGACACAAACAAACTTACATCAAAACTTAAGTGACACATAAGATAAATAAAATGATAGGTATAAATATATATCAAAATACATATTCCTATTACCACTAACACAGATCCTTAGGTAGTCCAAATGTATTCCCAAAAGACAAACACACATGACACTTGACACATGATACAGGACAGATAACACATGACCCTGACACATGATTTCTGACATATAACACATGATCCTGACACATGACCTCTGATATGTAACACATGACCTATGTTATAGCTGGTTAACAAATGATCGTGGGCCCTTCGTGCCCGGTGGCTAGTCCTGTGGTACAGTTTACCGAGGTTGTTATAATCATGGTTGTGGTTGTTATAATCATAAACCTGGTTGTTATAATCATAGTCGTGGTTGTTATAATCATGGTCGTAGTTGTTATAATCATGGTCGTGGTTGTTATAATCATGGTCGTGGTTGATATAATCATGGTCGTGGTTGTTATAATTATGGTCGTAGTCGTGATACTTACAGTATCTGATATACTATAGGACTAGGTGTGTGTCTGTTTGTGTGTGTATGTGTCTGTTCTGAGCAGCCGAAACGGCACAATCGTTTTTCATCAAACCTTGTGGATAAATTGCAAAAAATTCGTAGAGTGGAACAAACCTGGTCCCATATCGATGGTTTCTTTAGGAAGACATTAGTTAACCATTTTATTTAAGCTGGAAACCAATGCAAGTCTACGGACTTGGCGCACCCTCATTCGCTGTACTCTGTCAGCCCACGATTGTAGTTATCGTACGGCTCCCTCCTCCTCCCCCCACTTTTTTTCGAAGCCTACTTTTTTAATTAATGTTGTTTGGATTGTAGTGGCCCCTGTCTCATGAACAGAAGTATTATATGAATGGGTTATTTACATCTGATTTATATTCAGATTTATCCCCTGTAACTTTCCACTGGCTATGAGGTGACATGTTCAATTCACGTGATAAGGTGTGCCCACGGGAAGCTGCATCATACTATGCTGAGTAAGGGCATAAGTAGCCGGCTCTCTGGCCACCTAAAGAGCGCAGTAGTTTGATATCCTTGACTAGAGGAAGACGTTATTTGAGAGCAGCAGTGGATGGCTCTGTATTCCCTCTAGGGGGAGCGACGTACCTATTCCGTTCTCCCTCGATGGGTCACTACTCAAAGTCTCACTTATGACTTTATATAGAACGGACGTAGATTCACGTCTATTTACATAGACGCCGTCCCTTCCTCACCACACTCATAAATAGTGGAACTTGAGGTTGATCTACACTCAGGAATTATATACATAATACTTTTTTAATAAAACAAGAAACTTCAATTGGGTTTCGTTACTAAAGCCCAATATAATATATGTGAACCAAACCTGGTTAACTTGGAGTTAACCAGCCGTTTCAGGAATAGTAAAGGAAGGAAGATGAGTAAATAGAAGAATGAAGAAAGGGAAACAGAAAATAGTTAGAGAAACAGGTGGGGGAGCTGAGTTTCATCATAATCGTGGTTGTTATAATCATAGTCATGGTTGTTATAATCATGGTCGTGGTTGTTATAATCATGGTCCTGGTTATTATAATCATGGTCCTGGTTGTTATAATCATGGTCGTGGTTGTTATAGTCATGGTCGTGATCGTGATACTTACAGTATCTAATATACTAAAAGAAGGAATAGAATATAGGTTAGAATAATTAGTTAAAGAAATATTCGCCATAAGGAGAGGTTAAAATCATAAAAAAATAAATTATTATGAATCACCGATGATGATTCCGAGATAAATTATATTATGAAGAGAAGTGACCTTGATTCTGGTTAGATTAATCACCATCTTCTTAAGTCATCACCTGTGTTAAGTCATCATAGCTATCATCTACGTTAGTCAGTTTTAGGCCCATCTCACATGATTGACCGACCATCGATGTTCTTTCCGCGCGAGGGTGTTAGTTTTCAATGCGTCTTATTATTTACGCTGGTGGATGTAAGACCTCCTACCCTCACTGACGCAGCTATGGTCAATTTGGTGTTATTCTTGTTTATAAATGCCTTCTAATCTGTCTCAAGTTTATCCGTCCTGTCTATTGCCATGCCAACTGTCTGTTCGTCTTCGTGGTGTTTGAATGTAAGCCGGTCTGTACTCTTTGTGTCGTCAAATCTGTCTGTCTTATCCGTTGTTGGCGTGTGTCTGCCTGTTTGTCTAATGTGAACCAGTCAGTCAGCTATCTGTCTGTCATGTTAGTTGCCATATTGTCTATTTGTGCATGTATGAATCTGTCTATTTTTGTCAACCTCCTGTCTGTTTCATTGTCATTATTCACCCTGTGTCTATTGTAGTCATCTTCTCCATGCATTCCTGTTATTATCTTTTTATCTCTTCTCCTTTTCCATGAGCCACAGGAATAAGTATACACTGTATCTGTAAGGTCGTCTGGTAACGTTGAAACTGCACATCCAGACGCATGATGAAACTCAGCTCCCCCACACCTGTTATCTCTAACTATTTTCTGTTTACCCTTCTTTATTCTTCTATTTACTCATCTTCATTCCTTTACTAATCCAAACAACATTAAAAAAAGAAGTAGGCTGAGAAAAAAAGTGGGGGGAGGAGGAGGGAGGCGTAGGATAACTGCAATAGTGAGCTGACAGCGTACAGCAAATGAGGGTGCCCCTTGTCAGTAGACTTGCATCGTTTTCCACTGTAAATAAAATGGTTATGTAATGGCTTCCTAAGGAAACCATAGACATGGGACCAGGTTTGTTCCACTCTATGAATTTTTTGCCCAGAACAGACACACATACACACACACACACACACACACACGCCTAGTCCTATAGTGTATTAGATAAAAGGTTCTGTCGAAGTTAACCAGACTGGTACATTTATATTATATTGGGTTAGACGACCAAACTGGTGATGAGAAAAGACACCTACGTAAATGTACCAACTCTTTCAGTCCTTTGATAGACAAATTGGACGTTAGCACAGTCAGGGACCAGGCTGTAAGGAAGGTACGTAAACCTTAATTGTTGGCGATTCCAAGGTACGATACCTGGACAGAGCTTTTAGTGGTAAAAACAAAAATAGGATGAGGGTGTGTTTGCCAGGAGCTGGGGTGGAGGATATAGTTCACAGGATGGAAAATATCTTGTCTGGTAATGAGAACATACCCATTATCTGCCTCAGTGCAGGAGGCAATGATATTGGTCGGTGTAGGAGTAAGGAGCTTCTTGATAAGTTCAAGGCAGCTATAGAATGTATCAGGTCGAAGGGAGGGATCCCTATCATATGTGGTGTCCTGCCGAAAAGGAGAGTTGGCAATGAATGGTTGTCAAGGGCAGTTGGTGTCAACGGCTGTCTTGACAGATATTGCAAGTCAATATCAGTCCCATTCATTGACAACTGGGACAACTTCTACGGCAGAAGGGACCTTTATGCTAGGGATAGGGTGCATCTGTCTAGGGATGGGGTGGCAACCCTGGCTGGTTCTCTCGAGAGGGCAGTTCAAAAGATGTCGAAGCCCTTAAACTGCTTGGGGAACATATGAGCACAGGGGTGGAGGAGACTGCAGTGGGAGTGGGTAAACAAAGTGAAAGACTACAAGGAAATAGTGCTTGATATTATGACAAAACTAAATTAGGCTGGGAGTTAAAACCTAAACACGACAAAGAGAGGACTCGGAACACTACTAACTTATATGTCTACTATGCAAACAGTAGAAGTATGAGAAACAAAATGGATGAAATCAGGGCGTTGGCATGTACCGAACAATTCGATGTAATGTTATTCACCGAAACATGGATAAACCTAGACTCACGTGATTAACCTGTCGAATACCAAATTGCAGGTTACAAATTATTCCATACCTATAGGCAGATTAGGAAAGTAGGAGGAGCAGCAATCTATGTCAGGGATAATCTGAAATGTGAAATAAATAAGGAAATAAAAACTAAACGGAATACAGAAACAATTTGGATAGAATTAATCGATGGTAGGGAAAATTAATAGCAGGAGTAATATATATAGACCTCCTCATCTTGATAGAATTAATGATCGACTTATTTGGAATGAAATGCGCAGGGCTCACATACATAGCAAAGTCTGTATAGTAGGCGACTTTATCTTTAGCCAAATAGATTGGATTGACCTCACGGGTAATTCAGAATCATAGGATTTTCTTGAAACAATTCAGGACTGTTTCCTAAGCCAACATATAACCGAACCTACCCGGGGTAAAAATATACTCGATTTAGTTCTGTCAAACAGAGAAAACCCTCATTAGTAATGTCGAGGTAGGGAACGAACCTGCTACCAAAGATCACAAATATATTAGATTCCAGTTAGAATTTCAGAAAAGACGCAAGTAAAATTCCAGTGAAGCCCCAGATTTCAGAAGGGCAAACTTTGATAGTTTGAAGAGGCAGCTGAGAGATGGGGTATCACGCTTGGGGGTGAATTACATGACCTTACATGAGGTGATCTCACACAATGTACCCACACAGGGCCACCTCACTTTACCCGGAGACCTGACGGTTGAGAATGACCTGATAACGAGATCTGAGGTTGACGAGTTCCACAACAACTTAAATAATGAGTTACTTAATGCACAAAGGAAGAACATACCATACAGAAAACTCAGATCAAACAACAATAACCCTAAATGGATAAATATTTATTTCAATAACATTATTGGACAAAGGAAGGCTATTGGTAGGAGAATAAATTGTGGTGAAGTTTACCTCCGACATTATTATAAAGTATTGACCGGTAGGGTTAAGACCGAGATAAGAAAAGCATAGAGGAATAATGAACTGAAGGTAGCAAGGGAGGCGAAGTCAAACCCCAAGGATTTCTATCAAATGAATCAAACTAAAACACGAGAAAAGATTGGACCAATACAGTCAGATACCGGTGAGCTAACTGATAACGACGGAGAAATTAGCAATAATCTGAATAAATATTATTCAACAGTTTTCACCACCGAAAATTTAAACATGATACCCGAGGCACCGACTCTATACAAAGATATTGAAGAAATAAATTAAGCAAGATAGCAGTGACTAGTAACGATGTTAGTCAACAAATAGACAAACTAAAGCCTAATAAGTCACCTGGTCCCGATGAGATATTTGCCAGAGTAATAAAGGAATATAAGGAAGAGCTTAATATGCTCTTAGCAAAGTTGTTTAACATGTCCTTAAAAACGGGTGTAGTACCAGAATCCTGGAGGATAGCGAATGTAATACCGATTTTCAACAAGGGAGGTTGATCATTATCCCCTTACTACCGTCCAATCAGTTTAACATCAATTATAGGCAAATTAATGGAAGCAATCATTTTAAACTATATTCGAAATCACCTGGAGAAGCACAAGTTGATCAATGATTCTCAACATGGCTTCACAATT
The DNA here is from genome assembly GCA_958450375.1 of Homarus gammarus. Taxonomy (NCBI): domain Eukaryota; kingdom Metazoa; phylum Arthropoda; class Malacostraca; order Decapoda; family Nephropidae; genus Homarus; species Homarus gammarus. The sequence goes on from CAUDMG010001714.1 coordinate 97,451, forward strand.
AGCCCACCCGGACACACGTCAAACGACCCACAACGGGCCTGGGGGGGGCGTTCATGTCTAATTAATCTTTGTCTGTTTTCGAATCAGTGGACGAGGGGCACAATTATGATGTGGTATATCTCGACTTTAGCAAGCCTTCGACAGAGTCCCCCACGAAAGACTAATAAGAAAAGTGGAGGCTCATGGCATTAAAGGAGATATTCTAAAATGGATGAGGGCGTGGTTACAGGACAGGAAACAGAGAGTGAGCATTAAAGGCACTAAATCCGATTGGAGCAACGTCACTAGTGGAGTTCCCCAAGGCTCAGTACTTGAACTATTATTATTTATTATATACAAAAACGACATAGATATCGGCATTCGAATGGTCTGAAAAATGGCAGATGAAATTCAATGTGGACAAATGTAAAGTACTCAGTATAGGAGATGTAAACAGGGAAACCAGATACCAGATGAACAACGATATTATTGAGTAATCCTAGTGCGAGAAACATTTAGGAGTAATGATAAGTAGGAATCTTAAGCCAAGTAAACAGTATGTATTTGCTCGAAACAAGGCTAATAAAGTATTTGGGTTCATACAAAGGAGAGTTAGTTACAAGACTAGCGAGGTTATCCTAAAACTATACTTTGCGCTTGAGAGACCTCACTTGGATTACGCAGTTCAATTCTGGTCAAAGTATTACAGAATGGATATAGAATCATTGGAAAGAATTCAGAGGAGAATGACAAGACTAATCCCTGGTATTAGAAACCTTGAGTACAGAGACAGGTTAAGGCATCTTAATGTGCATTCCCTCGAGTGACGTAGAGTGAGGGGCGATATGATAGAGGTGTATAAATGGAAGTCGGGGCTGAACAAAGGGGACATTACAAAGGTACTCAAACTATCCAACCAGGAGCGAATTCGTAACAATGGTTTTAAATAAGACAAATTCAGATTTAGTCGCGAAATAGGTAATCATTGGTTTGGAAACAGAGTAGTGGACGAGTGGAACAAGTTACCAAATATCATGATTAATTTGAATACGCTGGATAGCTTCAAACATAGGTTGGATGGCTATATGATCAATAGGGGTTAGGTGTAAATGGGACTGCCCAGTACCGGCCAATAGACCCGCTGCAGTTTCCTCCATTCTTATGTCCTTATGTTTTTAATGTGTAAGTTTGTTTACTGTCCATGATATATTATGTGTCAGTAGCACATATCGATACTTCATATTACACACAGAGTAATATAAACTACGACATGACTTACCTGAATTAGCAAAGGTTCAGTACACAATGACATACCTGGGTCAAAAAATACTCAACTCTTCAAAAGATTCTTAAAAGGTGGAAAAAATATCACCGTGTTAGAGTAGTGTTTGTATTGAAGTCACACTGTGTTGCTGGCGTGTTGTTGACTGTACTGTGAACTGAGACCTGCAGGATTCCTTACTCTGTTGATTACAGAGCGTATTTCAGAGACGCTGGAAACATTAAAGATATGTAAAGTTGGAATGAAGTCAAGAGGTATAAAGGAGTGAAAAATGGCGAAAACAAAAGAAACGATTAATGGCGTGGGTGAGGGACTAGTACTGCCCATGTGCTGTCTGTAAGAAGGCTGTTGACAGTAACTAAAAAATGTGTGGAAGGTAGTGTGGAAGGTAGGCACACAAGAGGAGCAGTGGTGTAAAGGACAGACAGCAGGATGTTGCTGACTTTAAGTGTGCTATTTGTTCAGGTAATCATGTGGCGTAACAAGGTTGGGAAAAACTAGACACTTGTGTTATATCCCTTACTCTATCGATGAGTTCTCTTACCTGGGCGACATGATCAGTGCTGGTGGGGGTGCTGAAGCCTGAACAGTTGCGGGAGTCAGAAATGGCTGGAGGGAGTTGAAAGACCTGCTGCCTTTATTGACGACAAGGTGGACCTACAGTACTTTTACTTGTATAGGGAAGAGTGTCTGTGACTGGTGTGGGAAGTGTGATGCTGTATGGCAGTGTGACATGGACAGTGGTTCCTACACAGGCAGGTTTGAGGCAGCTGAAATATGCCTAGTGAGGTGGATACGTAATGTGACACTGGAATATAGAAAACCCTGTTCAGAGGTAAGAAGCCAGCTGACTATTGGGAGGATTGGTGAGGTTTTGTGTACAAGTAAGCTGAGGCAGATAACATAAGAACATAAGAATGGAGGAAACTGCAGCGGGCCTATTGGCCCATACTGGGCAGTCCCGTTTACACCCAACCCCTATTGCTCACATAAGCATCCAACCTATGTTTGAAGCTATTCAGCGTATTCGAGTTAATGATGATATTTGGTAACTTGTTCCATTCATCCACTACTCTGTTTTCAAACCAGTGTTTACCTATTTCATGCAGAAATCTAAATTTGTCTAATTTAAAACCAATGTTACGAGTTCGCTCCTGGTTGGATAGTTTAGCCCTGCCTTCCACTTAAACACCTCTATCAGGTCGCCCCCCACTCTACGTCTCTCGAGGGAGTGCAAATTAAGATGCTTTAACCTGTCTCTATACTCAAGGTTCCTAATGCCCGGGATTAGTCTTGTCATTCTCCTCTGATTTCTTTCCAAGGATTCTATATCCATTCTGTAATACGGTGACCAGAACTGAACTGGGTAATCCAGGTGTGGTCTCACAAGAGCAAGATACAGCTTTAGGATGACCTTGCTAGTCTTGTAACTAACACTCCTTTGTATGAACCCAAGTACCTTATTAGCCTTGTTACGAGCAAAAACACAGTGTTTGCTTGGCTTAAGGTTCCTACTTATCATTACTCCTAAATCTCTCTCGCAGTCGTATTTCTCTATGGCATCGTTCTTCATCTGGTATCTGGTTTCCCTGTTTACATCTCCTATACTGAGTACTTTACATTTGTCCACGTTGAATTTCATCTGCCATTTTTCAGACCATTCGAAAAATTTGTTTAGATCTTCCTATAGGTTTGCTGAGTCCTCGTCAGATTTAATAACACTTCCTATTTTAGTGTCATCAGCAAATTTGCTTATGTTGCTGTCTATGCCGATATCTATGTCGTTTATGTATATAATAAATAAAAATGGTCCAATGTTACGAACCCCTCCACCTATTGTCATGATCTACCTGCCCAGCACCACGAGCAACGCCATCTAGGGACGAGACACGAGTATGACTCGTCTTATTTACCACTCCGGGGTTTCCCTTCTCCATATCCTGGTTGTTGCGTCACTTCCTCCTAGTCTTCTATGTGAGCTCCAATTCGAGGAGAGAACACTTGGCTCTCGGAAGTGACCACAGGATCACCTATCCTGGAAACCTACGGCACAGTGACTACCTATCGTCTTCTACAATACTCAGCCTTGCTCGTCAGCCATCTCAGCTCCTCACTTAAGTATTTGTAATCTTGTATTGTCTCCTCCACCTCCACTTGCTTCACGATTGTTTTATGTTGTATTAATATGTATATACTGATAATGTTTAGGTTAAGTATGGTTAAAGGTAATTTATAGGAAGCTGATTATTTTGTTAAGGAATTCATGGTACTTTATTATACACTACGAAAGCTCTCATCCTTTTTCTACCCTTTTATAGTCCGATTGTCTTTGTTTTTTTTTTGTTGTTACATGTTGGGATCTGGGTAGACGTATAACTATATTCTAAATCCCCAACTCGTAACAAATGGCGACCGTGACAGGACCCGAACTTAAGTACCATATTCCTTCCTCCCTTGTTGCTCAGTGTTAATTATTCCTCCCAGTCACTTCTGTTCACAATTGCTTTACGGTGGTTTAAAGTTTCCTTCATATGTGTGTGCATATATTGGTATTATCGTACAGTAAGAGTGACAGACGCAGGATATTAGGTTCCAAGTGTCATAAAGCTTACCTGTTATTACACGTGGCAGTCGTGTAGTAAGTCTTATCGAGTGTAGGGAAGAATCCGGATCTGTTTAATGCCGTACCCTCACTCCAGAGTAGGCTGTTCCATAGTCACTAGTTTAGGGTGAAGTGATATCTTGGGACGCCCCGCTCTACCAGGACCCCATAATTATAAAGCCTCAATTATTGTTCTTCTCATTATCTCATTCAGGGTCAATCATACCAAACTCCAGGGTTGTTAATCCGGATCTTTATATAAATGCCGTAATACGCCCTTCCTCTTTCAAGTCTCTTATCCTTATATAAGGATCTTCTCAGAAGAACAATAATCATAAGTGTAATTTCCCTAGGTATAACTTGGTTAGTTTCCGGGACTTTCTGGCTATCCACTGCCGTGATAGTTTCTAGGGTTATCCACTTATCTTATCTTTTGACCATTAGTTAATTTATCCTATTTTTCTTAACAATGGCCACCTCAGGTTTTGATCTCCAGGATTTTATTGAAAATCCTTCCGTAGCTAAATTACGTGTTAATATCCTGAAGAAAGAATGGAAAGAAATAGCCAACTATTGCAATATCCCATTTTCACAGCAACTGACTAAGGAAATGATAAAAAATCATGTGATTGAAGTGTTGGTTCAACAAGAAGTTTTAAAAGAATCCGCTGTTGACAGATTAACGCCCATGTCCAAGAAACTTCAACCACTATCCACCACCCCTCCTCACTCAGAAGTTGCCTCAGGTCTGGCTAGCCCTCAAGAAGAAACACAACGAATAGACGCCTTAGAACTAGAACGAGCTAGGTTCGAGTTCCAAATCAAAATGAAAGAACTCGAGTTGGAACAGGCCAAGTTGGAGCAGGAGGGAAGGTCGGAACAGGCCAAGTTGGAACATGAGGATAGGTTGGAACAGGCCAAGTTGGAGCAGGAGGAAAAGTTGGAACAGGCTAAGTTGGAACAGGCCAAGTTGGAGCATGAGGGAATGTTGGAACAGGCCAAATTGGAGCATGAGGGAATGTTGGAACAGGCCAAGTTGGAGCATGAGGGAATGTTGGAACAGGCCAAGTTGGAGCAAAAGTTGGAGCATGAGGAAGGTCGGAACAGGCCACGTTGGAACATGAGGAAAGGTTGGAACAAGCCAAGTTGGAGCAGGAGGTTAGACTGAAAGAACTACAGGTAAGAGAGATAGAAGTCACCTTAACATCAGAGTTTAAATCTAAAGAAGTGGCCTTAAAAGAGAAACTAGCTGCTTTTAACCCTGGACGGGTCATTTAGGACTTTGGAGAAAATAGCCGTGAAGAATGAGTGGCCCAAGGACCAGTGGGTGTCAGTGTTAGTTCCTAAATTATATGGTAAGGCTCGTAGAGTTTATAACTGTTTAGACCAGACTGATGATTATGATAACGTAAAAAAGAATATCCTCACCTCTTATGCTATCACGCCAGATGGATACCGGCAGAAGTTTCGTAAACTAACCAAACCATTTTCACACACCTTTGTTGAGTTTGCTCAAGAAAAGCTTAGGTTTTTTAAGTGGTTAGAGGCTACAGAGACATCCACACTTCAGGATTTGTTAAATTTGGTAGTCCTGGAGGAGTGGAAGAGCAAGATACCATTTCACATCTTGAAGCATGTGGAGGAGCGTGGAGAGGTTAATTTAGGGCGTGCTGCTGAGCTGGCTGATGCGTACGCATTGCTGGTGGAGTCACTGGGCAGTAGAGAACGTGGTACTTCCCGACATGTTAGGTCCTCCTCTGATGATAACCTTGGGAACGTGAGTGGTAGGTCGAAAGGTCCCACACCTACTCCCCCGGATGCAACCAAGCTTACTTGTTCTTACTGTAAAAACCCAGGCCATACAATCCAGACTTGTAAACACCCAAAGTGTCGAATTGCTAAAAGTAGTTCCCTGGATCCCAAATCCAAACCAATAGCAAACACCAATGTGGAAAGGCCCCATCAGGATCTCTTCTCTTCATTCACCTATGAGGGAAAAATTTCAATCATGGAGGGGTCTCGTTCTTTCCCTATTCTTATACTACGTGATGCGGGCGCAGCACAATCTATCCTCCTGTTTAACGTCATTCCCGATATATCTACCGCATTTACTAATGAGAGTGTTCTAATTTCAGATCTCTCATCCCATTCTTCCTATCCTTTAGCTAAAGTGCACCTCCAATGTCCCTTGATTACTGGGGAAGTGCAAATAGCCATTAGGAAAGACCCAATGCCTGTGTGCCGCATTCATTTATTATTGGGTAATGACTTGGTAGGAGATCTAGTGGTTCCTAACATAAAGACAGTCGACTCTCCCTTACCTGTCAACTCCACCACTGACCTTAAAGAAACTATTCCTCATCTTTTCCCATCTTGTGCTGTCACCCGGTCAGAGTGTGCGAAATGGGCCCTCTTCATCTAAAACCACCTCCAATATCTTCCTACCCACAGAAGATCTGTACAATAAGACCATTAGTAAGGATGAGCTCATTTCAGCCCAACAATCTGATCCATCTTTGTTCAAACAGGTGATGAAGGACCTCAGTGTGGACCATTGTACATCTTCGGCTTACCACCCACCGTCCCAAGGTTGCTTGGAACGGTTCCATCAAAACTGTAAAGTCAATGCTAATAAACTATCTCCTCTCAACTATATAGTCCATACTCCTGATCGCAGAAAAGATTCACAATTTGTTCACATTAATCTCATGAAACTTTACCATTCCAGGCAGTCAGAGGAAGACATCCCAGAGGCTATAAGCCAACCTGTATTGCATACGGTTTTGTCAAGGCCGGAGCCGGAGACAGATGACATGGACCTATTGGAGAATTTAGACTTCCTTCTACCTCATACTCAACAACTTGGATGAGTATTTTTCTGTTCTGAATCCATCTCGAGCAAAAGATCTCACTAAGTTATTATCAACATTTCCTAAAGTCACGTCAGACCTCCCAGGGTTTTGCAATATACTTAAACATGATATTAAGCTAATCTCAGATGATGTACAACCCATTAGGCAATCAGCATATCGACTAAATCCACAAAAAAGAGAGATTATGAAAAAGGAAGTAGATTTTTTGTTAAAACATAACTTAGCTGAGCCTAGCACCTCCCCCTGGGCTTCACCTTGCCTTCTCATTCCAAAACCCGATAGCACTTTTCGTTTCTGTACCGATTATCGTAAAGTGAACCAGGTCACTGTCTCAGACTCCTACCCTTTACCTTTGATTGAAGATATAATAGACAGCATAGGCTGTGCAAAATATATATCTACCGTGGACCTATTGAAAGGATATTATCAAGTGGGACTCACGGATAGGGCGAAAATAATCTCGGCATTTATAACTCCATTTGGTCTTTTTCAATATTTGGTTAAGGCGTTTGGCTTTTCTAATGCTCCGGCCACATTCCAGAGGGCCATCAACTTCCTAATTCAGGACCTAGGTGGGACGTTCGCCTACCTGGATGACCTGGTGGTGGTGTCGGACAGCTGGGACGAACATCTGGTGCGTTTGGAGATACTGTTCGCACGACTGCAAGAGAGTGGATTCACCATAAACCTGGCTAAATCTGCTTTTGGCCGGGCCTCAGTGACTTACCTGGGACATATCGTTGGGCATGGTATGGTGAGACCCAAGGACGCAAACGTTAAAGCCATCTTGTCCTTCCCCACTCCAAGGACGAGGAAGGAACTCGTGCGCTTCCTGGGGATGTGCGGCTATATTACCGTCGGTTCTGCAGTAACTTCTCCAGTGTGGCCGGACCCCTCACAGACCTTACCAGTTCTGCGGTCCCTTACATCTGGAACCAGAGGTGCGACCAGTCTTTCCACCGCCTCAAAGCCTTCCTTGCCTCCAAGCCTGTAGTCCACCCCCCTGACTACACCTTGCCCTTCCATCTGCAAATCGACGCTAGTGGTGTCGGAGTTGGGGCTGTGCTCCTACAACCCGACCCAACCACTGATGTCCTTCACCCTGTGGCATATTACTCCGCCAAGTTGAAAAAACATCAGACCAACTACTCGACCATAGAGAAGGAGGCCCTGGCTCTGGTGTTGGCAATAAAGAAGTTTGAATGTTACCTCCAGTCTTGCCCACAAACAACCCTAGTCTTCACCTACCATAACCCACTCACGTTCATCCAAACCAACAAGACCTCCAACCAGCGAATCCTCCGCTGGGCTCTCCTCACCCAGCCCTATAATCTACAAGTCCGGCACATAAAGGGGGTGGACAACCTGATTGCAGACTCCTTATCCCGAGCTCCAGTGGAAATGCAGCAGCTACTCTCCAGACGCACCAGGTGATCACCTCCTTTGCGCCCGCGCTACGTAGGTCTTTGGAGGGGGGGTGTGTTACGAACCCCTCCACCGATTGTCATGATCTACCTGCCCAGCCACGAGCAACGCCATCTAGGAACGAGACACGAGTATGACTCGTCTTAGTTACCACTCCGGGGTTTCCCTTCTCCATATCCTGGTTGTTGCGTCACTTCCTCCCAGTCTTCTTTGTGAGCTCCAATTCGAGGAGAGAGCACTTGGCTCTGGGAAGTGACCACAGGATCACCTATCCTGGAAACCTATGGCACAGTGACTACCTATCGTCTTCTACAATACTTAGCCTTGCTCGTCAGCCATCTCAGCTCCTCACTTAAGTATTTGTAATCTTGTATTGCCTCCCCCACGTCCACTTGCTTCACGATTGTTTTATGTTGTATTAATATGTATATACTGTTAATGTTTAGGTTAAGTATGGTTAAGGGTAATTTATAGGAAGCTGATTATTTTGTTAAGGAATTCATGGTACTTTATTATACACAACGAAAGCTCTCATCTTTTTTCTACCCTTTTATAGTCCCATTGTCTTTGTTTTTTTTTTGTTGTTACCTGTTGGGATCTGGGTAGACGTATAACTATATTCTAAATCCCCAACTCGTAACATCCAAGTACTGAGCCTTGGAGAACTCCACTTGTGACGTTGCTCCAATGGGACTTAGTGCCATTAATGCTCACTCACTGTTTCCTGTCCTGTAACCACGCCCTAATCCATTTAAGGATATTACCTTTGATGCCATGTGCTTCAACCTTTCTAATTAGTCTTTCGTGGGGGGACTCTGTCGAAGGCTTTGCTAAAGTCGAGATATACCACATCATAATTGAGCCCCTCGTCCACCGATTCACGAACCGATGAAAAGAATGTTAATAGATTAGTTAGACATGAACGTCCGCTTGTGAAGCCATGCTGGGGATCATTGATCAATGGGTGCTTCTCCAGGTGATTTCGAATAGAGTTTGAAATGATTGCTTCAGGTAATTTGCCTACTTTTGATGTTAGACTGATTGGGCGGTTGTTAGAGGGAAGTGATCTATCCCCCTTCTTGAAAATCGGTGTTATATTCGCTATCCTCCAGGATTCTGGTACTACACCTGTTTTTAAGGACATGTTAAACAACTTTGCTAAGGGCATACTAAGGTCTTCCTTATATTCCTTTAATACTCTGGCAAATATCTCATCGGGACCAGGTGACTTATTAGGCTTTAGTTTGTCTCTTTGCTTACTAACATCGCTACTGGTCACTACTATCTGGCTTAGTTTGTTTTCTTCACTATCTCTGAATAGAGTCGGTGCCTCGGGTATCATGTTTAAATTTTCGGTGGTGAAAACTGTTGAAAAATATTTATTCAAATTATTACTCATTTCTCTGTCGTTATCAGTGAGCTCGCCGGTATCTGACCGTATTGGTCCAATCTTTTCTCGTGTTTTAGTTTGATACATTTGGTAGAATCCTTTGGGGTTTGTCTTCGCCTCCCTTGCTATCCTTACCTCATTATTCCTCTTGGCTTTCCTTATCTCGATTTTAACCCGACTGGCCAATACCCTATAATAATCCCGGAGGTAAATTTCGCCACGATTTATCCTTTTACCTATAGCCTTCCTTGTTGTCTGATCTGAGTTTTTTGTATGGTATGTTCTGCCTTTGTGCATTTAGTAACTCATTATTTAAATTGGATAAGAATGTAATATTTATGCAAAACCATAAGGTTTTGTTGATGAAAACTGTAACCATAAAGTTTAGTTAAAGAATACTACCTTGAAAAAGAAAAAGATACACTACAGTAATATTAAGATACTGTAATCTGTAACCATAAATTTTAGCTGATGAATAGTACCTTGAAAAAGAAAAAGATACACTACAGTAATATTAAGATACTGACATACTGTAATCTGTAACCATAAGGTTTTGCTGATGAAAACTAACTTCAAAAAGAGAAAGAGACAATAATATTAAGATACTGTAGCCTCCTCTGCAATCACAAGGTTTTACCAGTGAAAAATTATCAACAACAGTACAGTGCTGTAGATCGGGGGATGTGGAGAGAATGAAGGTGACCAACTGGATTAAAAGATGCACGAGTTTGGATGTGGAGGGAGGAGAGCCACAAGTAAACCGAGAATAACAAGGGGAGAGAGGATGAAATTGTGACACATGGCTAATCCACACAAGAGTAAAAAAATGTCCATATGATGATGATGATGATAATTTATGATGACTCAATATATTCCACACAAAGAGACTCCTCGTCCTGTAGTGAAGTAGGATCATCCGAGGCTACAATTGCCCTTTACACCGTAATACACTCGGGTCCAATTACTGCCCGGCCACTCAAGATAACATTAGAGTCTGTCACAATAAACTGAGAATTAATGTACCAAAGAGAAGCAGCTCAGTGGCGGTCCTCACAGTCAGCCAGGTGAAATATTTAGAGGTGCTGAGGAGACTGTCAATGTTTACTGCCATGAGACCTGACAGTGACTGGCTGACATATTAAGAAGTGAAACGTCTTTACTCTTTCTCGTATTTGTAAGTGTGTGTGTGTATGTGTGTGTGTGTGTGTGTGTGTGTGTAACAGACAGACAGACAGACAGACAAAAGAGAGAGATTCACCAACACACAGTACCTGTGGCCACCTGAACACCCACCAAAACATATACACACACACACATAAATCTAGCTTGCTTGTAATAATCATGTCATGCTCGTGTTGGCGTTGCTGTTCTCCTGGAGAGCCGTTCAACTCCTAAACAACCCTGGCACGGTATGAGTTTCTGCCTCTGTGAAAGAAATATTTATTCCCTTTACACTCTGTGACCGGGTGACAGCACAAGATGTGAAAAGATGAGGAATAGTTTCTTTAAGGTCAGTGGTGGAGTTGACAGGTAAGGGAGAGTCGACTGTCTTTATGTTAGGAACCACTAGATCTCCTACCAAGTCATTACCCAAAAATAAATGAATGCCGCACACAGGCATTGGGTCTTTCCTAATGGCTATTTGCACTTCCCCAGTAATCAAGGAACATTGGAGGTGCACTTTAGCTAAAGGATAGGAAGAATGGGATGAGAGATCTGAAATTAGAACACTCTCATTAGTAAATGCTGTAGATATATCAGGAATGACGTTAAACAGGAGGATAGATTGTGCTGCGCCCGTATCACGTAGTATACGAATAGGGAAACAACGATTCCCCTCCATGATTGAAATTTTTCCCTCATAGGTGAATGAAGAGAAGAGATCCTGATGGGGCCTTTCCACATTGGTATTTGCTATTGGTTTGGATTTGGGATCCAGGGAACTACTTTTAGCAATTCGACACTTTGGGTGTTTACAAGTCTGGATTGTATGGCCTGGGTTTTTACAGTAAGAACAAGTAAGCTTGGTTGCATCGGGGGGAGCAGGTGTGGGACCTTTCGACCTACCACTCACGTTCCCAAGGTTATCATCAGAGGAGGACCTAACATGTCGGGAAGTACCACGTTCTCTACTGCCCAGTGACTCCACCAGCAACGCGTACGCATCAGCCAGCTCAGCAGCACGCCCTATATTAACCTCTCCACGCGCCTCTACATGCTTCAAGATGTGAAATGGTATCTTGCTCTTCCACTCCTCCAGGACTACCAAATTTAACAAATCCTGAAATGTGGAGGTCTCTGTAGCCTCTAACCACTTCTTAAAAAACCTAAGCTTTTCTTGAGCAAACTCAACAAAGGTGTGTGAAAATGGTTTGGTTAGTTTACGAAACTTCTGCCGGTATCCATCTGGCGTGATAGCATAAGAGGTGAGGATATTCTTTTTTACGTTATCATAGTCATCAGTCTGGTCTAAACAGTTATAAACTCTACGAACCATACCATATAATTTAGGAACTAACACTGAAACCCACTGGTCCTTGGGCCACTCATTCTTCCCGGCTATTTTCTCAAAAGTCCTAAATGACCCGTCCATATCGGATTCATCAAACCCGGGAACAAGGGAAGAAGCAGTAGCAGGGTTAAAAGCAGCTAGTTTCTCTTTTAATGCCACTTCTTTTGATTTAAACTCCGATGTTAAGGTGACTTCTATCTCTCTTACCTGTAGTTCTTTCAGTCTAACCTCCTGCTCCAACTTGGCCTGTTCCAACCTTTCCTCATGTTCCAACTTGGCCTGTTCCGACCTTCCCTCATGCTCCAACTTTCGCTCCAACTTGGCCTGTTCCAACATTCCCTCATGCTCCAACTTGGCCTGTTCCAACTTGGCCTGTTCCAACTTGGCCTGTTCCAACTTTTCCTCCTGCTCCAACTTGGCCTGTTCCAACCTTTCCTCATGTTCCAACTTGGCCTGTTCCGACCTTCCCTCCAGCTCCAACTTGGCCTGTTCCAACTCGAGTTCTTTCATTTGATTTGGAACTCGAACCTAGCTCGTTCTAGTTCTAAGGCGTCTATTCGTTGTGTTTCTTCTTGAGGGCTAGCCAGACCTGAGGCAACTTCTGAGTGAGGAGGGGTGGTGGATTGTGGTTGAAGTTTCTTGGACATGGGCGTTAATCTGTCAACAGCGGATTCTTTTAAAACTTCTTGTTGAACCAACACTTCAATCACATGATTTTTTAACATTTCCTTAGTCAGTTGCTGTGAAAATGGGATATTGTAATAGTTGGCTATTTCTTTCCATTATTTCTTCAGGATATTAACAAGTAATTTAGCTACGGAAGGATTTCCAATAAAATCCTGGAGATCAAAACCTGAGGTGGCCATTGTTAAGAAAAATAGGATAAATTAACTAATGGTCAAAAGATAAGATAAGTGGATAACCCTAGAAATATCACGGCAGTGGATAACCAGAAAGTCCCGGAAACTAACCAAGTTATACCTAGGAAATTACACTTATGTTTATTGTTCTTCTGAGAAGATCCTTAGATAAAGATAAGAGACTTGAAAGAGGTAGGGCGTATTACGGCATTAATATAAAGATCCGGATTAACAACCCTGATATACTTGAAAGAGGAAGGGCGTATTATGGCATTTATATAAAGATCCGGATTGACAACCCTGAAGTTTGGTATGATCGACCCTGAATGAGATAATGAGAAGAACAATAATTGAGGCTATATAATTATGGGGTCCTGGTAGAGCGGGGCGTCCCAAGATATCACTTCACCCTAAACTAGTGACTATGGAACAGTCTACTCTGGAGTGAGGGTACGGCATTAAAAAGATCCGGATTCTTCCCTACACTCGATAAGTACTTGAGAGTATTATCAGAGATGCAGCGATGGAACATCTACTACGAAACAACCTTGTAAAAGATTGCCAACACGGTTTTATGCCGGGGCGCTCTTGCTTGACACAATTGCTCAAGGTATTGGATATTTGAACCCATATTCTAGAACGGGGTGGTAATATCGACAATATTTACCTAGATTTTGCCAAGGCTTTCGACAGTGTACCCCACGAAAGGCTGAAAATCAAACTGGAAGGGTACGGAATTCGGGGAAATGTCCTAGCGTGGATAGAAGACTTTCTACATGACCGCAAGCAATGTGTGGTGATTAATGGCACGAAATCGTCATCTGTACCTGTAACAAGTGGGGTACCGCAGGGTAGTGTATTGGGCCCGCTGTTGTTTGTTTGTTCCATAAATGATATGCCTGACGTTGTACACTCCTCCATACAAATGTTTGCCGATGATGGCAAGTTATTTCGGGAAATTAAGAACCAAACGGACTGTGAAGAGCTGCAGAAGGACCTCTGTGGGCTCCAGGAATGGTCGAAGGAATGGCTGCTGAGATTCAATGTCACTAAGTGTAAGAGGATGCACCTGGGGCGTACCAACGGTAAGGAGGCGTATCATATGTCCGAACGGGATGAAGAAAATGTACTAGTTGAGACTGTGTGTGAGAAGGACCTAGGTGTGTATGTTGACAATGAGCTGAAGTTCTCGGGCCATTGTGAGAAGAAGGTAAATCAGGCAAATAAATTATTGGGTCTTATAAGAAGGTCGTTCAGATATCTAGACGGTCCGTCCCTCGTGACGATCTTCAGGAGTGAAGTGCTTCCCCATCTGGAGTACTGTCACCCCATCTGGTCCCCGAGATATGCTAGGGACTGTCAGTTGGTTGAAAATGTTCAAAGGAGGGCCACCAAACTGGTGCCTGCACTTCGGCACCTCAGCTACCCTGAGAGATTGGAGCGCCTGAACTTGCCTAGCTTATACTACAGACGGGCAAGGGGGGGACCTAGTTGAGGTTTATAAGCATCTCAGGGGACACTACTCAGTTGAGTGTCCTTACTTGGAGCTGGCGGACGCTCGCCCCACAAGGGGTCACAGCTCAAGATTGAAGAAGCCGCAAGTCCAGAAAACCGTGAGGGCAAACTTTTTCGGAGTGAGGGTTGTGAACTCTTGGAACAATCTACCAGAGAGTGTTGTGGCGGCGCCGAGTGTGAGCTCTTTCAAGAGAAGACTTGACCAACACTGGAGCGGGTTCAGGTACATTCAGGAGCCGGTGCATGCCCAGTATTTGCCAACAGTGCGTGACAGAGACGTGACCGATCGCCCGGGCGGCTAGCGAGCCGATCTTTTGGTGAAGAATATAAATGAAAAGAGACGTGACCGATCGCCCAAGCGGCTAACAAGCCGATCAGTGGCGAAGAGGATAAAAGTAAAAGTAAAATAAATGTAGTGATGTGGAGACCCTTTCGAGAGCCGGGTTTTATTTTTCTCAGGAGGAGTAATATAATAAAATGTTTTAAGTGCAAGTTGAAAATCGATGCCGTATTAATGTTATTATATCATAGTTTATTTATTTTTGTATAAATAAAACCAATGAATTTTTTGAAGGATAAATTTATTTTACCATCAAACAAAATACAGGAAATACAGAAACAACCTAGTTACATTCAGGCCCCTAGCTAGAAAATTTCATTGGGATGAATGAATTTTATTGGATCTTAATAAGGATTTGGTAAGGAGTGACATCGAGTAATTTTCATTGTTATGAAACATCGGTTTAACATTGGCCTGCTCTGTAGATACCTTGAGCTCTATGGGTACTCTAGGTTGTTGCTCTATGGGTGGTCCGTATGTAGGTTGTTGCTCCATAGGTGGTCCATACGTAGACTGTTGCACAATGGGTGATCCATACATAGGTTGTTGAACTATGGGTGTCCCGTATGTGGACTGTAGCACTATGGGTGTCCCGTATGTGGACTGTGGCACAGGTACATTCAGGAGCCGGTGCATGCCCAGTATTTGCCAACAGTGCGTGACAGAGACGTGACCGATCGCCCGGGCGGCTAGCGAGCCGACCTTTTGGTGAAGAATATAAAGGAAAAGAGACGTGACAGATCGCCCAAGCGGCTAACAAGCCGATCAGTGGCGAAGAGGATAAAAGTAACTACTGCCACGTGTAATAACAGGTAAGCCTTATGACACTTGGAACCTAATATCCTACGTCTGTCACTCTTACTGTACGATAATACCAATATATGCACACACATATGAAGGAAACTTTAAACCACCGTAAAGCAATTGTGAACAGAAGTGACTGGGAGGAATAATTAACACTGAGTAACAAGGGAGGAAGGAATATGGTACTTAAGGTCGGGTCCTGTCACGGTCGCCATTTGTTACGAGTTGGGGATTTAGAATATAGTTATACGTCTACCCAGATCCCCAACTCGCAACAGTCATGTTTCTCACTTTTGATCTTTTTGCAATAGACATAACAAATGAAGTACCCTAATCATTTAGTACATGTACAGTACAGGTTTGTTCCATTGTTAACCGAGGGACCAATGTATTGTAGTGTAATTGTACTGTACAATATTGACTAAATTCACTTAAATAACGCACACAAATAATGGTTGGTAAAACTTGTCAAGTAAGTGAGTGTCAAGTCTGTCAGTATAAGTGGCACGTGTGAGTGCTTGTGTCCCCCATCATAGGAGTCCATTTTCTCTCGCTTCAGGACGCCTGAGTCCGTTTTCTCTTAATCTTAGAGTGCAGTGCACCAGAGACATCGTTATTCATTAGTAATGACACATAATTTGAAATTGCAACCCCATTGTTGAGGCAACTAGATATGTCTGATTACAGCAAATGTGTTGTCAATTTGTAGGTGAAAGATTTTATCCTCAATAGATGTTGGTTAACATTACACCTGGAGGCAAATGCTTACTAAAGCCTAAGGAAGGATATTCCTTTAACACATAATATCTGGCCAGTATGGGAAGGATCATCATGTCTCCGTCAGAGGGTCGTGGAGTGGTGGTCATGCAGGCGTCACGGAAGTGTTTTTTTTGGGTGGGGGGGGGGGAGAGGGGTGCCACGGACGTATATGCGATCGGACCATGTTTGGTTGGACATTAACCGGCGCATGACTGTATACACAGTATAGTCTTGATTTACGCGGATTTGGTTTACGCGTTTGGTCATTTACGTGGCACCTTGCCAGAATGAAAATTTTAAGTTACGCTGTTCATTCCATCATTTACGCAGGAAGCGGCGTGGGGAGGGTGCGCATTAGGTCGCTCTTACGTTAATGCAGACGTCATATGACGTATTGGACTGTGATTGGGCCACGCATCCTTACCTCCTTCCGCCGCTAGCTGTGATTGGTCTAATGTAACATGACGTGCCCTACCACCAGAGGGAAGAAGTCGCTGACCTAGCCGGGCCACTCTCATTGTTCTCAGTCTCCGCGTATACAGTTCTCTCTTGTGCCCGCTATTCCCCTCACAATGGCTTCCGCTGGACCCCCACCTCCTCAGAGAAACCTTGAACCTGGACCAAGCCATGGTTATGTGAAGGAAGTCATCGAGTTGGGGGAGAAAATCAAGCTCATCCTTGACAAAGACACAGTTAAGCATCGGTATGAAGTGTCAAATTCCTTCTGTCAAAAATTATGGAGCCGTATGTCCGGAAGTATCACGACAATATCAATGCTAGTCATCAACGTAGTATTACGGACTTCTTCGCCTGCAACCCACCACAGCCAGCTCAAGTCAGTGATAGTGACAGTGAGGATATGGACTTTGAGGGGGGGTTTGTCAGGGAGGCCCTGCAAACCTCTGTGAATAGTGATAGTGAATCACCGGAGGGCAACTAATCTGCCCTATGCCTCAGAACCAAACTCTATCCCCGTATGCCGACCCATCTCTTCTACTAACGTAAGTGTTAAACACCTTTATTTGTACAGTAGTGTAGTTTTTTATTTAGATATTATGTGTGTGTCAATACCATCATACAATTACGGTTATTTTTACTACATGGTATATATTGTGTCGGAAAAAGTGGAGTTTAGGAGTCGGCCAGTCTCTATTTCAATTAATCCCATATGTTCCGTTATTTCGTTTACGAGTTTCTCGTTTTACGCGGACCTCCACGGGTTCAATTGACAGCGTAAATGGAGACTATACTGTATATATTAAAATCCATAAGGAGTGGGAACATCTTGTCAATATTTAATTCCTTATATACTTCCAATACTCATACGAAGAAGTGGAGGATTGATCCTGAAACTCTTTTCTGACAAAACCTAGCCAAATGGCGTGTTGTAATGGGGATAACTCATTAGAGCAATCCATGAACTCTTAGGCTGGGCCATTTTGGGCTACTTGAACTGATTTGGTCCAACTCACTTGAGGAGAACCTTTGCTTAGATTGCCCTCTCCCACCTGGAAAGAGTGGGGAGGATAATACAGTGGTCCCTCGGTTAACGAACGCTTCCGTTAACGAATTACCTTCCATAAGAATCTTCAATTCAGTTAACGAACAAAAACTCGATTAACGAAATCCTTACTAAATTCACGTTTTGTTTTGAACATCAGCTGATCAGCTGAGGGGGTACTCAGTCAGTTCAGTAATCTGTTCTATGTTTATACTCGTTTCCAATGGAGTAAATATCAATAAAGTTGTACTTTATAATATTTATGCATGTTTTCTATTAAAATTATTAGTCATTTTAACATTTATTTAACATATTGATATAATATATGCAGTACAGAGAACTAGTTAGTTGTGCACCCATCAGACGTGTGGGTCGGTCACCAGGCGTCAGTCTGGCTTTGTTTTCTGTGGAGAGAGCATCTATTTTGTTGGTGTCTTGAATACTTTTGCATTTTTCATTGAAATTATTGGTCATTCTGAACTTCAGATAACATATTGATAATATATAGTGCAGTGCAGTGTTGATTTAAAGAAAATAATCCTGAATTACACCTAGTGAACTTAAAATTTTATTGGTGAAATGACGGCATCAAGCATGGGTCCCCTGAAAGGTGATCTCTTCTCCATCCCCAGTTCCTTCTCTTCTCCCTTCTCCTCTACCCCACTTCTAATTCCCATCATCATCATCAACCAGGAGCCTTCTACATACACATTTCAAAGTAAGTGTACTTTACTGCAATTTTTTTTTTTACTTTGTATATACTTTTCGGTGAGCTGGAACCAATTACCCAATATCCCATTGAAACAATGGATTCGGTTAACGAAATTTTCGGTAAACGAACGACCTTCTGGAACGAATTGTTTAACCAATCAGTGACCTCCATTTCACTGGATGAAGCTTTTAGAAGCATTAAACTAGTGTGACATTGATAATCTCATCTTTTGCACCGACACATGTTGAACAAGGTTACCACTAAAGGTTTGGTATATCCTTCACTGTTCCAAAGCATTTTCCAAGGGACACTAATGACTAACGCTGACGTTGAAACTCATTTGATAACTTGCTAAAACACCAAGGATGGATAGACATAGTATGAATTTCTAAGTTCTACTCCTGGAATGGTAGGGGATAACAAATATCAATTTAATCAGTCGCACTGAGTCAGCACACTTACTAGGCCAGAATTAATGGGTCACAAAAAGAGGATTGTACTTGTTGTTTTAGCATGCAAAGGAAGCATCAGCAGGAGTATGTCATTCTTTTCAAAAGAAGACATACAAAGAGGAAGTTGGATGTAGCAGGTTTACTGAACTGCATTCAGAGTATGGTGTCAATGTTGGATTTTTAGAAACTCACTCCACTGAATTTTGCATTTATAACTACCAGGCTACTGTACAAGCAGTCTACTTTTATGAAGGATTGGTTTACGAAAATTTGAAGTTAAGGAAAAAATAAATTTGTCCCATGATTTGATTTATGAATGAAAAATGTGAAGTTATGAAAAATTGTTTTACCATTTTTGTATCTTTTTCATCATCATCATTTTGCAGCCACTTTCTATGCTTGTGTGGGTTAGCCGTGGGTATCTGATGGCAGCACCACACTAGTTTGCAGTCTCTCTCTTCAGGTTTTTAACTCTAATGTCTTTCTTACAACTTCTCCCCTCCACAATTAGGCTCATGCACCTCTTGACCCAATCAGTCTGATCCATTTTCTCCACATGCCTTTATGTAGTACTTGTCAATACACTGAAGCCTCCGATAACAACGGTTCGACCAGCAACTTTTCATATTTACAACCCTAGTTAATTTAGGACCCAATTCAATTTACGTCCTTATTTCATTCATATTTACGACCAAATATAATAAAAATAAAATAAAATTACATTTTCATATAAATAATAACTAAATCCTGAAATATATTAAAAAAAAATTACTGTAAAAAAACTAAGAGCGCCTTGCGCAAAGAAGCTGCCTTGCTAATGAGTGGTAAACAACAGTCAGAGCTTCGCAGGCCTTTTGTTTTCACGCATCTGGAACAGGAACAGGAGAAAAACTTTCTCAGGTTTCTTACAGCATTTTTTCATCCCTATTCAACATGAGCAGGAGAGTAAGTGATGGTAGTGTTGTTTAAAAAGCTAATAGAAAGTGTATAAGCTTAGCCGAGAAACTAGATGTGTTAAAACGATATGAAAAAGGTGAGAGGTCTGTGGATATTATAAGGAGCAAGCAATTAACATATTTTCTGAAGTGGATCCATTAACAGAACAAAGCATTAAAATTTAAATAAATGCAAATCACCTCTACATAAAGATGTATAATGAGAAAAGAAAGCAGCTGTGCAAGGTTCTTTCGACAGCTTTATAATTCGAAGGCCTAACCATCAACTTCAGCTACACCATCAAATTCAGCATCATAAACAGCTTCAATATCAACTTCAGGTTCAGTAACAGTTTCAGCAACAGCTTTATGGAAAGCTACAGCTTCAGCCAGAGTTGAACCTGATGACTTCGTCATCTGAATAAAAACTCGCACAATATTCATTGGCTATCCTTATGTTTTAGACTTTACCACTATTGGTGAGTAAAATTTTAGTTTTACATTGTAAATATTATTTAAAACATATATATGAACAGTAAATAAGTGTTGCTTTCATATTCATATAGTATAGAGAAATGACGATATGTTTTCACATGTATGCACTTACTGTTCACACGTTGGTGTTCCCAATCGTCTTGCTTTATTTCTTTACCATTAGTGGTTAGCTACTTCCAGTGTTCCATTATTTATTAACATGAAATAACATTAATTAAAACATACATACAGGTATTAAACTTTTTTTTAAATTAAGTTCACTACAACAACAACCAGGGTCTTATTTTCTTCTGTTTCAGGTGGATAACTGACATTATGGGTGTAAACACGGACAACAATGCCGTCTCTTATCTTCTTGTGTGTTTTAATATTCTACGTATTATTAATGAATTGCACTGTATTGTTCATTTCGCATATATAAAGATTAATTCAATTAAATACATATTCAGTGATAAACAATAATGAATCTTTTTGTACATTTCTTAAAAAGATAAATGACTCGGTATCCTTAAATGCGCATGCTTATGTTGGCGTTCTCAATCCATCTCTTTTTTTTTCTTTGCCATTAGTGGCAATAATGTTACTTAAAAAATATACAGGTATATTCATTTTTTTACATTAATTTTACTCCAGCTACAACCAGGGTCTTATTTTCTTAATTTTCTCGTGTAGAACTATCGTCTTGGACTCCCACCTGTAAACACAAATGAAAACAATGGCGTCCCATTTCCTCTTGTGTGACCATATTATTATTAATTTATATTGTATAAGGTGCATTCAGAAACATTATTTAAAGAATATAGTTTGCAATTTTCATTAATTGTATTGTTTTGGGGGGTAAATAGCCACACAAAAGATATGAATAGGTCACACTTGGGAACGCATCTCATTATTATTGCTTTATTTTAATGGTAATTAATGATTCGTGATACGATGATTCACCTTACACTGCAATATTGGAGGACACATTACCGTCGTTATTCGAGGCTTTACTCTACTCTCAATATCCAGCTGCTCTCTTAGCTCTGAACTGAGCCTCCTGTCTCACCTTCTCATTTGACCTCATTCAGGTCTACTTAAACTGCCAATGTTTCACTGCCATATATCATCTCATTTCTTACTCTAGTCTCATATACCCTTCCTTTCACTTGGAGTGAAGGTCCTCCTGCTGTCAATAAAGGTAGCAGTAGTACTGATCTTGCCATCCAAGTAACAGAACACTTAAAGTTGGCAACATCCTACAGTTTGCCATCCACTCAACTCTTGTGTAACCACCTTTCACAGTTCATTGCACATTACTGAATTGCTGCCAAGACCTTTTTTGTTGACAGCACATGGCCACAGCACTAATCCATACTTTTGTTTTTGCTACTAGTATTCCATCCTTCCATTTCTTCTTAAATTTCTCCATTGCCTCTTAAATACTATCTGCTATCAGAATACAACAGCTCCCATGGCATGCTATTCCTAAAGTCCAGTGATATTTCATAAGTAATAATATAAACATGCTAAAATAATGCTTTTTTTTTACTCCTATACAGTACTACTATTGTTACTTATTTCACAAACTTACTTCATTATTCTCTAACACTGACAAGGTTATTAAGTCTATAGATAAGCATTCAATGTATCATCATTCTCCTACAATCACCATGCAACATCTATAGTACACAGAGTACAAATAGATTCGTCTTCACTACGAGTCACTCGGACAGTTGCCTGATGGTCCAATTTCTCGTTTCCTTTCATGTAATACTTGGCAAATTAAATAAAACAAATTATCATATTCTTTTTCTTAAATTTATTGAATATCATATGATAAGGACACAAGATTGCATGCTTGGAGTGGCAATGGACGAGTTGTCGGTACTGAGCAAACACAAGAAATACACTCTGCACGTCTGTAGAGTGATACGGTATTATAATTTGTAATAAAAGTTTAAAGTCCTGCTATAACAGTCGAGATAAGTTTATTTCTCTAGAAACAGGGCCGCCATTTGCAATGACGTCACCGGTGTAGTATCTTCGGTTATTTAACGGGAGAATGAAGAGTCATATGGTCTGTCTGGCAGGCTGTTTATTCTCTGTTCTTGGTTACAACGTGCCTAACAGATTTCGTAAGAAGTAACATAATATATAATACATACATTCAATAAATGCAGCATATAAACATACATATATATAACACTATTGCTCCCTTTCAAAAGAGAGCATGGCTGCTACAAATCCTAAATATACAAAACTTACAGAATTACATATGGCAGGGAAGAAGAGAATAGAACACAACAAATATAACTTCCTAACTAAACAGTTTTGAAAGGCCTGTTCACAATTCAGATAATTAGAGGTCTAATTTAATTACAGGTCTCCTAACTCTGTTTGATCTTCTAGGACTATTCCCTGCATCAAGTTTTACAGGGGTTTTACTTGCACTCTGTGCATTATCAGTGACAGACATACCATCACTACAATCAGTTGACACAGTGAGTGGATGCTGGGAAACATCATCTTTGACATCATCATGATGATGATCATCTGAAAATGTGTCAAGTTTATCATCATGTCCTGGTGCTACATTCATCTCGTCATGTGCCTGAATGATGTGATCCACATGAACATACCTCAAAGAGTTACCACATTTCACTAAATATGTCCTAGATCCACATACCTTGTCAATGACACCAGTTATCCACTTTGCATGTACAGTACCATAATCTTTAGCCATGTTCCTAACTCTCACCCTATCATTTACCTTGAACAGTCTTTCACTGGAACTCTTATCATGATACATTTTTTGTTGAGCTTGTTTCCTCTCTACAACTTCAAACAGACTTGGCTTAACTAAACTTAATCTTGTTCTCAACTGTCTCTTCACCATTAACTCTGCAGGAGTACATCCTGTCACACTATGTGGCGTGGTTCTGTATCTGAGTAAGAAATTTGCTAGTCTGTGTTTCATTGATTTTCCTACAGTTCCTTGAATTACCTGCTTGGAAAGTGCTTCCTTTACAATTCTAACTGATCTCTCAGCTGCACCATTAGAGGCAGAATGATAGGGTGGGGTCAGTACATGCTTTACACCGTTGAATCTCATGAAGTTTTTAAACTCTGATGATTGGAATGGAGGACCATTGTCAGAAACTACCTCTTCTGGTATTCCATGTTCGGCAAACATTAATCTTAATTCATCAATGGTGCTACCAGCATTAGTACTGTACATGTGCTTAACATCAATCCACTTTGAATGACTATCAATTAATACAAGAAATTTGTCTGTTCCCTTATCACAGAAGTCAATGTGTACTCTTTGGAAGGGACGGGTAGGCCATTTCCAGGTTTTCAAAGGTGTGCTGGGTGGCATACTCCTAACATTCTGACAAACAGAGCACTCACGTACCATCATTTCCACTTCACCATCCAGTTTAGGCCACCACACAAAACTTCTGGCCAGTGCTCTCATAGCACATCTACCCGGATGTTCAAAATGCAGTTCATTCAAAATTTGCCCTCTAAAACACTGTGGAATTAACACCCACATACCCCACAACACACATCCCTGTTCTACTGATAATTGACATCTCCTTAAATGATACGGTTGAAAGTCTAAGGATGGACAAATCTCTGGCCATCCATTTAGTGTATACGCCAGGACTCTTCCTAATACAACATCTTTCCTAGTTTCATGAGCAATCATTCCGGAGGTGACTGGAAAATCTTCTGCTATCATGGTTACAGCATAAACCTTAGGCTCTACTCCATCATTTGATCCACTACCTGGCAACCTTGACAAAGCATCTGCATTGGAATGATCATCTGAACGTCTGTACTGTATCTCATAGTCATATGCCGACAATATCAAAGCCCATCTCTGCATTCTTGCTGCAGCAAGTGTAGGAACAGGTGATTTAGGACCCAAAATTGCCAAGAGAGGCTTGTGATCAGTTATTAAAACAAAATTCCTCCCATATAGATACTGGAGAAATTTCTTTACTCCAAATATGATAGACAAAGCCTCTTTCTCTATTTGTGTATAATTTTTCTCGCTTTGGGTAAGAGTTCTCGAGGCATATGCAATGGGTCTTTCTTCACCGTTATCCATTATGTGACTTATGAGAGCACCTAATCCATAGCCCGATGCATCACAAGCAAGCTTTAGTATTCTACTGGTATCATAGTGAGCCAAAACATCAGTACTAGACAGAGCAGCTTTACAATCTTCAAATGACTTCTGAGTTGCACTGTTCCATTTCCATGGTATCCCTTTCTTTAATAGTTCATGCAGAGGGGCTAAAACTGATGAAAGTCCACTCAAGAACCTTGAATAATACTGTATCATACGTAGGAAAGCTTTCAATTCACTGACATTTTTTGGAGCAGGTAAATTTACTATGGCTCCTACTTTATCTTCTACAGGTCTCAGCCCTTCTGCATTCACTTTGTAGCCAAGATAAGTTACTTCTTTAGCTTGGAATGAACATTTGCTCTTGTTGAGCCTGACATTTTGTGCCAACAATCTTTCGAATACTGTGGCTAGGGTTTTGACATGATTTTGAATGTCACTGTCAACAATTAGGACATCATCCTGAAAACATAACACATTGGGAAGACCCACAAGAATTTTGTCCATGATGCACTGAAATAACTTTGGTGCACTCTTAACACCATAAGGCACCCTTTTGAATTTATACAATCCTTTATGAGTGTTGATGGTAAGGTACTGTTGACTTTCAGCATCAACAGAGACCTGAGCATATGCTTGGGACAAGTCTAACATAGTGAAAATGGTTCCACCTGTTAGTGCAGCAAACAAATCTTGAGATGTGGGTAAGGGATATTGCTCATCCTCAACAGCTTGGTTAATGGTAACTTTATAATCACCACATAGTCTAACAGATTTATCAGCTTTAGGTACAATTACTATTGGAGCAGCCCAATTGCTCTTGGCGGTTTTCACAATAATTCCCTCACTCACAAGTCTGTCTAATTCCTTCTCAACCTCACCTTTCAATGCATAAGGAACAGGTCTGGACTTAGCATATATGGGTGTAACATCTTTGTCAATGGTGATATGAGCTTCATAACCCTTTATACCACCCTGTCCCTTTACAAATAAAATCTTGTATTTTTCAAGCAATTTCTCAAGACCTGGAATACTGTTACACATTCTAACACTAAATATCTCCTTCCAGTCCATCTCAAGTTCACACAACCAGTTCTTACCTAACAAAGTTGGTCTATTCACATAACTAGCTATAATTAATGGCAACTTTAAATTCTGATTTTTGTACTTTACCTCACACTCTAATTTACCTTCTGTGTTCAAAATCTCTCCAGTATAAGTTCTCAACTTGACACCTGAGTCTTCTAAAGGCACATGCGCAAATAGTTTCTCATACATATCTTTACTCATTATGGAGAAATCAGCTGCAGTATCCATTTCCATGGTTACAGGTGTGTCATTAATACACAAGTCCACATTATACCTATGTTTAACTTTCTCTTCACGACTGGTGTAAATAGTAAACACATGGGCACTCTCATCATTATCAGATCCAAAATTACTAACACTCTCATGAATACTGTTTTTCATTTCCTTCTCTCCACCTTCAACTGCATACGGTATACTCTACCTCTATCACTTCTACAGGCAGGAGCAATATGTCCAATACGTTGACAATTGTAACATTTTGAATTCTTGAACTTACACTGAAAGCTTTCATGTTTCCCTCGGCACCTCTTACATTTGAAATCAGCATGTGTTCCTTGTTTTGTGGCATACTTATTCCTTTTGGCTACAGTTACTTTACACACTGAGCCACTACTGGCAACTGTTTCACTACCAGCATTGGGAACAAATTCTCTGGTGTTTTTCTCGGCCAATTCCATGCTTGTAGCTATCTGACATGCACTTTCAAAAGTTAAGTTAGTGGTGTTCATAAACTTATTCTGTATTTTTTCATAATTCAGGCCTATTACAAACCTGTCTCTTAGAGCTCGGTTCAAGAACTGTCCAAAGTTACAGTGAATGGATAACTTCTTCAAAGCTACTATATAATTACTTACTGGTTCATCTTTACCTCTATCTCTGGTGCCAAATCTGTAACTTTCAGCGATCTCAAGTGGAGCAGGATCAAAATGTTGCTTCAGAATCTTGGTAATCTGAATCAGTGAGGAGTCTTTGGGTTTGTCTGGAGTAAGCAGATTGACCAGAGTAGAATAAACATTAGCTCCTACCTCTGTCAAAAAGATTGCTTTCCTTTTTTTTTCAAGGACTTTTCTCTTCTCCGCATCCCCACCGTCGTCCATTAATTCATTTGCCAGAAAGAAGAAGTCCATTCTCTCACAATATGATGTGAAATCTTCCTTGTCTGCATCATACTCCCCCACTCGTCCGATGTATCCACTGACGCCAGCCATGGTTGCTCTCTTCACTTAAATTCTCCAGGTTCAGAGTAGCCTTCCCTTAAGTGGTCACTATCCTCTCTTCAAAGACTTCACCAACACTTTGAGAATCCCATCCTCGTCGCCAGTGTAGTATCTTGGGTTATTTAATGGGAGAATGAAGAGTCACATGGTCTGTCTGGCTGGCTGTTTATTCTCTGTTCTTGGTTATAACGTGCCTAACACATTTCGTAAGAAGTAACATAATATATAATATATACATTCAATAAATGCAGCATATAAACATACATATATATATACAGTGGGGGTAAGAGTGGGTGGGCATTTACAGTGGTTGGGCACTCCCTTCCCTTCCACTTGACAATGACAGCGGGTTGTGGAACTCTCCCCCGGTAATGGCGACGTATACTCAGTATACTAGAGTTAAAGTCACGCGCATCTTCGATGTCAGCATATAAGGGGAAACGTTTCACTAGGATGTGGCAACATTCATCCGCGTCTACAGGGGGGGGGGGGGGGCAGCAGGACGACCCCGTCAAAGCCAACAGTACTAAGTGTTTCATAGGTCTCAGGAGTCTGACACTTGATAAAGTTCCGGTTCTTACCTTGTCGGAATTCAATGCTGAAACCGTGCTGTCTGCAGTACTTCATCATCCAGTTAAAGCGTTCCTCTACAGTTTTCAGAGAGTCCTTGGGGAAGTGGAGATTCAGCTTACTTGTTTGTTTGGCAGAGGGCAGGGTGATAGGGTCCATGGCATTGGTGTTTCCACTGTGGCTAGCGTTTTCCATAGAAACATTAGCGTCACTGTCATAATCACTGGGGTCTGACTCTTGAAGGGTGTTGGATTCACTATGACCAGGCGAGTTGGTAATGGCATCAGTATCAGAGATGTCTGCGTCTGCGTCTATGAGAGAGCCTCGTCTGGGACGTTTATGTCGACCCCCCATGCTGGCAAAACGTGCCGGCAGAGGGGACCTCAGAAGCCTATCATCCTGAGCCTGCATTTTGTGTTGTCTGTTCTCATTGGGGTCACAACTTCACTGCCTGCTGTCGTCGTGATCGGCCGAGATGTCGCTTCTGTTCACGTAACCACAACTCCGCCGCCTGTGCCCAGAAAATCAAGGACCACCTTAATAGTGGTGGTGTGGGCTATGTAATTAATCCCAGATGTTGTAACTGTGGCAGCCGGCACAATGCTGACTCACGGCAATGCCCCAATCGCCTGTCTGTCCCAGGGGAAAAGCCTCCCCGAAGGCCAAGTCTACTACAACGCCCCCCCCCCCCCCCCCAGTCTTCCGGGCCACACCCCCCTGTGTACCCTGTGTCTCCAGCAATGCCTTCTTCAACAACACCTGCCTCTGCCTGGCCTCATCTGGCTACAACACAGCAGTCCCGGCCGTCTCCTAACTCAACTACTACTGGGCCTCCTCCTCGTCTCTACTCTGAGGCTGTCAGGCCTTGCGCTCCCACGGGTGCCCCCCCACAACCCCCCGCCAGTGACATGACACAGATCATATCCCTCTTCCAAGAATTTACCAACCGTATTGAAAAACTCTTCGCTACACTCTGTACCACCATCTCCCACCTACTCCTGCCCTCTGTTGCCACCCAGTCACTCTCTGCTGGTTTGACACAAGCTGTTGGTCCCCCTGTGAGCCCCCCCTGCTCACGGCCTACTCCACCGCCGGCGGCCTTCACTACTGGTGTAGTGCCTACCGGGCCTGCCCTGGTGTGTCCTGCTGACCCCAAGCGAAGTCCTGCCCCATCCTCACAACACTTGGTGCCTCAACCTGTCCACCACCCACCGCAAGCCGCGCCCGTGTCTGAGCTGTCTCCACCAGGGCTACCTGGACCTGAGGACACCACCCCCGGCTACCTGTACCCCACCGACATGTCGACGAACACACCAACACAATCACACTAAAAGGTGTGTCCCTCAATGTTGTCAATGCCTATGTGCCTCCCTCCACCCCTACTGTACCTGCCCCACCACACCATATCACCTCCACCCCCACTGTACTTCGCCACGCCTAGTACATTGGCAACCCTGAGCCTGGCCGCACTGTTTGTAAACTTTGTGGTCAACAGACTCTCACACCCTCTTTCACCACATCCTCATCTGCCCTATGACCTCCCCCTACAAGGGTGGCACCTCTTCCCTCCCCGACCAGATATCTCTCCTCCTAGTGACAGGCCTGGCACTTGACATTATTAGTGACCTGCCACATTTTGCCATAAACAGATAAATTGTACCGGGAATTTTCTCCCCACACACTCATCATTGTTACTTTATGTAACTTGCTGACAAAACCCATGACCCTTCAGGCCTTTTACGCCCTTAATGCATGAGTCATAAGGCAAGCATGAACTCCGCATGCTTCCCAGTTGGGCGCTGTAAACGCTTCTGCGCTTCACCTTGCACAGGATGTAAGGGGGTGCCCAATAAACTAGCCCCCTCCGGGGCAATCTGAATCTGATATATATATATAACAACCGGTTTCCCTGCAGACTACGATCTCCAACAAACTCACCGCTGCAGTCAGTGGTAGTAGAAAGGATGGCCTCTTCAGACCCCAAATGCCACATTCAGGTAAGTTTTAAGGGTGCTTTTTTATGATCTAAGTCATGGGTTGGATGGATATATGAGCGATAGGGGTTGGGTGTAAATGGGACTGCCCAGTATGGGCAAATAGGACCGCTGCAGTTTCCTCCATTCTTATGTTTTTACGGACATAAAAAACTCCCATGTTCACACCAGCTCAGCTGTCATGTACTCTTACCTGGTAGATTTTCTCTTCTTTTTTTTCAGTGTAATTACAGAGTTTATCAGTACTAGATGGAGTTACAAGTAATGACATTGTCTGGAGTTTGTTTTGAGAATGCCTGATGCTAGGTAAACATGACAACATAGTGCTGGTATTGTTTTGATGATTCACTAATGAGCCACTGGGATATATGATCATTTATATTAATTATTGGGTAAAATTTTACTTCAACTGCCATAAGTATTTGGATGTTTAGATTCGAGATAGGCTATATTGGGTAAATTTTAAGTTTTGGCCATCCCTGTACTTAGACATGCAGACTGTTTTTCTGATGGTTTGAGATGTGTTACGAACGATTTAGACCTTCATTTCTATCGGAATCACTAGTTTTGAGTTACTACCCCCCTCCCCATCAACCGGTGTATGTTAAGCTTATCTTATAACTTATAATATAACTTATCATACCCTAACCTAACCTAACATATGACCTGTATTTTCTAATGCAATCGAAAAATGTTCTGTGACAGAAATCCCATACAGACAATGTGTCTTATTGTTTAAAGTATCAGGTACTTATTTCCCTAGTTAAAATCTTAAGGTTCCCCAGATGATCAAAACTAAAATAATACCAATATTGTTTGGAATGTCTATACTGTACTATGAAATTTGGAGTATGGCCAGCTAATATCCATTAAAATAGTTGATGTGCTGAGTAATATTTACATTTTCAATATAGCATTACAGTAGTACCCCGATTTACGCGTCAATTCAACCCACGGGGTACCGCGTAAAGTGAACAACAGAACATATGGGATTAATTCCAACAGAGACTGGCTCGACCCCCAAACTCCACTTTTTCGGACACAATACCTATGTTGTAGTAAAAATAACATCTTAATTTTATGACGGTATGTTCACACAATTAATATTTAAGAGAAGTACAGTAGCCAGGTTAATGTCCATTCAAATAATGGACTCAAATCCCTCCCCCCACCCCCCCCCCTCTTCCCAGCTCACTAGCTCCTACCTCTCTGAGAAATGTTTGGGTGAAAACGCTAGATTTTAACGTTTAGTAATAAATAATACCTCAGACTAAAGTTAAGATAATATAATTGACATTTCTGGATTCCTTGCAGGTAAGGGAATATTTTGAATGTAAACTTCATATATTTTGCACAAAAGATAAAATATTTGCTTTGTGTAAACCAAATTATTACATTAGATCTAAAATTTGTATGTCTAATGCAAAATCCATGATGTTTATATTCAAAATGATCATCATATTATAAGAATTCCAGCAATGTAAATTATATTCTGGCTGGGTAATTTGTATGAATTTTATGAGCTAAAACAAATATCTTCAGTAAATAAACAAAGAAATATTCTTCAAGGACACTATCTGTCAATCAAAATACCCCACCTCCGCCCTAGCTGGGTCGGTCCCTCCCTACCCCCCCACCCCCCACCTTCCCTCCCTACCAGAGAAACGTTTGGGAGAAAATAGTATATTTACATTTTTAGTAATAAATAATAACTCAGACTAAAGTTAGGATAATATAATTGACATTTCTGGATTCCTTGCAGGTCAGGAAATATTTTGAATGTAAACTTCATATATTTTGCAAAAACGATAAAATATTTGCTTTGTGTAAACCAAATTATTACATTAGATCTAAAATTTGTATGTCTAATGCAAAATCCATGATGTTTATATTCAAAATGATCATCATATTGTAAGAATTCCAGCAATGTAAATTATATTCTGGCCGGGTAATTTGTATGAATTTTATGAGCTAAAAAAAAAAAATTATACTTCACGGCGTATATGAGTAGATGCACTGAGGAAAGTGAAAGTCCTGTTCTGGCAAGGTACCGTGTAAATGAGAAATCGCGGAAAGTGAAATCGTGTAAAGTGAGGTAATACTGTATCAACCCTCACTTTACGTGGTTAATGTAACCCGCAGGGTCCCGCGGAAAGTGAGGAACGCGTAAAGTGAATAACATAACATATGGGATTAATTGAAATAGAGTCCGGGCCGACCCCCAAACTCCACTTTTTGACGACACACAACTTTGTTGTAGTAAAAATTTTATCTTAACTTTATGATGGTATGAAAAAACAAGTAATATAGAAGAGGTTAGGTTAGGAAAAATAAAGGTTAGGTTAGGAAAACTAAAAGTTATGTGGAACACTTACGTTAGTAGAAGAGATGGGTCGGCATACGGGGATGGAGGCTGGTTCCGAGGCAGAGGGCAGATTACTGGCCCTCAGGTGAATCACCATTACTAGGTGAATCATCATTACTAGGTGAATCACCATCACTGTCACTTACAGTTGTCAGGGCTTCCCTGACAAATCCCTCAAAGTCATCTTCACTGTCACTATCACTGGCTTGGGCTGGCTGTGGTGGGTTGCAGGCGAAGAAACCTGTTATGCTTTGCTGACGGCTGGTGTTGATGTTGTCGTGATACACCTTGATGTAGGGGTCTATAGTCTGCAACAGCTGGGTAGTGAAGATTTCATACCTGTTTGCGTCAGGGTCGTCGGAAAGGAGGAGCTTGGCTTTCTCGATACACTCGATGGCACCCCTAACATTACTATGGGATAAGTGTTGTTCTTCTTGGGATGACGCACCACCTGCCTCTTCACTGACGTCGTCTTCATCATCATCTACCATCTCGTCGGTAGTCACATGAGGATCCCTTATCACCTCCAGGATGTCGTCGTTGGTGGTCTCGGAGAAGCCTGAAACTGTAACAGTCTGCGCAGCTTCTCTGGCAAGGTCCACTGCTACTGCAACAGTCTGAACCTCACCAGTCACAGATTGACTCCTCCTCTCACCTGGTATTCCATGCAACACATGTCTCCATGCGTGACGAATTGTAGCAATAGACAGCTGATCCCATGACTCCACCAAGAAGTCCACAGCTTTCTTGATGTTAAATACTCTCCAGAATTGTTTGAACAGTATTTTTTGCTGTGCCAACTGTTGATCCTCATCTTCTTCGCTCTTGCTATCGGTGGTGGTGTCACTCATGTTGCGCAACTCTTCCCTGGTGTTGGTGTAGTCGTTCAGGAGTTTGAATTTTTTCGTAGAGAACGCAGCTTTTACATTACAGATTAACTCTTGGTCCATGGGCTGTAACATAGACGTAGTGTTGGGAGGAAGGAAGACCACTTTTACGTTGGGGTGACGATCTAACAGTAGGGGCGAGTGTCCTGGTGCGTTGTCCAGCAGCAACAAAATCTTGACTGGCACATTCTGTTGCTCACAGAATTTCTTTACATCGGGAACAAAACAGTCATCAAACCAGGCGAGGGACAGTGTAGAGAACATCCACGCCTTACGTGCGGTCAGCCAGTGGACATTTAGCTTGGTCATGTCCATGGTTTTGTAGGCGTGCGGCTTGCGTGCTGTGTGGATCACCGATAACTTGAGCTTACTGGTATCGTTGGCATTGGTGGTAAACAGGACGGTGATGCGTTCCTTCTGCATCTTCCGGCCCCGAATCTTGCTGGCATTCTTTACAACGAAGGACTTGGAAGGTAGCTTTTTCCAGAAAAGACCAGATTCGTCCATGTTAAACACCTGGTCGTCACTGTACTGTCCTTCCTCCATAATCTCACGTAAAAAAGGAGGAAATTCCCTAGCCGCAGCACGGTCAGCACTCGCTTCTTCACCACCAATGTTTATATTGGTGATCTTGTTCCGGATCTTAAACCTCTGTAACCTCCCAGAGGAAGCATTAAAGGGTTTGGGCTCTGTAGTTCCCATCTTTCGTGCCACTGCAATGTACAGTTCACGTGCGTAGTCCTTAACAGAGCGCGTGTCGACCGCCATGTTCCGTCGCGCCTGACGCACCAAGTACCTCACAAGTAATTTTTCTGTCTTGAGAAGCACCTGGTTGTGAAAATACTTGATCATAGAAGCACCTGTAGACTTTGTGATCTTCATGTGCTCCTTTATCTTGGCTGCATCCTTCTTTATTGTTCGAATTGTAGATTCATTCACACCATGCTGGCGCGCCAAATCAACCTGCCTTGTTCCTTTCTCCAACTCTTGGATGATGGTATACTTCACCTCGTAGCTTAAGGAACGTCGTGTCTTCTTTGGCTTAGTGCCGCTGGGTCCAGGTAAGGAAAGGTTTCTCTCTGGGGGTGGTGGTCCAGCGGAAGCCATTTTAGAGAACAATGGATGCACGTTTTCACGGTCTGGCGTGGAGGGATGAAACTGGCGAGGCTCGGTCAAGGATCATCTTTCCTCCCTCCCTCCCTTCCCCGGGTGGACACGTCATAATACTTTAAGCCAATTACAGCTAGCAGCAGAGGGGGGTAGGGATATATGGCCAATTACAGTCGGATACGTCATATGACGTCAGTGATAACGCAACAAAGACACACACTGCGCAACCTTACCGCGCGGCTTGCCCAAGCCGAGGGAGGAGGAGGGAGAGGCGAGGAGAACAGGCAGGCAGGCGGGTGGGGCGAATCTAAAAATAACGTCGCGCCGGACACTCTCCGCGTAATGGGGTTCACGCACCGCGTAATGTGAGCACGTTAGGTTATGGAAACGTGGAAACGCGGAATGTGGGACCACGTAAAGTGAGGGTTGACTATACTGTGTTGCACAGTAAAGCACAATTAATTATCTCATAATATTCATTTAGAGAGCCGATCAGCCGGGAGGGTTGGACAACTACTTCCAGGGTTCATCAAGGCAGATGAAAGAAATTTACCAAAAGTAAATGTCATTATGATATTAGAGTATTATCAAGAACTCTGCCATCCAGCTATGAAGCACGTTAAATTACATGTCATCTGATCATCTCAAGCCCATCCCCTGGCCATGGACATCTCTAGTCCTTCTACAACATTAAATATAGACATCAGTGATGAAACTTACATTTTCCAGACATGAAATAGAGAACAGTGATGAAAACTTCCATGTTGGAGTTATCGGCCTTTTGCATCATTTGGCAACCAGCAAGTAAATACACACGATGATACTTGAGCAGTGATTTATTTTAACCTAAAAATAAGGTATGCCTGTATATATCAACATTGTATATTAGGGTGTGTCAATTTAGGGGGTGAACTGGCTAAATTGAAAATCGAGTAATTTGGTAGCAATTTATTGTAGTCTTTAAGCATGCTAAACAATATTCTGGCATAAATTTTTTTTTATAATAAGTCCTACCTACATCAAATGGATTTTTAAATGTACATATTTGTGAATTTATAACATAACCAGCGTTTGCACACATGTTACTGTTTCAAGTTTCAAATTATTATATTATCCGTAGTCTATTTGAAAGTAACCAATGCCTTCATACTCTCTTTGCTTTGGTTTCTTGTCATCAGTAGTCTGCTTGCTATTTGTGCTTTGATGTAACCTTCGCGCCTCTCGTGGCTGTAAACATGGCCCGCTGCTTCTGTGACCATTTTCACACATCTCTCCACACTTTGAGTGTGGGAAGGCCACTTCGGCACCTGCATTGGAGTCTCTTTAAGGTTTCTCAATTCTTGGCTAGTTAGACTTGTTGTCAATGGTGGCTCTAAGACTTCCAAACTCAAGTCAACCAATTCTGACAATTTGGTGGCATTGACGTTTATTGGGGGAACTTTTCTTGAATGAAACGAACAGTCTCCCAACTGGTCGTCATTTATTAGCGTTCCTCTAATCTTTAGAATGACTTCTACAGCCTCGGTTCGGAGATTGGTACATTGACTGCAAAGCATTGCTTGCAAAACTGCTTCTGATCGAGCATACCAAGCAGACCTTCTTGCCACAGGTAACACGATGTCCCTCACTACCTTCATCTGTGTTCTTACTAGCTGCAATTGAAACAAAAGGTGATTGGGCCCATCCACCCACATAGGATTAAGTTTCACACTAAACCACTGGGGAAGATAAACTCCAATAATAAATTCAACAATTAACCTCAAATTCTTCAGCACTTTGCCCTTCAATTCGTGTTTGGAAATCCAAATCCTGCAGAAACGAAGAGCTGTAGTTAACCAACGGCTGTGACTGACAGGTCCAATCTCCAAGAGAGCCAATGACTGAGGCACTTCTCCTGATCTTATTGCTTGGGCAATACGATAAGCATAGGATTGATCTGTGCTGAGATCTTTGATGACTCCTTCAGACAACGCCGGAAGGGGAGGGCCAACTTCGACCTTTGGAAAGGTTGTATTTATTTCTAGTTGTGTTGCGTCATCCAGCATGATGCCAAGGGGACCTGACCACTTGTTGTTGCTCTTTGTAGGACCATCAAGTTCCTGGATGAGATGACGAAGAGGTAGCTCGCCTGTATGTAAATCACATACAATCCAAACAAGTCTTCTCCCTAGTTTTTTCTCTAAATGCGTCATTACACCCCCCTGCCATCCGGTGTTCACTGCAGTTGAATCTCCACCAACAACCTGCAGTGAACTGCCAAGTCCTCTCTCCTGAACCCAACATAAAATATGATCAGCAATGACCTCTGCATGTTTCTTCCCTTCTACTTCAGTTTCGGGAGCAAAGTGAAACAAAAACCGACCACCAGGCTCAGAACAGACAGAGTAGTGTTCTTCTTTGATGAGACCTGGAAACTTTCTGTTCACTCCCTCTACTTCTAGCAAAACTTTTGTGTCATCTATTCTTCCATCAAACAAAAGACAGGAGAGCCCTCCCTCGCTTAAATCTTTTTCATGCTGATCAGATATTTCCTTCATTATTTTTTCTTGTGCTCTTCTAATTTTATTATGATCTATCACCAAAGATACATCCTCTCGGCTGATGAGGCCTGCATCTATCCAAGCGGCAGTTGCAATTTCTGCAGCCTCACGAAGTCCAGCATGGTGGCGAATACTAGCTAAAGCAATGTTTGAAATATTTCTTGTGTTGTAGTTCATTTTCTTTGGTAAAGGTTCAGATGGCTCTTTGGAACTATCATCTGATGTTGCTTCCTGTTCATCAGAAGAACTATCAAAGAAGTGATAAACATCTTGACACAGCTCTTCCTCTCTTTGGATGGCTTCTTCACTCTTCATTTTCTTCTTTTGTTCCCTCTCTCGGATTTGTTCTCTCTTCTTGGCATTAGCAATCTGCTTCTTTGTTTCTGAATAATCTATTGAACCCATTTGCATACTTCCTTGGCCTTCTGCCTTTGTCCTCTGTGCCTTTATAAATTCAAGCTCTAAAACAGGGATCTTCTTTTCACGAGGACAACCACAATCAATGTGGGAATTATTTTCTCTCTTACCTGAGTGAGAACAGTTGGATTCAGAACATAATTGTATGGAGCACTTGCAGGTCAAAATGTCAAACAGAGTATCAAGTGTGTGCAGAAATTCATTTTTCCTGGCCAAGTTTCCTTTACCAAGTGATGTTTCAACTGCTTTGTGCCATAATTTCGTTAGTTTTAGCTCAATAGTTCGACACTGATTAATCACAGGTGGTTTGAATAGTGCATTAGCTTTTGTCCATTGATGCAGAAGAGGGACTATTATGTCATTTATGAGTTCTTTATCTGTATAGTTCCTTCTGTCCTTTGCATTTTTTTCTCGAAGGAGTAACCCTAATCTTAGCATGTCTCTCACTGTTGGAAGTTCTGATACAGGAAGCTCCTTCCCTTTACCAACTAGCAGGCTCAAGTGGGTTGACAACTGACTTCTTGTCTTCAATTTTGACATCTTCACACTATCTGACAAATAGAAAAATATTTCAATGTTTCATAATTCAATTGTTGTTTCAAAAAATATCAATTTGTTTATCAAAAATGCTGTAACAGAAATGTTAGGTTCTGAATAATAAGTTCTATATACAGGAGAGAACACAAACACCTGTATAGTTTTGTAGGTTCGGTTTACTGGATAAGAGTATGTACACAAAGGAGAGCAGCACTCTCTCTTGACTAGGCTCCCGGTCAACTGCTATAGGCGACGTATGGCAAGTGATACATTAGCAGCTTCCATACGTCGCCAGGCACATTAATTAAGCGTGTGGGATATGGTAATAACATTGCCACACGCTGCTAGCTAGGCTGAATAAATAATACATAAATGGAGCACATACAAAATATACATACATGATATATAATCCAGCATACATAATATACATACACCTCCCTCCCCCCTATACGCTCATAGCAAAGTCTTGAGCGGACCTTTTCTTTTGGATCCGTTCTGAGCGTCGAGGGACTTCATCACTGGGAAGGGTATGGGACTCAACACTGGTGGCGGGGCCAGCAGAAGGCATTGTTACGGGTCGGAGAAAACGGCGGTTCCTCCACCACACACGACCACTGGGTAACCGCACCTGGTAGTCCCGTGACCTGCCGAGACCCATGACTACGCCTACTTTGTCCCAACGTAGGGAGGTCGGGTCCTGAACACGGACTTGGGTGCCGACACTCAACCTGGGGAGAGAACGGGCGTGGTCATTGTAGCGGGCGACGACGTCCTGAACACGTTCGGCGGCTCGGCGATCACAATCCTCTGTCTTGGCCTGCCACTCCTTGGAGAAGGATTGAGGGTGAGCAGGGACACAAGAACGAAGGGGGCGTCCATACAAAACCTGGGCAGGGGAGCGTCCGGTGTAGTTAGGTGTGTTGCGGAGTTCAAGAAGACCCCTGTCGAAGGCCTCGCAGTCAATGTTCCCAGAAGGGGCCACCTTAAGGATGAGGTGCTTCAGGGATTTGACAGCAGCCTCAGCGTGGCCGTTGGACTGCGGGTAATGGGGCGATGACAACACATGCCGGACTCCCCATCGGTCAAGGAACGCAGCAAAGTCCCGGCTTGTGAACTGAGGCCCTCCGTCGGTTCGCAGGCGTACAGGAACGCCCACGTCACGGAAGTAGTGGCGGAACTTGCTGATGGTGGCGGCAGACGTCGTGTCATTACCGCACTTGATGACAACCGGCCAACCAGAGAGACGGTCGACGATAACGAGGAAGGACTTTCCTGACACACAGAAAAAGTCGGCCGACACAGACTCAAAGGGGCGGGTGGGGTTGTCGTCACTCATAAAGGGTTCCTGCTGCTGGCTGGGTTGTAATACGTGGCGGGGCTTACACACCTGGACAGCATTGGAGATGTCGGGGTCGATGCCAGGCCGGAACACAGTCTGTCTTGCACGCCGTTTGGTGGCCTCGGCTCCACAGTGACTGTCGTGGAGGCGAGCCAAGGCGTGGAGACTTGAAGCAGCAGGGACAACTACCGAAGGAGAGGTGTCACTGGCCAGAGGTAGGGGCAGGGCGGCAGCAGGGTAGTTGCTGCTCCCTTCGTGCACCCTGTTGGCGTGTTTTACCTCGAGAATCGGTGTTGGGAAGTCCTGGGGGATGATGGCCAACTCTTGGCAATGTCTGTAGGACAGCAAAGGAGTCGGGACGCCATTATGCACATCAATCCAGGCTTGACACGACCTGTTGCCAAAGGTGACGTGTGCATAGAGTGAACCTAGGGCCGGGGTCATCTGTGAACCATCTGCCATAAAGCGGAGATCCTTGGGGGGCGGTCCTAGATCACTTGGAGAGAGCCCCAAGCATTGCAAATGCTGGGGACCGATGACTGTAGCATCAGCGCCGGTGTCGGGCAACATCTGAAGACGGGATGACACACCGCCGTAGGTCACGATGACGCTGATGTACTGGGGGACTTTGGTCCTGGGACGCTGGGGGGAGCACACATTCCTAATGTGGCTCGAGCGTTGTCAGGAGTCGTCGTGCCTCTGATTGGAAGGCTGTGGGCGGCCCTCTCTGGTGGAGGGGGGCTGAAGCTTCCGCCGACGCGGTCCCTTGGGTTTGTTGGAAGGGCAACACTTGTCATAGTGGCCCAGACGACCACACACATTGCACTGGACGCGTTTGGCTGGGCACCGTACTGTGAGTGACCAGTGGCCCTTACGGTCACAACTGTTGCAGGTAGACTGAGCAGCTGGACACACCTGTGTTCCGTGCTGCTTACCACAGTTGTTGCAAAATAAACCGGGCGTGGACGTGGTGGGCGAAGGCGTAGGAAGAGACTTCTTGTCCTTCTTGTACCGGGACACAGCGCGTACAGCTGTGGGGGGAGCACGGATGGCAGAGGTGGCACACCTGGCAGCCTCATAGGAGCGACATATCGTCAACACATCCTTAAGAGAAGAGGAAGAGTCGAGGGAGGTGAGGCGTTGGACAAGTTCCTCGTCCTTAACACCCATCAGGATCACCTGCCTCAACTGGGTCTCCTCGCACTGCTGGTGGTGGCCTGGACATATATCTACCTCTTCCGAGGCTCTCTTAAGACGCACGTAAAAGGCATCAAAAGACTCACCCTCCATCTGTCTGCAGCTAAACAATTCCCTCCTGCGCAGAGCTTCATTCTGCTGTCCTTTGATGTGCCGTTGTAGAACGTCCAGTACCTCCTCTACAGACAGCAAAGAGGTTGGGGGTACCTGCAACGTATGTTCCAAGACACGCTGAATTTCCAAGGACAGGCACATGCGCAGCTGGATGAGTTGTTTAGGCTGTGACAAACTCTGGAGATCCACCATTGTAGAGTAATCAGTCCACCGTCGCCGCCATTCACGAAAAGTCTGGAAAGTCTCATCAGGCTTCAAGATGGGCGGCGTTTGAGCTGCTGCTTTAGGTGGGGCTGGGGGGTGTGAAGGAAGCATGGATGAGGTATCTGAACCAGTCAGTACCGAGGCAGTGTTAGAGCCAGGGGCTTGGTTAACAGTGAGGCGAGATATCAAGGCTTCAAACCGTTCACTGTCTTCCAATCTCCGTTGGTTGTCTCGTTCTGCCTCTGCTTGCCTTCTGTGCTCATCCGCCAAACGTCTGTGGGCTTCATCCTCGCGTTTCTCATCTCTCATAAACTTCAGTAAAGCAATTATCTCTGGAGACAACGCTGAATATTGAGGTGAGGGACTGCGCGATGTGGGGGCTGAAGCGTCGTGGCCGGTCTGGTCATCCATCTCTGCGGGGCTGTCACCCGCCTGGGTCATCCAGACGCTGGGTCCACGGCTACGTAAGGCGTGAGACATAACTACTTCCTCTGTGTACTATGTCTTAATCAGTGTTGACCGGTCAGCCCGTCGTATCAACAAGATTTCAGACAAAAAATTAATTAAATACACAGATAAGTAGGTTATATATATAAAATATATATAAGGAAGCCGCGCGGTCAGCGAGTGTCGTGTGCGAGTGAGTGTGTGTCCTGGGCGGGTAGAGCGTCTCGCCCCAGCTGTGAGGGGGGGGTGGAGGCGGCGCTGTGAGGGGGGTGGAGGGAGAGGCGCGGCGACTCCCAGTCAGTCTAGTTACCCTCAGGACGCGGTCAGAGACGGGTGCACTGAACTTTACTCCTTACAAATGCCCAGAACGTGCCGTATACCTTGGGAATCCTTTAGAACAAGGTCACACATGAATGGCACGAACACACAATGCACTAAACACTTCACAGAAAATCACTGTCACTGACACTGCTCAAAGTTGCTGAAATTCTTCGAGGAGAGATGGCGCGGGAGTTGACCCAAGGCTTGACCCAAGACGGGAGGGGACCCTAGCCGGCTTTCTACAAACTTTGCACTATCACTCGTAATTATCCAGTAAGACTACGCACTGCGCCATGTTAGGTTCTGAATAATAAGTTCTATATACAGGAGAGAACACAAACACCTGTATAGTTTTGTAGGTTCGGTTTACTGGATAAGAGTATGTACACAAAGGAGAGCAGCACTCTCTCTTGACTAGGCTCCCGGTCAACTGCTATAGGCGACGTATGGCAAGTGATACATTAGCAGCTTCCATACGTCGCCAGGCACATTAATTAAGCGTGTGGGATATGGTAATAACATTGCCACACGCTGCTAGCTAGGCTGAATAAATAATACATAAATGGAGCACATACATAATATACATACATGATATATAATCCAGCATACATAATATACATACAAGAAATAACATAATAATTTCTTAGAACATAATGTTTTATACAATGATATAAGTAACTGCGACAATCAATATGCCCTACTTACAATAATTAAAATGTAGAATTCGTCTGGTAGAGTAGGTGCAAGTGCAATGAGAGCAAACCACCGTCTATGATATCTAGAAGGAGAGTGAGCCGGGCGCCTTATCCTCACGCTTGGTACAAGTCAAAACAAGAATTAAACTGTCCCACACGGAGAGCCTGTTCATGTTCATGTTCTGACATGCATATTGTACACAAGCTATAGAACCATAAAATACTCCATAATCCATATGCTTACATGAGATTAGTTAATATCAAGTGAATAATTCTAATCAAGTCTCATTAATTTGTTGAAATACTGATATTTGAAAATTTAAGGTATAATTGATGTAGGTGAGGGTTATTTCAATTCATTTTTGTTTGCTAATCTCAAGTTTAGACATAAAGAGGCACAATATTTTGACTACCAAATTTGATTTTTAACATGTTGACAAAATTGACACACCCTAGTGTGGAGTGTAGTAACCCTTACCAGGTGCTGCAGGAAGCTGGCGAGGAAGAAAAGAGGCAGGACGTTATGGATCAAGGAGAGGAAAGGGCAGTTGTACAAACCCTGCCCACAGGTAAGGTCGTGGTAGTTGGGGACAGCCAGGTGAGGTTTGTAGATAGGGATTTTTGTGCGAGAGATAGGAAACGTAGGACTTGGGTGTGTTTTCCTGGGGCTGGGATAGGGCATGTAGCCGAGAGGTTAGACAGGGTTTTGTCAAGGGAGGGTACCAATCCAGTAGTGTGTCTTAGTGAGGGAGGAAACGACATAGGTAAGGTTAGGAGTGAGGAACTTTTCAAGAGGTATAGGGAGGCGCTGGGGAAGATTAGAGATAGGGGAGGGATCCCGATAGTATGTGGTGTCTTGCCTAGAAGAGGGGTTGGTCGTGAATGGCTGTCCAGTGTCCAGGGCAATTGCTATAAATTGCCGACTGGAAAAACATTGTGCAAACAATGATTGGGCATTCATTGATAACTGGCAACGACTACCTGTACTGTCGCGACGGAGTACACTTGTCTCGTGAGGGGGTAAAGACGTTGTCTGCATCCCTGGAGCGTGAAATTGTCACTCCGAAGGGGGGGGTTTCGCCAGTAGAGAGAGGTAGGGGAAAGTGGGAGTAAAAAAACAAGCAGGTCCTTGGAAGTAAAATTAGTTGCTCAGGACAAGGGATAAAACAGGACCAGGGAAGGGTAGGTTTAAATGTATACTATACAAACAGTAGGAGCGTTAGAAATATAATAGACTTGCTGAGAGCGGTTGTATGTACCGAGAATGTAGACGTCATAGCAATCACCGAAACTTGGATGAATCTGGCGAGCAAAATTTTTTTATCAGAGTACCACATAGAAGGGTACAACCTTTTTCACAAGAACAGGGAAGGGGTCGCACTCTTCGTCAAGGATACATTAAAATGTTGCATTAATAATTCAATAAAGGGTGAAATAGGAACCGAGTCTGTGTGGGTAGAAATCACGGAAGGAAGAGAAAAACTAATTATGGGAGTGATTT
Organism: Homarus gammarus; assembly: GCA_958450375.1. NCBI lineage: Eukaryota > Metazoa > Arthropoda > Malacostraca > Decapoda > Nephropidae > Homarus > Homarus gammarus. The sequence goes on from CAUDMG010001714.1 coordinate 140,551, forward strand.
ACAGGCCTCCAAGTCTTGGCAAAGAAGCAGCTCAGCCCATATGGCAGGAAATGAGTAGGGCAGCAAAATATAACAACCTATGCATTATGGGGGATTTCAACTTCAGAAATATTGACTGGGACAACATTGTAGGCGACTATGAATCTGAAGACTTCCTAGACGCAGTACAGGATAATTTTTTGAAACAACTAATTACAGAACCTACTAGAGGTGACAATATATTAGACCTAGTATTAACAAATAAAGAAAATATTATAAGAGATATCACAGTAGGGGAAGAACTAGGTAACAGTGATCACAGAGAAATCAGGTTCACCCTAAATTGGGAAACGAAAAACAATGACAATATGGTCAGAGTCCCAAACTTTCGGTTGGCGGATTATCAGGGGTTAAGAAGGTACCTAGGTGAGGTCACCTGGGAAGTCACGTCAGTCCCCAGTAGGAAGGGGTGAGGTCATAGATGACACAACAATTGATCATGACTATAATATATTCACTAGTATACGACATAAAGCACAAGAACAAAATATACCATACAGAAAAATTAGGTCAAATAAGAATGAGCCAAGGTGGATGACCAGAAAACTTAAACATGACATAGGAATAAAGAAAGGAATATATAAGAAATTAAAGGGAGGGGAGGAGCAGCTTAGAAACAGGTATAATGAACTATCTAGGAATGTTAAGAAAAATATAAGGAAAGCAAAGAGAGACTATGAAATCAATATAGCAAGAGAATCCAAGGCGAATCCCAAGGGATTTTTCCAGGTATATAGGAGAAAGGTCAAGGACAAAGTTGGGCCTTTAAAGTCAGGGAGGGGAGAAGTGATAAATGGCAGTGAAGAAATAAGCAAAGCATTGAACAGCTACTTCTTATCAGTTTTCACAGAAGAAATTTGAGATGAAATTCCAGAGGTGGAACTGATATTTAAGGGAAAGGAAAAAGAGAAATTAAAGAATATCACTCTCAGAAAAAAGGATGTTCTTAAGAAGATAAATAAACTAAAGAAAACAAAATCCCCAGGGCCGGATGAAATTTTCCCTCGAGTCTTGAAAGAGTGTAGGGAACAGATTAGCGGACCCCTCGTAAACTTATTTACAAAATCATTAGACACTGGAGTTGTGCCAGACTTGTGGAAACAGGCAAATGTAGTACCCATATTCAAAAAGGGAGACAGAGCATCAGCGTCAAATTACCGGCAGATCAGTTTGACGTCAGTAGTGGGGAAATTTCTTGAATCAATTATAGCAGATAGCATCCGATCGCATCTAGAGAAAAGCAAATTAATCTATGACTCTCAACATGGGTTTACAAAGGGAAAATCTTGTCTAACAAATCTGCTAACGTTTTTTAGGAAAGTCTTCGAGGTAGTAGATAATGACGAAAATTACGATGTTATTTACTTAGACTTTAGCAAAGCATTTGACAGAGTACCGCATCAGAGGCTTCTGAGAAAAATTAAGGCTCATGGTATCGAGGGGAGAGTTTTAAATTGGATAAAATCATGGCTCACCGATAGAACGCAGAGGGTCAGCGTAGATGGTGTTAAATCTGAGTGGGGCCGTGTAACCAGTGGGGTTCCCCAGGGGTCAGTACTAGGCCCACTCTTGTTCATAATCTACATAAACGATCTAGATATTGGGATCAGCAGTGACATAAGCAAGTTTGCGGATGACACCAAAATAGGGCGGCAAATTAATTCAGGGCAGGATGCAAATACATTACAGGAGGATCTAAATAAACTGCAGGGGTGGTCTGAAAAATGGCAAATGAAATTCAACACCAGCAAGTGCAGCGTACTTAATATTGGAAGAACAAATACTTATAATGTATACAGCCTTAACAACATCAACCTAGAGAAGTCGACTTGTGAAAGAGACCTTGGGGTACTTGTAAGCCCGGACCTACCGCCTAGAAAACAGTGCGTTAATGTTCGAAATAAGGCAAACAGAGTATTGAGTTTTATATCTATAAGTGTAAGTAACAAGAGTGCAGAGGTCTTATTGCAACTATGTCTTGCGCTAGTAAGGCCGCACCTCGATTATGCGGTTCAGTTCTGGTGCCCCTATTATAGAATGGATATAAATTCACTAAAGTCGGTGCAGCGAAGAATGACAAAAATGATTCCGGGACTTAGAAACCTTCCATATCAGGATAGATTAAAGAAACTTCACTTGCATTCCCTAGAAAGACGAAGAGTGTGGGGAGATATGATAGAAGATTTTAAGTGGGTGAAAGGAATCAATAAAGGGGATATAGATAAAGTTCTTATAATATCCGAGCAGGATAGGACTCGGAGCAACGGATTCAAGTTGGATAAGTTTAGGTTTAGGAGGGAGATAGGAAGAAACTGGTTCACAAATAGGGTGGTGGACGAGTGGAACAAGCTTAGCAACTTTGAAGTAAGTGCGGGAACCCTGGAAAGTTTCAAAAGAAGGCTAAATAGATTCATGGATGATAGAGAGTGGTAGTAACTCTCGACAGGAGCTGCCATGCACAGGCCAACCGGCCTTTTGTAGACTCCTTATTTTCTTATGTTCTTATGTTCTAAGTGACCGACCCTACTTGTGTTTATAATAACTTAAATTTACCAAAAACGGGGTTGATCAAACCCAAGCAATATCAACTAATTTCAAGGCAAACCTATACAGAATACGGAATGCTACACTTTAAGTAAAAAATCAGAAGTAATTGTACAATTAAACCTGAAACATCATGGACGTATACAAGGTGGCATAAAATTATTAAAACTTCTTGTGACAGCAGAGAGAGTACGTTATGATGGCAAACCAATGGCACAAAAATTAATAAAATATAGTGGGATGAAAAAATGTGCTTGACAGTCTAAGGGAGAACTTGGAACTCGTGACAGTTCAGATTCGGTCTCAGTAATATTAGGTATTGAAAGTGCCACTGCATGTTATGACCATCAGATCTTTAAAGAAATATTCAATTTCTGGAATGTCACCAAGAGGGTCTATAAAAAGAGAACCAAAATTTAAAAATTTACTGATAAAAATTAAAACTTACACAGTAATACAAAAAAAGATCACACTTTACGTTACAATAAACAATATGAAAATAGTACATATCACTTATAAAGTATATATACAAATACCTATACCAAGATCACTACCAATATAATAACCAATATCACAACCAATACCACCTTGTTATGTTCGAGGGAGAAACCGGCTGAAACGTGCTTATAAGGAGAAACCATACACACGGTAGATGGGGTTGAGAAAATCTATTTCCCACCTTCTTTTGCTCTAAGGGAATAGAGTCCCAATAGTCTGTCACACTGAGGACACACACAGGGGGCATCACACCGAAGATCACAGCGAAGTCCCAGAGGAGCAGCCAACCTAGGCGGGGAGCAGCTTGTGGCCAACTGGCTCACATCACCCTGCTGGCTTCCCACCAACCTTTGGGAGTGGCGACAGGGATGACTCAAATAGAGGTGAACCAGGGTTGTTTGTGGTTTCTCCTTCGAGACTTGTACAGAAGGGGTAATGACTCCCAGGATCGTAACATCTGTATAAACTATCACTGGATAAGGTGATCCACTTACATACACCTCAAACTTTTCCAGAGCTAACAAAGGGGCAATGCCTCTTTTCCTATCGTGGCATATCCACGTTGATGCTTTTTCAGCTTGACCGAGAATTAACAGTTCGGGTCCAATATTCACACGCATCCTATTGTATCACAAGCTGTTCCTTAAAGTCTTGGAGTTGCAGTACAGGAGCCATCGCCAACAACCCACGGACCTTTTCGCATGCTGTCTGGCAGTCATCAGTTCACACAAACTTTCTTTCGGGGCAAATTTTGACAAAACCGTCTGTAGAATTCAGCCATCCCGATAAATGATTTGAGAGGTTTCGATTGCGAGGTGCGGGGAGACTGAGAATAGCGGCAACCATTTTTTTTTTTTTTTTTTTTTTTTTTAAGGTGGGGAAAGGATGGAAGGCATGCTGGGGCTTAAGGCACAGCCAGACATCAGAGATGAGAAGTCACGACATATGGTCGTGGGGGGAAAGGTTGGAAAAGAAGTTTAATGAGTTAAACAGAGGGGGACAACACCCCTTGTTTTACATATTACAGAGTTTGTTGGCTAACTAGGCTAACCTATGATTTAGGATGAGATTGCACAATGGTTACATTAGTAGACAGAGACTAGTATGATTTTACGATTACATGTTTATTAAAATCTTACACTGTATTACGTTATGGACTCACTAGATTGTGACTTGTTAAATGTGAACTTATATCATCTAAGTTTTAATCTAAGGTGGATCACTGCGGCGGACATAGATGGGTCGCGGGTTGGGTTGTTGTAATGCGGGCAGACTCCGGGGCCACCAGGCGTGGGGTCGCCTTCCTTTGATGTCTTCCCCGCGTAGGTGGTCTGGGCTGTAAGGGTCGTCCAGGAGCTTGTCCTAAACCTTCTTCCCTAGGCTATGGAACTTGATGTTGGGGGCCTCTGTTTTATTTCTCTGGTAGATGGTTTCCACTATCTCCTGGTAGGGTGGCGCTGACCTCAAACACTTGTTTTGGAAGCTCTGTAGTTGTTGTAGTCTAGTCTTCCCGAGTGGTATATGTGGGTACTCCAACACAGGCCTCACCAGCGCCTTGTACAGGTGGACTTATATCTTCTCAGGCATCAGTTTAAAACGTCCGAGAGATGATGAGGCCGAGCAACCTGCCTAGTTTATAGTACTCAATCTTTTCGTCGTCGATCAGCTATGGCGCCGGCCTAAATTTGGCAATGAGTATGACCTCGAATTTCGTTTTGTTTGTTTTTATTTTCCACTTATTTTCATACTCCGAGATATCATCTATTGCCCGAACAGTGAGTCCTTGACATGGACCTTCCTGGGCAGGTGACGACCTGTGTTACATCGTCGGCATACATGACGTACTCGCTGCCGACGATTGGGGGTGGCAGGTCAGCCGTGTAGGCTGCAGAGCGTGTAAAGGGTTGGTGAGAGACAAGAGCCCTGAGGCACGCCGCTCGAGAGTGAGAATTCTTTTCCACAATGTCCTTGCATCTTGATTTTGGCTCTGCGGTCCGTAATAAAGTTGCATAGCAGGCGCGTCAGGTTGCGCGTCAGGTATGATCTTATACTGCAGCCCCGCGTGCCAAACTTTGTCAAACTCCTTGCTCATGTCCCTCACTACTATGTTGCACTGCAGGCGGCCAGTCATGGCGTTGGCGATCTACTCGTAGGCCTGGGCTATGGCAGTGAATGTGCCTCGGTACTGGCGAAAGCCAAACTGGCGAGGATTATGCACGTCTTCGTCCTCCAGATACATCCGCAACCGCTTATTTACTATTTTTTCGAGGATTTTGGCAGGTACCTCTACCAGCGATGTTGGTCGAAAGTTTTCGACTTTGTTTGGAGGCTTCTCTGCTTTTGGTATGAGGTGGATAACGGCGATTTTGAACATCTTAGGGAAGTATCCAGAGGCGAGGCAGACATTGCATATTTGAGCAAGCCTCTCTATCATGTTGTCGGGGAGTTGAGCCAGGATCTTCTTGTTAATATGGCTTTGCCCAGGTGATTTGTTTTTATACCCTTTTATGACGACTGACACATCTGCAGGAACTATGCGCTCCGTCAGGTAGCTTCCGTCCACCAGTCTCGTGAAGTCAGGTGCTGATGGTCCTGCAACTGACCTAAAATGTCCTCCTCAAACTCCCTGTCGAAGCCCTCGTTCTCCTGTTCACTAATGGCAAAGAGCTTTCGCAAATATCGCCGATGTAGTTGTTCTTGGTTTTCCTCCTCGAATATTTTCACGTTGTTTTGGTCGAGCAGGTACGGGACCGTGCTGGAGGTGGAACCCACCAGTCGCTTGATCCCTTTCCAGAAGGCAGTAGAGTCGCGGTAATTGTTGGCTGCCTCCCACACCAAGGCGGCCCACTTTTGTTCATGTAGACGTTTGCTCTCGTGCTGGATGTCTGTCTGTAGCTCTCGGTACCGGTCTCTCAGCTCTTGCTTTTACCAGTGGATACTGGCTAGCTGTCTCATGTGATCGTATTGGACACTGGGCTGCCTCAGCTGGTGACTAGTGTGAGGGTGGGAAATGGTCCTGTGGGTGGTGGCCGGGATGTTGTTATCCATCTCCTTCTTCACATCCATGTACCAATGGTACATTGTACCATTGTTCGACCGCGTCATCAATATCATTGGGGCTGGCTTCTTCCAGGTTCCTCCCCTGCTCGAGACTGAGAGACTCCTTGAAGGAGTCCCAGTCTGCCCGTTTGAGGTTTGACCTGATGTTTGCGGGGATCATAATGGGATTGGATGATAGCGTTACGATGACTGGCAGGTGATCGCTGGTACTGATGGGTCCGGCGGTAACGTGCCTTTTCAGGACGGCCTCGTTGTTAGAGAGGCTTATGTTTGGTGTTGTGGCACTGACACGTCTGATCAATGTCGGGAAACCTGGCCCGAGGTGTTGCAGTTTTCCCCTTCTGATGTTGTCATACAGCGCCACACCGACGTTGTTCTCATTACCATGGCCGAGTATGGCGTTGAGCTCATTTAAGTCCCCTATGATGTATGTTGGTTTTCTGTGGCGGAGCAACTTGTTCGGGTAAGTAAGGACGTCTGGGAGGTAGGTACATTGTGCATATGAGAACAGGTCCCCTATTTGTCTCCACCTGTACTCCTAGACCTGAATCCTCGAAGTCTAGCAACACTCTGTGACTCAGCCGTGACCTGATGGTCACAGCGACACCATCGTTCAGCTCACCCGTCCTTTATGACAGTATTGTTTAACAGAATAATGTCTGGGTCTAAATGTTAGTATAAGTTAGACAGTTCGTTACGTCTATTAAGGGAAAAGTGTAGGACATTATATTGGACAATTTTCATCTTGCTAACGACTGCCATTTCGGAGACTGCAGCTTGGGGCGTCGCTTGAAGTGTTTGCTCGCCTTCTGCCATTTCTAGGGAGCCGGAACTTCTTAGCAGAATCTCGAGCATCTGCTTGTCAGTTAACGAAGGGCCCTCGAACTTCTCGTCACTCGTGTACAGGAAGGTGTTCAGGTCCTGGGCCTGCGTGTCGAAGTAATCAACTGAAGCTGCAGCTCGAGGGTCCTGTTCCTCTGTGGAGTAAGTCGCCACCATCTGGTCGCAACCATTGACCGTGGCAGCAGTCCGATGGTCACTGTCGTTGCTGGGAATACATGTATTGGGGTCACGGACATTTACGGTGTCGTTGGAGCTGTGATCCCAGGGGGACTGAATGGCCACGTCGGAGCTACGGTTATACTGACTTTTTCCTAAGTCAGGGAGGTCATGGTCCATTTCTGGCGTGGGTTGAGGTCGTCGATTTCTTTTGAAGGGACGTCGTCGCTTATTTCAACAGGTGCAATGTTGTTCCTGGTTAGTGTCTCGTTGAGGTGTTTCGAGAATGAACCTGGATGAACCATGTTCATGTGATGGGCATGCAAGTAAGACAAGTATTTAGTGGTGGCTTTGGACTCGTCCAGCTGTGGAGAGGAGACGCTCCTGATACTCTCCGCCACTGCGTCCCTAATGGCGCCCAGTGACTCAGTAACTTCATGTTTTATTGAGTCCTTGATGGTTCTTATCTCTGATTGCAGGACTTCCATGGTCTCGCTAACATTGTTGAGTTTTGGGACTCTCTTTGAGTTTCTTTCAGAGCATCTTTTAGGATTTGGCTGTAAGCCATGATCGTCGACTGAGTGGTCTTTTCTATGGTGTTAGAAATTTCCATGGTTTCCTTTTGCTTGGTTATTTCGGTCAGTTTCTTCTCTGTTTCTTGAGTTACCTGTTTCCTGACCAGGCAGGTGGCAGAGAAGGTCCTGTGGCCACCCTCGCAGACGACACACATTTTGATGGTTCTACGGCAGTCTTTGTAGAAGTGTTGATCAGATGAACACTCGGAGCATGTGACCCCTTGCAGGGAGCAGTTCTTGGTCATGTGGTCATTGTACTTGTAGCACTTCATACATTATTGGATGGGCGTATACTTTTCATATTCTATTTGGTGTGAGGAGATGGAAGTGCCATATGCATAGAACCCCTTCTCCTTCGTTCTTTTTGCATCCGTTGTGTCTGCTAAGCGAACCTTGACTATATTATGGGTATACATAGGATACACCTCCACAATCTTAATATTGTTTTGCCTTTCTATTTCATCTCTTATTTCTTCTGCGTTATTTTCCACTACATCTTTGCTTAACTTCTTACATACAAGGGTGAGCTTGGCAAAATATTCCCGTGGGACAATGACCTCGTAACCGTTGGTTTTCATTTTGTCCATGGCACCAGACTTAAGTAGTTTATCAGCATCTTCATCTGTTTCTGTGAGGATGATGTAACCATCTCTCAGATCCACAAGTCTATTCATCCTCACCCTTAGGTCGCTTAATAGCCTTTTTAACTCTATCCGAGACCTCTGGGTCGGGGTTCCGGAGATCTTCACTCTCACTTTGGCCATAGTCAATAACATACATGAAAATCCTACCTAATCTGTCCACCTCAGCTAAACCCTATGGATGCCGCTCCTTCAGTCTAGGGGTAGGGTGAATAGACAATCCCCTGACGGGGGACCAAGCCCTAACACCAAACAGTGACAGGTTATGAAGCACTGCCGAATCCCTAACAGAAAATGTTGCCACCCTTACTGTTTCGACTCAGCAGCCCTCTGAGGGCCCCCCTTGTGGCTCTGCCCGCAGGGTTCGCGTCGTTACCAAACAGCAGGGTCTCTGGGCGAAAGGATAGGATAGGGAATAAGCGCAGTGTGCAAGAATGATAATATCCCTGTACAACTACAAGATAAAGTAGCCAGAGCGAACCCAACGTGATAAACAAGGCTGACAGTCGTAACGGTCAACAATCTGAACGTGAGCTAAGTCGCCGGTCGTTGTGAAGGTTGGGTGTGTTCTCGCGGCAACCTTGGCATCAATTGGAGCAATTTTCCCTTGTCCAACGACATGACCGGAGAAGATTAAGATGGCATGTCCCAATTTACTCTTTTGTAGGTTTACTGTGAAATTGAACTCTGCTAGACGATTGAAGAGTGCACGGAGTCGGCCAATGTGCTGTTCCCATGTGTCACCCACGACGACCAGATCATCTAGATAGGCGCACACTCCCGACAGGCCTGATATCACAATATGCATCGCTCTCTGAAATGTTGCTGGTGCTCCTTTGAGGCCGAAGGGCACAACTTTGTATTGCCACAGCCCCTCTGCGGTTAGAAAATCTGAAATCTGTTTTGCTTCTTCCGAGAGTTTGATTTGGTAGTAGCCTTTGAGAAGATCCAGCTTGGTGACAAATGTTGCTTGACCCACACTATCGATGATGTTGTCGATGCGCGGCAATGGATATGCGTCAGCACGTGTCACCAGGTTGACCTTCCTGTAGTCAGAGCACATGCGGACACTTCCGTCGCGTTTAGGCACCAGCACACAGGGTGACGCCCCTGCACTACTGCTCCTCTCCACTAGGTCATGTTCCAGCAGATACTCCACCTCCTGCTTCAGCTTCTCCTTCTTATCAGGGCTCATTCGGTAGGGTGCTTGCTTGATGGGAGATGTGCCAGGCAGCAGCACCATGTCGTGCTCCAGCAGAGAACACAGGCGTGGCAAATCATCGAACAGTGGCTTGAACTCCTGTAGCAGCTGCACCACATCCTGAAACTGTTGTTGTTAAAGATGGAATAATTTAGAGATAGGGTCACACAATATACTTTAATTACAGATTTTTATGGGGACATCCACTTGGAAATTAGTGTCTGGGACTACCTCCTCTCCTCCTGTAACCGAAAAAAATCACTTCACTCCTACCAAAATACGGTTTCAACCTGTTGATATGAGTCAGTATCTCTGATTTTCTCTTGCCTGGAGTCACTATGACATAGTTGAGGTCATGTACATTCTTAACTACAGTGAATGGACCCTCATAGTTAGCTTGAAGTAGATTTCTATACAGGGGTATGAATGCTAAAACCCTATCTCCAGGCTTAAATTCTCTAGCTTGACAATGCTCATCATATCGCTTTTTCATTTTCCCCTGAACTTCTGACAGATTTTCACGAGAAATCTCACCTACTCTCTACAGATTCTCTTTAAACTTCTCTACATACACTGACAAAGGGACTTTTATCTGATTACCTATCCAACTTTCCTTCAACACGGTCATAGGACTTCTTACAGCCTGACCAAAAATCATTTCAAATGGACTGAATCCTTGGGAATCTTGGGGACTCTCTCTTAAGGCAAACAACATAAGTGGCACTCCTTTATCCCTGTCCTTATCAGACTCCATACAGTATTTCCTAAGCATAGATTTAAAAGTCTGGTGGAACCTCTTAGGGGCACCTTGGGTTTGAGGGTGGTACGCAGAAGCTAAGAATTGCTTCATACCCAACTCATTCATAACCTGCTGGAAAAGGAAAGAAGTGAAGTTAGTACCCTGATCCGACTATACAAAACTAGGAATGCCATATTAGGGTGTGTCATAGGAGGGAAGATCAGCTAAAACTAATGGCCCATCACTTTTTCGGTAGATTTTAGTGTATATAAACAGAAAATAATTTCAGTTTCAATATTTTGCAACCTTTTGCTTGGTAAATTTTAGCGTGAAATTTATCGAAAATCTAACGTACAGCTGCATTAGTGCATTACAATTAAATAGTGAACATTGCTTTCTGACTTCATTCTTTAACAACCCAACTAACAATATTTTTTTCTGTTTCAGATTCTGATGCATATATAAGTTGATAATATTTGCGATGGCTGCTTGTGTCAGGACGAGGAACCAAAAATCCAGCCATCTCAGTCACTATCTTGGGACTGGGAGAGAGCTCCTGAAGTCGGAGTTGCCTACATTGAGAGATGCTTTGAGATACGGTGTTTTAATCAGGCATATCAGTGAAAAGAACCAAAGAACTTACACAAACAAAGACATTGCCAGTGATATGACCAAAGCTGTCTTGGCGCAGTACACTCTGGCTAACGCTCAGTTCAAGCCTCCAGTCATAACAAGTCAGAAGAAGATTAGTGAGAGACTGCTAGCCAGTTGGGAAAAGGCAAGAGATATCTCTCTTGGGAGAGGAAAACTTGCAGTTAAGGACAGCTTTGCCAAGCAACTGGACCAGTTATTTGACATAATTACTTGCAAGTGCCCAATTGCTCTCTGTCCTGAGTTTGGATGCGATCGTGATTGTAAATCCGAGGCCCACATCTCCTGTATTTGCAAGCGTGAACTGAAGATTCCTGTGATCGAACTGGCATTTGTCAAAGCACAGAGAGAGAAGACTGGCAGTATAGGGGCTCTCATGATTTCTAGCCAAGATATTCCGGAGTCCAAGAGACAGGAGGCTGCCACAGAGAGACAGAAGAGGAGAAGAGTTGCCGAGGAAAAGAGTCTTGAGAAGGCCCAGGGTGAGGTAAAAAAGGCCGATGATTGGAGTCAAGCTGATTCAGAGTTTAATGACTTCCCCATGGCTGATCCGAGTGCTGACCAGGAGAATGGTGACTGTGTCCCTAACCCAGAAAATAATGATCCCAAACCTTCCAGGCATAACATTCGAAACAGGAAAGATATCCCGAGCATAGCTCTGGCCAGCATGCGACACCACACTGGTCTCAGAGAAACTGCAGAGATAGCAACAGCTGCCTGGATTGACGGTGGTTTGATAACACCTGAAAATGTTCACCTGGTGATAGATCATAACAAAGTAAGGAGAGCTCAGGAGAAACTTGTCAGTAACCTAGAAGAGGAGTTTGATAAGGGGATAAGAGAAAATGGAATCAATTGTTTGTTCTTTGATGGGAGAAGGGATGACACTAAAGTGTTCATGAAAGTTGGAGATTCTGACAAGTTGTTCCCTGCCATGGTGAAGGAGGATCACTACTCCTGCTGCAGTGAACCAGGAGGGAAGTATTTGTGGCATTTCACTCCAGAGAAAGATGACATCAGGAAAAAAGCTGAGATAGTGGCAGATAATATTGTGAACTGGCTCAGAGAGAGGAACGTAGACCAGACCCTGCAGGCCATTGGAGGGGACAGCACCAACACGAACACAGGGTGGCAAGGGGAGGTCATACAGTGGATAGAGGCGGAAGATTGGGAGGAAGCTGGTCTGGATTGTTTGTGACCTCCACACCAACGAGTTGCCACTCAGACATCTGATCCAGGAGCTGGATGGCAAGACTCTTTCAAACAACAGATGGTCTGGTCCTCTTGGCAAGATGCTGGACTCTGCCACTGAGTTAGAAATAAATCCGAGCTTTGAAAAAATCACAGTTGGCCCTCCACTCGTTGAGCTTGCACATACTGTCATTGACGACCTGAGTACTGACCAGTGCTATGGTTACATGATTTGCAGTGCCATCAAAACTGGGGCCATGCCTGATAGACTTGCTTACCTGCAGATAGGTCCAGTCTCACATTCTAGGTGGCTCACAACGGCTCTCAGGTTCTGCAGAATTTGGGTCGCTCATCATAAACTGAAAGGGAACCAGCTTCACAACCTGAGACTTATTGTCCAATTCATCGTGAGTGTCTACTTGCCAAATTGGTTCAACACCAAGGTCAAGTCATCGTTCTCCGAAGGTCCGAGGCATGTTCTCTTCCAGCTTGTGCTCCTGAGGAGTCAGCCAAGGAAGGTTGTTCAGATTGTGGAGCAGACTGTGAGGAGATCTTCCTGGTATGCTCATCCCAAGGCAGTTCTGCAGACAATGCTCTGCAGTAAGGATGAGGAGGAGAGAAGAGTGGCAGTCAAAAAGATCTTGGATATGAGACTTATGAGAGGATCTGGGCATGACGAATCAGTTGGTGACGATTCCTTCAGGGTCAGGAAGACTCCTGAAGTCAATCTAGGTGCCAAGACCCTCCTGATCTCATGGATCTGGATAACATCCAGGCTGGCAGTGAGCCCCCTCTTACCTGCAGCCTCACCAATGTTCAAGTCAGAGCTTTCCTGGACAACCCCATGCATGTCCCTGCCTGGCCCTCACACACCCAGAGTATAGAGCGTTGTGTACAGCAAGTGAGCGAGGCCAGCAGTCACGTGTACAGCCAGGAGAGGAGGGAAGGCTACATCCGAGCTCAGGTGGTCAGCAGGGAGGTGATGAGTAGAAACAGAAGCAAGAAAGACATGTTCTCTATGGTGTGCAGCAACATCGGGTCGTAGTAGTAAAACCGGTTTTTGTATTTGATGATTTTGTTTTCTCAAGGAATATTAAATTTAATAAATGTGTCAAGATCATTCGTTTCACTATTCTGGATCATTTTCATCCTAATAAATTAACCTGATACATTTACTTTACTTTAAATAAGCTATTTAGTGGTGTTGGTAAAAGGGTGGGAATACTGAATTTTCATAAGATTTCAAGTTAAAATTTACCAAGCAAAAAATAAAAACTTTTCAAATCTGAAGATATCACATGATTATGCACATAGAACTACATCATTAATATTATGGGCCGATTTTTCAAACTAAAACAAAAAAAATTCTCCTCCATATGACACACCCTACTGCAGCAGTCATGAGGGAACCTATATACGATCTCATCATTTGGAATATCAAGGGAGCAAGAAACAGTTGTGCAGTGGATGCTGCAACCCAAACTGATGCTGCCGCCTTGACCCAAGTTAATGCTGCTGCAGTCACTCGGGGTATGGCCCAAACAAAACCTCGAGTCACCCCATTGGCTATTGCCACATCGTCTGATCTCATCAATAGTCAGGATGTCGTCCAAGAGCAAGAGGATGACAGCACGCTCACTTCGGTACACAGGAGTTTGATAGTTGGGACCATCAAGGAGACATTTGGGAATCGAACGAGGTTCTTAAAGAAGAGGAACCGTCTCTACCGAGAGACTGTGACGTCTCTGGGTGAAACACGACTGCAGTTCGTGGTTCCTTCCAAGTACCGCCTGGCTGTGTTCAAGCTAGGTCATTGCACTGCTCTTGGTGGTCATATGGGTAAAAAGAAGACCTTTGACCGCATCAGTGCAGCGTTCTTCTGGCCAAGGATGGGCCAGGAGATCACCAGGCTAGTCCGCTCTTGTGATGTGTGCCAGAAAACCAGTGATCGAGGGCGAGTTCCGCCTGCACCACTACGGCCCCTCCCACTGATCTCTGAACCCTTTGAGAGGGTGGCGGTGGACATTGTAGGGCCGATAAACCCAAGGGCAAGCGATGGGGCAAAGTATATTCTCACCTTGGTGGACTTTAGCACGAGGTGGCCCGAGGCTGTGCCCTTGAGGAACATTGAGGCCACGACTGTTGCAGAAGCCATGTTGGAAATCTTCTGTCGGGTTGGTATTCCCAAACAAGTCCTCAGTGACAGGGGAACCCAGTTTACTTCTGCCATGATGGAGGAGTTAATGCGGTTGTTATCGGTAAAGGGGCTAAAGACAACACCCTATCACCCGATGTGCAACGGACTCTGTGAGAGGTTTAATGGGACGCTGAAGAAAATGCTCAGGAGGATGGCAGCCGAACAACCTAAGGAGTGGCCACGCTACATTGCCCCACTTCTGTTCGCGTACCGGGAGGCGCCACAGAGCTCGCTCAAGGTGTCTCCCTTCGAGCTTATGTACGGCAGGTCCGTTCGGGGACCACTACAGGTTCTTCGGGAACTGTGGGATGATGAGGAATCAGATCCGGAAGTCAAGACCACTTATACATATGTCATTGACTTAGCTGATCGTCTCCAAGAAACCTGTCAACTGGCAAAGCAAGAGCTGATAAAGGCTCAAGAGGTCCAGAAGACTTACTATGACAAGAAGGCCAAGCTTCGTTGTTTCAAGCCAGGTGATCAGTGCCTGGTTCTGTTGCCTCCGATGCGCAATAAGTTACTGGCTCAGTGGAAAGGTCCATTCGACATTGCAGAGCGTGTCTCGGATCTGACTTACATCGTCCAGGTGGGATCTCGACGAAAGAAGTTCCACATCAACATGCTGAAGAAGTACTTCCAGTCACCGATCGGGGGTACAGTCTCCACTGAGGAAGACAGGGACGAGCCTTCCCAGTGTGATTCAGGGGTAACTTGTGCTGCCACAGTGATCTCTGCCAGTGATGAGGAGGATGGGCCTGTCAATGCACGCTCCCGACAGAGTGAGACTTTCACGGACGTTGAGGTGAACGGAAATCTATCAGCAGAGGAACGAGATGTCATTGGCTCTCTGTTGCATCGCTACAAGGACATCTTCTCTGATAAGCCAGGAGTTGCCCGGGTCGACTGTCACACTATTGAACTGACCAGCCGGGTAAAGCCCTATCCTATACCTATGCGACTACTGGACACTGTCAAAAAAGAAATTGAGGAAATGGAAGCAGTAGGAATCATCGAGAAATCATCGTCTCCATACTGTAGTTCTATGGTAGTCGTCCGAAAAAAGGAAAAAAGGATGGGGGTGTCAGGATCTGTGGGGATTATAGGAGAGTAAATGCCATTACCCAGGTGGATGCTGAAGCTATGTGTGATCAGAAAACTATTTTTTCAAGAACAGCTGGTTCCAAGTTATTTACCAAACTTGATCTGACCAAGGGGTTCTTCCAAATCCCACTGGACCCGAAGAGTCGGCAGATCACAGCCTTTGGTACGCCAGGGGGTCTCTATCAGTACAGAGTCCTTCCCTTTGGTCTCACAAACTCCCCTGCCATCTTCAACCGTGTCATGAGGCAAGTCCTAAACGGCATCAAGGGAGTTGAGGCATTTGTGGACGATGTGTTAATCCATTCAGCAACATTTGAGGAACACCTGGAACTCTTAGAGAAGGTGTTCTGGAGGTTCCAACAAAAAAACATGACCGTGAAACCAAGCAAGTGCGAGATCGGTCAGGCTGCAGTACAGTTCCTCGGGCACACTGTCGGCGGAGGACGCTGCACCTGTCAGAATGAGAAGATCAAAAAGGTCCAGGATGCACCACGGCCCACTACAAAAAAACAAGTGAGGTCATTTCTGGGCCTCGTAGGGTACTACCGGAACTTCATCCCAAACTTTTCCGTGGTGGCTCTCCCTTTATCCGATCTGCTCAAGAAACATGCATCTAACAAGGTGCAATGGGGACCTGAACAAGAGGATTTTTTCAGTGCCCTCAAGAACCTGCTATGCAAGCAACCCATTCTTCAACTGGTGAGGAAGGAAGAGCCTTTCATCCTCCGGACCGATGCTTCACAGGATGGGGTTGGCGCAGTGCTACTACAAGAGGCAGACGGCGAGGTTTTTCCAGTTGCGTATCACAGTCGCAAGTTGAAACCTGCAGAGAGGAATTACAGCACGGTCGAGAAGGAACTTCTGGCAGTGGTGGAAGGCATCAAGAAGTACTACTTCTATCTCTACGGAGGTGAGTTTGTGTTGGAGACAGACCACATGCCGCTCACCAGTCTCCGACCATCTAAGAATGCAAGTGCTCGTCTGATGCGGTGGGCACTGTATCTCCAGCAGTTCAACTTCGTCCTCCGGTACATCAAGGGCAGCCTGAATGTGGGGGCTGACCTATCTCGACTTGTGGTGGAACCAGAGCAACTGATTGAGAGGTCACCTTCCCAAATGAGTGTGGAGTTGGTCTAGACTCCAGTCGACTCGAGCCTCCAAGCGTCTGGCGGCTCGTCATATGTTATGTATAATTTTCTCACACCTTTCTACACTTGAGAACATAACACAACACCTGTGCCACCTAAACAATGTCTACATACCCTACACCACACAACACGTTGCTCTAATGTAAATGTAGCGTGCTTACGCTTAGCATGAACTATTGCTCGGGAATTGTCACCCTCGCCGCGGAGTTTTCCTCCAGCCAAAAAAAAAATAAAGTAAATGTTGAGGTTTTCCCTCAGTGGCGATTGGCGACTACATTCCGTTGCAGTGTTAGTGTTACACACACACCACAGTATGAATGTCGAATTGTGTGTCTGGGCTAGGCATTCTCTTGATTGTATACAGGTGGTGAAAATTTATTCTCCAAGAGAAAAATTTTTCTTAGTAGGGGCGATTGTCATGGGTTGTGTTGGGCCTCCCGCACAACCCATCCCAAATGTTTGTTTACGGTAGAGATAAGGTAACCGGCCAGCCATGACTGGGACATGTAGAGGGGGCAGGCCAGTGAGACAGTGGTGTACTGTTCATCGCTTCACGCCTCAAAAAAAACCAATTTAGCCAGTGGGCTTTAGACCTTGGGTTAGAGAAGACCTCCTGCTCCGCGGACTTAAGATCAGGGGCCACACAGTCCTACCAGTGCTACGGGTCTGTGTGTGCAAATCCCCGAGATTTTTGTTAAGTCCAGCGACAAGTTAACACATCCTGTAAAGGAAGTGATCAATGGTGAGGGCCTGTTTGCTACAAGAGCACTCCAGGCCGGCCTAATAGATCTATACGATTAATTCACCAGGTTGACAAACTCTCCCTTATAACTTATGGTACTGTCGCGTGAATGTGAGTGACTGACCTATCCATGCAAATTATAAGTCCAGTGTATGGAATTGTGCCAAATAAACGTAAGTGCAATCATCTGCCCGTATCTGTGATCCCTCTATTATTATTATTACCAAGGGTAATGACTGATTGGTTATGACAAAGTATAACCAATAACTTAGATGGATGTTGGAAGTTAGTGGAATTCATTAAATCATCATTTATCAAGTACGTAACGCATTGAATGCCGGAAGCAGGGCAAAATTCTACGTAGTGATACACCATAATCTCTTGGGTGAGTAACCAGTGTGAAGGTATCCGAGCTCTACGGTAAGAAAGCTACTTTCCTGCATTTAAAACGTAACAAAAGGTTATCCAAGAATACATAAATATATTGTGAAAGGCATGACATGAACCTATTAAATATGAGATTATGAGATTGAAATATGAAAGATTAATTTCCTCGTCACAGGTGCCTTCAAGAGCCGGATCGGACAACTGTGATCGGACCATTACATATTGTAGGAATTGTGTCGTCATACAGTTGTTTCTTTGTCTCCGTCTTCCTCTCTGATTTTTTCCGTGGTTGACCTTTGTAATTACTACATTGAATCGGGGGTGCTTGAGGACATTCTTGCTGTTTATCCCAAATTTGCTAGCCCACACTGGTTTGTCTTCAATTACAATATGACGTCCAATGTATGCGAACCACTGACCTATATATACACTGCAAATGAATATGATGTATTTCTTTCTATCTTTGTGTACGAACATCTGTCCTGCATGGCAGTGAACAGTGACATTACCCACATGAATCTGACCTATATATATATATATATATATATAGGTCTGTACTCACCCCTGAAGATGTGAATTACACGAAAGCGCTTGGGAACTTCGTGTTTTCTTCTTTCCTGGTGGTTATCAGCATATATATATATATATATATATATATATATATATATATATATATATATATATATATATATATATATATATATATATATATATATATATATACTTCATTTTTAGTCCATTTAACACGCGGACTTTGAACATATAATCAACGACCTCACCAGCAAGGAATCGACACAAGTCAGAAACAAGGATTTGGTGGGGGGGGGGGGGGGTGCTGCTTACAATATTCCAAGTCTTGGAATGACAATGATATTGCTAGATAATTTCTTGTAAAAGTATTAGGCATATGCTACAGTACTAATTCACACCATCAGACGGATGGTTCATAAGATTAATTACCATCACCATCAATTGAACAACGTCATTATTAAATACAGACACAGACTGACACACTCACACACACACACACACACACTCCACATGCGCGCACACACACACACACTCCACATTAGGGTGTGTCATACGGAGGCGAATTTATTTTTTTTTGAGTTTGAAAAATCGGCCCAGAATATTAATGATGTAGTTCTATGTGCAGAATCATGTGATATCTTCAGATTTGAAAAGTTTTTATTTTTTGCTTGGTAAATTTTAACTTGAAATCTTATGAAAATTCAGTATTCCCACCCTTTTACCAACACCACTAAATAGCTTATTTAAAGTAAAGTAAATGTATCAGGTTAATTTATTAGGATGAAAATGATCCAGAATAGTGAAACGAATGATCTTGACACATTTATTAAATTTAATATTCCTTTAGAAAACAAAATCAGCAAATACAAAAACCGGTTTTACTACTACGACCCGGTGTTGCTGCACACCATAGAGAACATGTCTTTCTTGCTTCTGTTTCTACTCATCACCTCCCTGCTAACCACCTGAGCTCGGATGTAGCCTTCCCTCCTCTCCTGGCTGTACACGTGACTGCTGGCCTCGCTCACTTGCTGTACACAACGCTCTATACTCTGGGTGTGTGAGGGCCAGGCAGGGACATGCATGGGGTTGTCCAGGAAAGCTCTGACTTGAACATTGGTGAGGCTGCAGGTAAGAGGGGGCTCACTGCCAGCCTGGATGTTATCCAGATCTATGAGATCAGTGAGGGTCTTGGCACCTAGATTGACTTCAGGAGTCTTCCTGACCCTGAAGGAATCGTCACCAACTGATTCGTCATGCCCAGATCCTCTCATAAGTCTCATATCCAAGATCTTTTTGACTGCCACTCTTCTCTCCTCCTCATCCTTACTGCAGAGCATTGTCTGCAGAACTGCCTTGGGATGAGCATACCAGGAAGATCTCCTCACAGTCTGCTCCACAATCTGAACAACCTTCCTTGGCTGACTCCTCAGGAGCTCAAGCTGGAAGAGAACATGCCTCGGACCTTCGGAGAACGATGACTTGACCTTGGTGTTGAACCAATTTGGCAAGTAGACACTCACGATGAATTGGACAATAAGTCTCAGGTTGTGAAGCTGGTTCCCTTTCAGTTTATGAGCGACCCAAATTCTGCAGAACCTGAGAGCCGTTGTGAGCCACCTAGAATGTGAGACTGGACCTATCTGCAGGTAAGCAAGTCTATCAGGCATGACCCCAGTTTTGATGGCACTGCAAATCATGTAACCATAGTACTGGTCAGTACTCAGGTCGTCAATGACAGTATTTGCAAGCTCAACGAGTGGAGGGCCAACTGTGATTTTTTCAAAGCTCGGATTTATTTCTATCTCAGTGGCAGAGTCCAGCATCTTGCCAAGAGGACCAGACCATCTGTTGTTTGAAAGAGTCTTGCCATCCAGCTCCTGGATCAGATGTCTGAGTGGCAACTCGTTGGTGTGGAGGTCACAAACAATCCAGACCAGCTTCCTCCCAATCTTCCGCTCTATCCACTGTATGACCCCCCCCTTGCCACCCTGTGTTCGTGTTGGTGCTGTCCCCTCCAATGGCCTGCAGGGTCTGGTCTACGTTCCTCTCTCTGAGCCAGTTCACAATGTTATCTGCCACTATCTCAGCTGGTTTCCTGATGTCATCTTTCTCTGGAGTGAAATGCCACAAATACTTCCCTCCTGGTTCACTGCAGCAGGAGTAGTGTTACTCCTTCACCATGGCAGGGAACAACTTGTCAGAATCTCCAACTTTCATGTACACTTTAGTGTCATCCCTTTTCCCATCAAAGAACAAACAATTGATTCCATTTTCTCTTATCCCCTTATCAAACTCCTCTTCTAGGTTACTGACAAGTTTCTCCTGAGCTCTCCTTACTTTGTTATGATCTATCACCAGGTGAACATCATCAGGTGTTATCAAACCACCGTCAATCCAGGCAGCTGTTGCTATCTCTGCAGTTTCTCTGAGACCAGTGTGGTGTCGCATGCTGGCCAGAGCTATGCTCGGGATATTTTTCCTATTTCGAATGTTATGCCTGGAAGGTTTGGGATCATTATTCTCTGGGTTAGGGACAAAGTCACCATTCTCCGGGTCAGCACTCGGATTAGCCATGGGGAAGTCATTAAACTCTGAATCAGCTTGACTCCAATCATCGGCCTTTTTTACCTCACCCTGGGCCTTCTCAAGTCTCTTTTCCTCGGCAACTCTTCTCCTCTTCTGTCTCTCTGTGGCAGCCTCCTGTCTCTTGGACTCCGGAATATCTTGGCTAGAAATCATGAGAGCCCCTATACTGCCAGTCTTCTCTCTCTGTGCTTTAACAAATGCCAGTTCGATCACAGGAATCTTCAGTTCACGCTTGCAAATACAGGAGATGTGGGCCTCGGATTTACAGTCACGATCGCATCCAAACTCAGGACAGAGAACAATTGGGCACTTGCAAGTAATTATGTCAAATAACTGGTCCAGTTGCTTGGCAAAGCTGTCCTTAACTGCAAGTTTTCCTCTCCCAAGAGAGATGTCTCTTGCCTTTTCCCAACTGGCTAGCAGTCTCTCACTAATCTTCTTCTGACTTGTTATGACTGGAGGCTTGAACTGAGCGTTAGCCAGAGTGTACTGTGCCAAGACAGCTTTGGTCATATCACTGGCAATGTCTTTGTTTTTGTAAGTTCTTTGGTTCTTTTCACTGATTTGCCTGATTAAAACACCGTATCTCAAAGCATCTCTCAATGTAAGCAACTCCGACTTCAGGAGCTCTCTCCCAGACCCAAGATAGTGACTGAGATGGCTGGATTTTTGGTTCCTCGTCCTGACACAAGCAGCCATCGCAAATATTATCAACTTATAAATGCATCAGAATCTGAAACAGAAAAAAATATTGTTAGTTGGGTTGTTAAAGAATGAAGTCAGAAAGCAATCTTCACTAGTTAATTGTAATGCACTAATGCAGCTGTACGTTAGATTTTCGATAAATTTCACGCTAAAATTTACTTAGCAAAAGGTTGCAAAATATTGAAACTGAAAATATTTTCTGTTTATATACACTAAAATCTACCAAAGAAGTGATGGGCCATTAGTTTTAGCTGATCTTCCCTCCTATGACACACCCTACTCCACATGCACACACGCACCCACAGGTAAGTAAAACAGCAGTTTGTGTTGCAAGAAATCAGCGTCTTTAGAAAGAAGGTTTGTTTAGCATCGGTTTAGTACAACTGGATAAATTACCCGAAAGGGATTAAACGTTTGAAGACAATATTAGTATAAATTAATGATAAACTGGCAACCTCATAAACACCCTGCACACAGCTGTGCCCGATGCATGATGTTCTTTAACATACTTACCGATTTTTACTTATGTTTATTTATCTAAATATAAATTCATATAGATTGGCTCATTGCTCTATCCATTTGAAATCAAATTAACAGTATATACAAGCAGAAATGCATAATATAATGCGAAACAACAAAGCCCAACCATTAATTAAGCAACGGGGAACTAAGTAACCAAACACCGATCACTTTTACATTCATTCATAATTTTTACTAAGTAGTATAGTAAACAAACGGCCTTGAGTTGCCAGCTGTCTCCAGCAGTGTTCGAAGAATCTTGAACATGAGTGTACATGTTATGGTGAATCAGCCCTTACTGTATTTCTTGTTATTGTTACTTTATATAATAAAGTGCATTATTACATTCTTGTTTACCTTTATACCTCTACAATCCGACAATAGTGATCTTGTAAGGAATGTGTTTAACCATTTGGGAATAAATGACGTTTTACAAATAATAATGAGGTTAGATTTTTCGTGAATGAATAAATGAAGTATAAATAAATATAAATTTATTGTTACGGAAACTGAGCAATCAAGAAGGCAAATGTCTAAGTTCCATTACTTTAACTTTTACTTTTATTTTAATCTCAAAATTTAAATAATTTCTTTACCTGTGTGTGTGTGTGAGGGGGCTTTCTGGTTGAAATGATTTAGTTATAATACCTAGTAAAACTCATGCCCAATTTCGTAACAAGTGACAATATGTTTGTATTATAAACTTTTCTTGTCAGTTTTTACTGTAGGTTTAGTTATTACAACAATACCAATTGAATAGTTGATACCACACTCATGGTTGATATGACAGTACCCAACACAGCATAAGTAATGGGACGTGGAAAATATGCAAGTGATTTTTAAATACTATATTTAACCTAAATAACGCAAAAAACATATATACAAGGGTGAAAAATAATGTAGTCAGCTGTACTAATGCACGTTACAACTAGATGGCCAGTAGATTCCTTGTGAACAGGTTAGTGCCGGAACAGTAGATCACTCCACGACAGAGCAACAGGGTAGAACAAGAACCGATGGTGATGAGAACTGAACTGACTGGGTCTGGGTGCCCAGAAGAGACATCACCTGCCCGGCAAGGTTTTCCATCACTCAGGAACCAACGCCTGTCTCTTTGTTTTTCTCATTGGTCTGTTGGTAACGAGTGGTTTGGTGGTTGTGGAGTAAGCCGTGCAGATAGAGGTGAGGGTGTGGTGTATTTACAGGGAAGTGTGACCCTTTATGTTACAATGTAAATACCAGATTATAAATACGTCAAAGTTAGTATAGTTAACCAACTATAAGGCATCTTTAGTTTTCTATGAATACTGCCTTACTTAAGTCGGACAAAACTTGATGACAACTTAAAGGGAGTTGAGCTTCCTCCCTCTGCCTTCCTTGCTAATGCCTAGAAGGGGTGCTCTATTCGCTCTGAGTTAACCTCTCATTCACGCCACGTCGATTAGAAATATGGATATGAAATATGGATTAGAAATATGCCCTCTGGTGGTGAGCTCAGACATTCCCACTCATACAACAGGGGGCAACACTCACTCACAACAACTTTACCGACGAAGAAGCGTAATAATCATTCACACTTTCACGCTGCATAAAAAAATTATGAATTAACATTGCCATATTATTCGTACACGATACCGTAGCCCCTCTGAACTGATGGTCTTTCTGTACAGTAGATAACTTAATCTCTTTGTATTAACCCCTTAATTTTTATATAAATATGAGATAGTACATTAATTTTATATAAACTCCATCACCCCCTGTAACTTTCCACTGGCTATGAGGTACATGTTTCAAAGCACGTGATAAGGTGTGCCCACGGGAAGTCGCGTCACTTGGTGCTGAGCTAAGGATTAAGTTACCGGCTCTCTGGCCACCTACTGCGGGCAGTAATTTGATATCACTCACTAGAAGAAGACGTTATTTAGAGTCATCGTTCAGGTGACCCTTCTTCCTCGAGGGAGGACGTCGGATATATTTTCGTTGTCCCTCGATAAGTCTCTACTCATTCTCATTCAAACTCTCACATCGACAGGACGTACTTAGCAGAGCTATTCAAGATAGCCTCTGTCCTCATTTAACACTCATAGCTACAGTGATTAAGTTACGGTGATAACCCTTTTTGAAAATGTACATAGAACTCTTTTTATGATAAACAAACAAAAGGAACATATTGGATTTCACTGCAGAAGATCCAATAAACTTTTAACTATATTTTAGTACGTCTAGAATATATGGTTACGTGCTTCAGTTACCTCAACAGATACACAGTTGGTAAAGGTAGATTTATTATGTCCTCCCCAGTACTGTATTATACTGTTACATTGTGTCTAAGAAGCAAATCGTTACATCTTCACTTTATCCTGTTTATCCTCCTTTCTCACACTGCATAACCCTCTTCTTCTTCCTTCCTCTGCAACAGTTGGTACCACCTGTGCTTCACCTATGACCACCAGAAGCACCTATACAACACCTTCGTGGATGGGGAGGTCGTCTACGAACTGAACTACAACGTGGGCCGCCAGATCTATGGTGACCGCGCCCGTATCGGCCAGGCAGGTCCTCTCTACCAGAGCTTCAGTGGTGCTCTGTCTCAGGTGAAGCCTTCACTACCGTCTGGTACACTCACCGTGTTGTGTATGCTGTATAATTTTTTCTCTGAGTCTTGTGATGCAATCTTAAGATTTGTATCCATTATGATAATTAAGACTGAATGCAAATGTTTGTCCATTAATATGTGGTTGACAATGATTAAACAAGTCTTGAGTAGGAATCTAGGTTGTTGACCTACAACTGATATTAATACGAAAGTCATTACTGAGACCCCCTCAAGTAATTTTCTAACGTACACGTGTGCAGGTGAACGTATGGGACTATGTGGTGGCTGCGGAAGCAATTGCTGATATGGCAGCCTGCAGGAGCGACGATCAGGGTAACTTCATCTCGTGGCAGGCTGGCTGGATACTCTCCAACTTCACGGAGTATGATGTTCCTCTGGAGCATTTCTGCAAGCAGACGAAAGATGCCATCTACTTTGGGTTCCCTTCCCTGTCAAAAGATGAGGCATTTTACATATGTGAGGCTCTTGGCTCCCACCTGCCTCTGCCTACTACCGTGCCTGAGGCATTCTCCTGGACCAACATCTCCAAACATACCTGGCCGGATTGGTTCGTTATAGGAGGCTGCAACGGCCTCTTCTGGAGCTCCATAAATGACCTACGTGATGAGGGCATTTGGGTCACTCACTTCGACAACACCCCTGTTACAAACATACCCTGGAAAGATGGGGAGCCGAACGGCCTGTTCTACGAGAACTGCGCCTTCGTGGAAACTGAAGGTATGGCAGACATTGACTGCCTCACCAACAGAAAGTGTGCTGTGTGCGAGTTCTCAGACCTGCAAATTTTTTCCTTTCTGGGCACCTGTGAGCTAGAGTTACGCAACATTCACCTTATTGCTTATCAGGAAGATCTTGGAGAGCTTCACTTTAAGGGGTACGACGAGTACCTCATTCATAAGGTGGGGGAAGAATGGCTGTGGATCAACGTAGTGCACAATAAAACTATGGCCAGACTAGACCCAAGTGCGCCATTTAACATGCCAATGGGGCGTCGTGTGTGGCAGCTTGAGACTACAGTTTGTGACCAGTCACAAGGTGCAAGGACTTTGCTCCTAACGACGTGTCAGTCAGATAGTTACACTTGTGATGATGCAACATGTATCCCACTCGAGAATCGCTGTGATCAAAAATATGACTGTTTAGATAGAAGCGATGAAGTTGACTGTGAACTGGTCAGTATGCCTAAAGACTACAAGATGAATCTGCCGCCACGGCTTGGAAATGACAAAGACGCCGCGAGTTTACCAGTTGCTTTCAAGATCAGCATTGAGTCCGCAACTATCCATACAACACAGATGACTATGCAGCTGTCATATGAGATACAGATGTTTTGGCTCGACAACCGCCTTACATTCCGTAACCTAAAGGTGAACGACAGCCTCAACAAGGTACCTTACACGAGGATGATGAGTATGTGGTGGCCTACTGTCGGATTTGTCAACACGGAAGGGCATCAACATACGACAGTCGACTTAGAGTCAACGTTGAACCTCCTGCGTGAGCGATCACCTGAGCGGAGGGCTAACATTGTGCCGGGTGAAGGTGAGACTTTCTCTGTGGGTCCACACAACACTTTCGTCCTCCCTTACTCTTCTTTCTGCATTAACCATACTTACATCACGTCTGTCATGTTAATATAAACTGCTCTTAAAGGTTACGGAAAAAAAGAGAAATGTAAGAACTAATTTATATACCTTGTTTACTAATTTAATGTAATAAGAGGTCAATTGAAGAGTGGTTTTCTTGACAAAACACTTGTCCTTCTCCAGTACAGCAAAAATAACTAAGTTTAACACAGCTAGAATACGAGGTTATTGTTAAAGACAACACATCGGTGACACGTCTCCTTATTACCCACAGTGGACCTCTTCCTGGGCAAGGATAACTCCATCCGGCTTACCAGGAAGTACAACACCACCTTCGTCTGTGACTTCAACTTAATGCTGTATCCATTTGATATTCAGCATTGTGACATGCACCTCAGGATGCTCTCAGGCTCCAAGAACTACCTCATGGTCGATGACGCAGGCTCCTCCGCCAATTACTACGGCAGCAAGCTGCTTCTCGAGTACCAGGTTTGTCTCTCTCTTTCATACAACGCCAATAACTGCACCCGGATCCCACTAGTGATGTTAAACAGCTAAGTAGGTTAGTTATGTTGAGGTTAGTTCAGCTTTGGGCAGGTTGTATCAAGGGAAGGTGAAGTTAAGTTAGGTTAGGTTATGAGAAGGCTAGGTTAAGATACTTTAACTCATTAGGTATGATGATTAAACCTCGTCTCTACGATATTACCGAAATTAGAGATAATTTGACGTACTCAAATTTGTAATCAAGAGATTAACATTGCTGAGACTGGTGTTGTTGTCTCGTCAGCTGGAGCAGCCCCAGCTGGTGTACGACAACAGTGGGGAGTTTAGCGAAATAAGGGAGAAGATCACACTCCAGCGACGCTCAGGTTACGCCATTCTTAATATTTACACACCATCCATGATCCTCCTCATTATCAGCTACGTGATCCTATTCTTCCGCTCAGAGATCTTCGAAGTTCGGATCATGACTACACTGACGGCGCTACTTGTGTTGGCTACACTGTTCACCCAAGTGAGTAAGGGGTACCTGTTGGCTGTGGGTTACTGGTGTCATTTTAAACTTACTACCCCCTCGTGGTTTACATCTGTTTATTGAGTCTTCTTTTCTTTGCCTATATTTTTTGGTATATTTTCAAATTTTCCTACTAATAATCTTTTTTCTTAATGGTTTTTCTGTTTCTTTGCTGTTCATCTTATTCTCCTCTTCTCTAGCCTCTTCCTCCTTGGTCATTACTTCCTCTTGCTCCAAGGTTTTTGTACTTTCTTGCTCTTGCAATAATTCTATTTCCTTACCTAAAGCCAGGGTTGTTTGAAAAAAAGAAGATTTATTTGATTTACTTTTTGTTTTGAATTTTCATTAAAAATTTAAGAAATTTAAAAAATATTTTATACTCTTGTTGAATGACGACTGTTCCCAGTCTCCTCCAATGGACTAGTTCATTCATAACTAAGGAACTGCCTTGGTACAGAACCAGCAGCAAAACTTGTCTTTTTATTTCAAGTCATGGTTACGAAGATAATTAAGTCATAATGTCTTGTTTGTAATGTGTGATGTAGGAAAGACTAAAAGACATTAGAATTTGATTTTTATAATTACTAAATGTCATGTTGCATCCGAAAATATGAATTAGTTGGTTTTGTTTTGCTCTGAAAAACGCCTATAATAAGTTATTAGTTCCTTTAATACTTAACTTTAACCAGTAAATGTTTGGAAGTAGAAGACAATACAGTAATGCATGTAAGGTAACCAAAGTGATGTTACCTATCTTAAACTTATTTTTGTTGTGTAGTTACAAAATCAATTTTGAAATTTCTGTTGTGAGAACACTGAATAGTGAATATTACGGAAGAGATGGCTTTTTCTCTTTAATTATATAGGATACTGTTATTATAGACATAAGATACTTTGTTTCTTTGGCTGATTAGTTTATTATAATATTGTACTGTACAGCATATGAGTAATTGTTTAATTTTTCTGCCTTCCTTTTACATTCACCATATAAAAACCAAACTGTGATTTACAGTAAATCATTATTTAAAAGAAAATATATTTTGATTTAAATTAAACAGCCTGGCTATGTGAGTAAACACATCACAAAGAGTTCTCACCTTCTCATACCTCCAACTCTGCACCCCCCTTTTGTCTCTCTCTCTACACCTTCTCACACCTCCAGCTCTACACCCCCTTTAGTCACTCTCTCTACGCATCCTCAACACCACACCCCTATTGTCTCTCTCTTCTTTCACTTCTCACACCTCCCCAACACTATACCACCTTCTCTCTCCTTACACCTTCTCAGACCTCCCCAACACACACACCCTTATCTCTCCCTACTACACCTCATTTCCTCTAACACACACCTCCTTTAACTCCCTACACCCCCACACCTCCCTCAACACTACACCATTTCTACATATCCATCCATCCCACCAGGTCTCCGCGTCACTGCCCAAAACCTCGTATTTCAAGATGGTGGACGTGTGGCTTCTCTTCTGCATCATCATAGGGTTCATAATCATTATTTTCCACACTATCATCGACTACTCCCTCAAGAAACACCATAGTGGGGGTAGCGTGTCACCTCTCCCAGCACCCGTTAAGGGCCTGCACATCCCCATCACTGACCGCCATGTTACCCAACCTTCCATCAACGCTTTCTTGAAATACTTGGGTTTTGGAAAATCTATTGAAGGCCTCATCGTCATCTCTCGCTTAAGTATCCTCGCGATCTTTACCTTCTTCAATTTGATCTATTGGTCGTATATATTTAGTTAACTTTTGTTGACTTTGACCTCAGTAATAGATCTTCACCTACAATGAGTTGACTTTGACCTCAATAATAGATCTTCACCTATAATGAGTTGAATTTTATAATAGATCTTCACCTACAATGAGTTGACTTTGACCTCAGTAATAGATCTTCACCTATAATGAGTTGACTTTGACCTCAATAATAGATCTTCACCTATAATGAGTTGAATTTTATAATAGATCTTCACCTACAATGAGTTGAATTTGTAATAGATCTTCACCTATAATGAGTTGACTTTGACCTCAGTAATAGATCTTCACCTACAATGAGTTGAATTTTATAATAGATCTTCACCTACAATGAGTTGAATTTGTAATAGATCTTCACCTATAATGAGTTGACCTTGACCTTAGTAATAGATCTTCACCTACAATGAGTTGACTATGACCTGAGTGGGATTCAGCTACCTAAAATTAGTTGCATCTGAATTAATTCCGTTGTTTTGAGGTAAGAAACTTTACAAATCCTTATGGCTACAAGTCTCTGGGGACTATGAATTTAAAAAACTTAACGTAACCCTTGGATAGGTTTGACTTAGCTGGTATCACCTGTAACGTAAATTATGTTTCAGTGTTTCAAGATGGTCTTCTTTAACAATATACCTACAGCAACACTGCAGGTCGCCAACTTTACGTGGTCCTTACAGCTACAGTCTGTTGGCAAGCTTTTAATTGTTCCACTGATTTTATTTTTTTTTTATTGGGCACTCCCCTACATCCTTGTGTAAGGTGAAGCGCAGAAGCGTTTACAGCGCCTCAACAGGGAAGCATGCTAAGTTCATGCTTGCCTTTATGTCTCATGAGTTAAGGGTGTAGAAACCTGAAGAGTCAAGGGCGTAGAAGCCTGAAGAGTCAGTGGTTTACGTCATCTAGTAATTGGAAGCTCCAACAACTCCCTGAATACGAATTCGCAACTTTCGACTTACAACAGGTACCTACTTTACTGCAAGGTGAATAGGGACTAATGGGGGCTAAGAAGTAAGTCCAAACAACTTCCACCGGCCCGGGAATCGAACCCGTGACATCTCGCTTGCTAGGCAAGAACGGTACCGCTTCTACCACCGGTCTCCCTTCCACTGATATTATTTCACTGGTTATAATGAGTTTCTTTTGTTATATATTTTTTTTACTGTATAATGAATCATACGATTCATATTGAAATCCACGTTAAGATAGTAAGATCACACTGGTATAACAATAGTATTTTGTTATTATTTTACATCTGTATTATTATTATTATTATTATTATTATTATTATTATTATTATTATTATTATTATTATTATTATTATTACTGGTGCAAATCACTGAAATATATCATGTAACACAGTTCAGAAATCAATTATAATTAACTCTGTAATTTATGTCTAAATATTGTATAAAATAATAATTACACCACAATAAACATGATACAATATGTGTAATAGGCAGATAAATTAATTAAATGTGCAACAGATAACAGTTTAGTTTTGTAGCCCCAGTTGTTGGTGTTTGATAACGTACAGTCAGACAGTCAACAATGATGTACAAACAATGAAGCAAATATTGAATCATAGAAAAAATGAAATAAATATATTCATCTTTGCTCCGGGTTGTGGCCGAGGATAAATATGGATGACCTTTAGAGAGAATGGGTTTTCAACTGGGACTTAATGGTAAGATGGCCAGGGTACATCATTCAAAGTACCGGTCAAATATCAGTTTCCATACTTACAATAGTATTTAAACAATAGCAAGTTCTTTCAACTGTTATGCTATAACTTATCAATTTGAATTAGATTAAAGATTAATATACTAATGAGGGCACATAATGGCACAACAAAAACAAAAAACAAAAAGGCAACTCAGCACATCAAAGTCCTAGGTTCAATCACAGCCCTCTCTTTATTCCAACAGTTCAGGAGTGAAGGTTTGGAATTATATGCATTACAAAAGATTTAAATAAAATTTAATATCCAAAAATTTACTATAAAAAGTGTGTAGGTGCCACCATGAACAGATAAATTTAATCAAGAGAATAAATCAACATAATCCTGAGTTAAACACTAATATATGCACAGTAAATAAACAATAAACTACTTTGTAATATCACCATTGATTGCACTTTACACCCATAAATAATACTAGAGCAGCACTGAATAGTTAATACTCAACTAAACACGATTTGAAAAAGTATCCACCACTGACAAATTCAAACACCCCCCTACTTAAAATAAAACGTGTAGGGTCTTACATTGGCAACCAGTTATCAGATTTGCCTATGTGGCCTAGACAGGGAATCAGCAATAATGTTATCCTTACCCTTGATATGTCTATTTTCAATATCATATGGTTGAAGAGCCAAACACCAGTTAGGTAAAGGTTGGAAAGTTAAATGGGCGTTACACATACCAAATGGCATAACTGTATACTGATACAAGCAATAAGGGGTAACAAATGCCAATATGCGTCTCGCCCTCATTGACAAGGGTGCCTGAACACAAGGGGATGCCCGCCCACTGTCACTAGGTTCAGCCAAGTTATTGTCAATCAAAAACTGCACCTCATCATTCAGAATGCCAATTTTCTGGGAAGACACACGGTAGGGCATTTGTTTCACCGGGGCTACGTCGTCCACCAACACAACACCATGGGTCACCACTGAGCTAGGCTGCGGCACATCACCAAAGATGGGCTGGAATTCCTGGAGATACATTACATCGCTCCTCTGGTCCTGTAGTAGATGGCACAATTTAGAAGAAGGGTCACTTAACACATCAGAATTGTTCAGTTTGATATCGGCTTTCAATTCCCCAAAGTTGTGCTTAGGTAACTCATCCTCCTCCACTGCATCACATGTCACAGTATTACACACCTCCTCATCAGGTCTAACACAATAGGGTTTCAACAGATTCACATGTGCTAGTCTTTTAGTTTTATACGTTTAGTCGTGGTTATGACATAGTTAACATCTCCTACCTTACTCAAAACTTCAAAGGGACCTTGATACTTAGCTTGTAGGGGAAACTTCCTAATGGCAAGAAGAAAAACACATTATCCCCAACACTAAATTTTCTATCTTCTGCAGTTTCATCTTCTACTCAATTCTCATGCAATAATTTTAAGGGATCATGGATATTCCGGCCAAATATCAGTTCACTCGGTGAGAATCCCAAACTAAACTGTGTAGTACATCTGATAACATACAACAGATGTAACATAAACCAACATATATAATATAAACCAAGTACACGCACAGGTATAACTTCCGGAAATATAGTGGAAGCACACATCACCAGTAACAAATATTCATTATCACGCTCAGTTTTAGGAAGAGCCCACACAATCAATGATTAATTTTGCAAATGGCTCATCAACAACAGGTATAGGTTATAAAGGTGCATGTGACAATACTTGATTGGGCTTACCAGCTAACTGGCATACATGTGCGACAAAAATCTGCTATGCCTGAGGAAACACTATATTTATGATTGCTCTCTGGTTCTGATATGGCCCAAGCAAATAATGGAACCAACGACTGGTCAGACTTTTGAGCAGAAATCAACATCTCTCTTGTGACAGGAAGGCTACTGAAATCAACATAATCCTTAGAATCTGTCTTTACATCACTTGACACATCAGTAAAAGGTTGATCTACTAAACTTGCATCTAACTGCTCTGGCTTAACATCAAACAGTCCATTCAAATCATAATCAGGCAAAACATCACATTGATCATTCACATCTGTCCCATATGTCACCATTTTAGCTTGACTGCGGGTTACAGCACCAGAAGGGAATAGCCCAACAAACTTACTCACAAGGTCTGCAGCAGGATTATTACTCAAAGGTGTAGAGCTCACACCTGGATCCGGAACAGCAAGGCTACCAGCTATATCATTTCCCAAGGGAACGTTACTCCTTCCACTGGCAAAACCCCTGAACTCCTACTGTAACTGTGCTGAGACAAAAGGTCCGTCCGAAGATAAACTTTACACAAAGTTGGTTGCACTAACGACCCGCAACACAACATGCTCACCAGTATAAGCCACAGATGGAAAAGCACTTTTCAAAAGAATACTAAGTGAAGCACCAATATCCCTCAAAATGCTCACAGGAACAGCAGGACTACCCTCGGACACGGACACAAAACCAGGAAACTGAAAGAGCTGAAACAAATCATTAGGTTCCACACAAACTGATAAGAAACCGCAGCAACATCATCTGCTGAAACGGATGCAAAATTAGCAACAGGCTTTTCATAGGACTCCTTAGCTTTGAGCTTACAACATTGGGCAATATAGTGACCAGGTTTTCTACAATAAAAACACACAGAAGTCATAACCCCGCTAAATCCATCACCACCATGACCATCAGAACCTCTCTCAATAGTTATAACTTCCTTCTCACAAACGTATATACGGACGTCTGTGGAGACACCTCTCAAATACTGCTGTAGTGCAATCAATTCACAAAGTTCATCATAGGTTTTATCTCCACTAGCCGATAGCCCTCTGTTGCGCAACTTATTGACAGTGTGACCATATTCGATATATGACTGATCGGGCAATTTGAGTGTATTTCTAAGCTTGTCTCTATATGACTCTGCTGTCAACTGGTAAGATTTCAAAATGGCTTCCTTGACCACAGAATACTCATTTTGCTGACAGCTGGTTAGGGACAAGTAAGTGGAACGGCCTTTGCCCATAAGGACAAACTGAGGCCAGGGAAATGCTGTGGCAATCTGCTCAAATTGGATGAAAAACTCTTCCAGATCATGTTCGTCAAATTTTGGCATAAACTTTGTCACTTTAATTACATCAAACATGACGTCACATGAATCCTGAGTAGCTCTACTGTCCAAAAACTCTAACTCGAATACCCTTTCTTTTTCTCTGTCCTCCTTTTCTCTTTCTCTGCCCACCCTTTCTCTTTCTCTATATTACCCTTTCTCTTTCCCTGTCCTCCATTTCTTTTTCTGCAACCTTAACTTGATTTCCCACTCCAGCTTCTTTCTAACTGCAACTCTATTAAATTTACTGACGGATCTTGTTCCATCTCATACAGTTGGACTGCAGACTCCTCCAAAATTGACTTTTTCACCAAACATCTAACTACAGCATTTTTGACAGTTGCCTTTTTCCAGTTTGACTTAATCTCTACTTTATACTGCTTAGCAAATGAAACCCTATCATCTTTACAAATGGTACTACACTCCTAACTTAACACTGAAGGCTCAGCAATGAACTTCCCTAAATCAAAAGGCTTTATTTTAAACAGATATGGCGACTCACCGACTAGTGGAGAAAACTTGCACCAAAAAAAATCATTCGCAAACTTTACCCCTGATGATTTTAACTGATTTTAACTTAATTTCACTTAATTTTAACCAAAGTCTCCCGGACACAGGCCCCCATTTTGTTTTGCCATAACTTGTCAACTTGAATTACGTTAAAGATTAATATACTACTGAGGGCACATATGGCACAACAAAAACAAAAACAATGAAAACAATTGGCAACTCAGCACATCTTAGCCCTACTGTAGGTTCAATCATAGCCCTCTCTTTATCCCACAGTTCAAGAGTGAACGTTTGGAACTATATGCATTGCAAGAGATTCAAATAAAATTTAATATCCAAAAATTTACTATAAAAAGTGTGTAGGTTCCACCATGAACAGATAAATTTAATCAAGAGAATAAATCAACATAATCCTGAGTTAAACACTAATATATGCACAGTAAATAAACAATAAACTACTTTGTAATATCACCATTGATTGCACTTTACATCCATAAATAATACTAGAGCAGCACTGAATAATTAATACTCAACTAACCTTATTTGAAAAGGTATCCACCACTGACAAACTCAAACGTCCTTCCACCTGCAAGGCCAGCCAATGACTGACATCACTCCATACTAAAGGGGACTACAAACGTAATACTAATATTAATCAACTCCCACATTAAGCTATAAAAATACCCACATGCACACAGAAAATATTTTAATGTATCAAGTACCAGTCCTGCTCACACACAATTACAAAAAAATACCTTATTTACACTACTTAAGGGCAACATGACTAAAAAATATATCACTGTGCACAGCTCAACTCACCACTGTGTACATTACACCATGCATAACAATATATATGCATGTGTTCTGGGTATCAAGTTCTATCTACAGGAGCGAACACAAACACTTGTAGAGTTTTCGTAGGTTCTATTTCCTGGATAAACAGATACACAAGTGAGGTGGCACTCCTTACTCTGTCTGGGGGTCAACTAGCCTTTCGGGCGACATGTGGTAAGTGATACATTAGCAGCTTCCATATGTCGCCAGGCACATTAATTAAGCGTGTGGGACATGGTAAATACATTGCCACACGCTGCTAGGTAGGCTGAATAAATAGTGTATATAAATGGAGCACATACATAATATACATACAGCATACATAATATACATACACCTCCTTCCCCCCTATACGCTCATAGCAAAGCCTTGAGCGGACCTTTTCTTTCAGATCCGTTCAGAGTGTCGAGGGACTTGATTACTGGGGAGGGTATGGGACTCAACACTGGTGGCGGGGTCAGCAGGAGGCGTTGTTACGGGGCGGAGAAAACGGCGGTTCCTCCACCACACACGACCACTGGGTAACCGCACCTGGTAGTCCCGTGACCTACCGAGACCCATGACTACGCCCACTTTGTCCCAACGTAGGGAGGTCGGGTCCTGAACACGGACTTGGGTGCCGACACTCAACCTGGGGAGAGAACGGGCGTGGTTGTTGTAGCGGGCGACGACGTCTTGAACACATTAGGCGGCTCAGCGATCACAATCCTCTGTCTTGGACTGCCACTCCTTGGAGAAGGATTGAGGGTGAGCAGGGACACAAGAACGAAGGGGGTGTCCATACAAGACTTGGGCAGGGGAGCGTCCGGTGCAGTTAGGTGTGTTGCTGAGTTCAAGGAGACCCCGGTCGAAGGCCTCGCAGTCAATATTCCCAGAAGGGGCCACCTTAAGGATGAGGTGATTCAGGGATTTGACAGCAGCCTCAGCGTGGCCGTTGGACTGTGGGTAATGGGGCGATGACAACACATGCCGGACTCCCCATCGGTCAAGGAACACAGCAAGGTCCCGGCTTGTGAACTGGGGCCCTCCGTCGGTTCGCAGGTGCACAGGAACGCCCACGTCACGGAAATAGCGGCGGAACTTGCTGATGGTGGCCGCAGACGTCGTGTCATTACCGCACTTGATGACAACAGGCCAACCAGAGAGACGGTCGACGATAACAAGGAAGGACTTTCCTGACACAGAGAAAAAGTCGGCCGACACAGACTTAAAGGGGGGGGTGGGGTTGTCGTCACTCATGAAGGGTTCCTGCTGCTGGCTGGGTTGTAATACTTGGCAGGGCTCTCACGCACGAACAATATTGGAGATGTGGGAGTCGATGCCGGGCCAGAACACAGTCTGTCGTGCACGTCGTTTGGTGGCCTCAGCTCCACAGTGACTGTCGTGAAGGCGAGCCAAGACGTGGGG
The DNA here is from genome assembly GCA_958450375.1 of Homarus gammarus. Taxonomy (NCBI): domain Eukaryota; kingdom Metazoa; phylum Arthropoda; class Malacostraca; order Decapoda; family Nephropidae; genus Homarus; species Homarus gammarus. The sequence continues at coordinate 177,146 of CAUDMG010001714.1, forward strand.
ACGTGAGGCAGCAGGGACAACTACACATGCTCCGTACAGAACAAGGTCCCCGTCGCAGTAGAGTTCATCGCGAAGTTTCCAATACGGGAGCAGGGTGTTGTGAAGGTTGTAGCGGTTGCTAGGGAATCCATTCCTCACACACTCGACGAGTCGTACGTAGGAAGGGTCATCTCGGGCAGCTGCTCGAAGTTCCTCCATTGCCTTGTCGTCATCTGGTGACAGGTCCGAACGAAGGGATTGGACGGCGTGTAGAGTGACCACAGTCCTGACGGAAAGAGCGAGGTCGGCGTCGGGCACATGGTCTTCTGGAGTAGGGCGGCTGACAGGAGAGCGGGATAAGGCATCAGGGATGCAGAGCTCCTTACCAGCATGCTACACTGCTGTGAAGACTTACGCCGAGAGCTTCTCTTTCAGACGCTGGAGGCGAGGGTTCTCAACGGCGTCCAGCGTGTAGTGGTTGAGGATCGGAACAAGCGGGCGATGGTCGGTCACTAGGTGAAAGTATTGCAGGCCTATGAGGTAAAACCTGCACTTGGACACCGCCCAAACCACAGCCAACAGCTCCAACTCAATAGTGGCATAGCGCGTCTCGGTGTGAGAGGAAACGCGAGCCACACTGGACGAGCCGGAAATGCCCTCCACCATGATCCTGCAATAGGGCGTATCCCACGCCGTACAAGCGTGAGGCATCTGTCTGCAGAACCGTCGGCAAGGTTGGGTCAAACGTGGCGAGGACAGGTGGACTAGACAGGGCCTGTTTCACTTGCTGGAAGGCCTTGTCGTGGTCGGGGGTCCACAGGAATGTCCTCTTGGAGCTCATCAGGGGGCGAAGTGGTTGGGCAGCTGCGGAGATGTCCGGCGAAAACTCTGCTAACTGGGTGACGAGACCGATGAAGGACCTCAAGTCGGTGAGGTTAGCAGGGGTGGGAAAATCCGTGACGGCGCGGACCTTCTCCGGGTCAGCTGCAATACCATTCCCTGAGAGGGTGTACCCACAAAAGTCAACTGAAGAGCTGGCCAGAACAAACTTGTCGGCATTTAGGGTGATGCCGTGCTTCCGACACCCGTTGAGTACCTCGTAGATACGGCAGAGGTGATCCATGTAATCCTCATCGTACACGAGTATGTCGTCGGCCACTTTCACGCAGTTTGCCAGACCTTGTAGAGCCATATCACCTCGAAGACAGAAAGCGTCTCCTGTAGCGGTGAATCCCATGGGGCCACAGCAATACCGTAACGTCCGTGCGGGGTAATGAAAGTTGTAAGTGGTCGGTCTTCTTCAGCAAGCTCTATCTGCCAGTATCCACACAGGGCGTCCATCGTTGTGAAGAAGCGCGCCTTCTGGTTCACACTGCATATAGCTGCAAAGGGCGTGGGAGAAGGGTGCACAGGACGAGAAACCTGGCTGTTGAGCTTGGAGAGGTCAGTGGTGATCCGAACACCACCTTTGGGTTTTGCGACGACTACCATAGGGTGACACCATGGAGACGGGTCATCGCCGGCTGGTGCAATAATTTCTTGGGCGACCATGGAGTCCAGCTCGCTTTTGACAGCATCGCGGAAGGCCAGGGGGACCAGTCGAGGGGTGTAGATAGCGAAGAGCTTCGCGTCGTCCCTCAAGTGGATCCTCATGGGGGGGGGGGGGCCTACCATCTTCTTGAGAGGCTTGGATTCCACAGCGGACTTGGTCACCAGAACGTTGCTGAATTCCTTCAGGAAGTACTTCCGAGCATCCGAAGGAGAGGTGTCACTGGCAAGAGGTAGGGGTAGGGCGGCAGCAGGGTAGTTGCTGCTCCCTTCGTGCACCCTGTTGGCGTGTTTTACCTCGAGAATAGGTTTGGGGAAGCCCTGGGAGATGATGGCCAACTCTTGACAATGTCTGTAGGACAGCAAAGGAGTCGGGACACCGTTATGCACATCAATCCAGGCTTGACACGACCTGTTGCCAAAGGTTACCTGTGCTTGGAGTGAACCTAGGGCTGGGACCATCTGTGAACCATCTGCCGTGAAGCGGAGATCCTTGGGTGGCGGTCCTAGATCACTTGGAGAGAGCCCCAGCATTGCAAATGCTGGGGACCGATGACTGTAGCATCAGCGCCGGTGTCGGGCAACATCTGAAGACAGGATGACACACTGCCGTAGGTCATGATGACGCTGATGTGCTGGGGAACTTTGGTCCTGGGACGCGAAGGGGAGCACACCTTCCTAATATGGCTCGAGCGTTGTCCAGGATCGTCATGCTTCTGATTGGAAGACTGTAGGTGGCCCCCACTGGTGGAAGGGCGCTGAAGCTTCCGCCGAAGCTGTCCCTTGGGTTTGTTGGTAGGGCAACACTGGACATGCTTAGCTGGGCACCGCACTGTGAGCAACCAGTGGCCCTTACGGTCACAACTGTTGCAGGTAGGCTCAGCAGCTGGACACACCTGTGTTCCGTGCTGCTTACCACAGTTGTTACAAAAGAAACCGGGCGTGAGCGTGGTGGGCGAAGGCGTTGAAGTAGACTTCTTGTCCTTCTTGTACCAGGACACAGCGCATACAGCTGTAGGGGGAGCTCGGATGGCAGAGGTGGCACACCTGGCAGCCTCATAGGTGCGACATATCGTCAACACATCCTTAAGAGAAGAGGAAGAGTCGAGGGAGGTGAGGCGTTGGACAAGCTCCTCGTCCTTAACACCCATCAGGATCACCTGCTTCAACTGGGTCTCCTCGCACTGCTGGTGGTTACCTGGGCATATATCTACCTCTTCCGAGGCTCTCTTGAGTCGTACATAAAAGGCATCAAAAGTTTCGCCTTCCATCTGTCTACAGCAAAACAATTCCCTCCTGCGTAGAGCTTCATTCCTCTGCCCTTTGATGTGCCGTTGTAGAATATCCAGTACCTCCTCTACAGACAACAAAGAGGTCGGAGGTACCTGCAACGTATGTCCAAGACACGCTGAGTTTCCAAGGACAGGCACTACGCAGCTGACTAAGTTGTTTAGGCTGTGACACACTCTGGAGATCCACTATTGTAGCATAATCAGTCCACCGTCACTGCCATTCACGAAAAGTCTGGAAATTCACATCAGGCTTCAAGATGGGCGGTGTTTGAGCGGCCGCTTTAGGTGGGGCTGGGGGGGCGTAAAGAGAGCGTTGATGAGGTATCTGAAGCAGTTGATACCGAGGCAGTGTTAAAACCAGGGGCTTTGTTAACAGTGAGGCGAGATATCAAAGCTTCAAACCGTGCACTGTCTTCCAATCTCCGTTGGTAGTCTCTCTCTGCCTCTGCTTGCCTTCTTTCTTCGTCCTCCACACGTCTTTTAGCAAAGTCGTGACGCCTTTCATCCCTCATGAACTTCATTAAAGCAATTTTCTCTGAAGACAACGCTGAAGATGGAGGTGAAGGGCTGCGCGATGTGGTGGGAGCTGGAGCGTCCTGTTCAACCTGGTCATCCATCTCTGCTGAGCTATCATCCAACTGACTCATTCAGGCGTTGGCTCCACGACTGCGTAAGGCACGAGACATAATTGCTTCATCTGTGTACTGTGTCTTAAATCAGTGTTGACCGGTCAGCCCCGTATCAACAAGATCTGAGACAAAAAAATAATTAAATGCACAGATAAGTAGAGTATATATATAAAATATATATAAAGGAATGGCCGCAGTCAGTGTGTTCGTACGTGTGTGTGTGTGTGTGTGCGCGTCTCGCGTCTCCCGCGTCTCCCGCAGTCTCGCTGTGAGGGGGTGGAGGCGGCGACTCATGTCTGTCGTCAGTTACCCTCTGGACGCAGTCAGAGGAGGGTGTACTGAACTCTACTCCCCACCAAATGACCTGAACATGCCTTACACCTTGGGAATCCTTTAGAACATGGTCACACAGTTATGGCACTAAACACACAATGCACTGTACACTTCACAGGAAATCACTGTCACTGACACTGCTCAAAGTTGCTATAAATTCTTTGAAGAGACGGCCATTATCGGTGGAGACACAGAGCAGGGGTCCATAAGCCAGTCTTGCCACAAACTTTACACTTCACTTGTATAATGATCCAGCAAAATGACTCACTGCGCCATGCATTCGTTCTGGGTATCAAGTTCTATCTACAGGAGCGAACACAAACACCTGTAGAGTTTTCGTAGATTCTATTTCCTGGATAAACAGATACACAAGGGAGGTGGCGCTCCTTACTCTGTCTGGGAGTCAACTAGCCTTTCAGGCGACATGTGGTAAGTGATACATTAGCAGCTTACATATGTCGCCAGGCACATTAATTAAGCGTGTGGGACATGATAAATACATTGCCACACGCTGCAAGCTAGGCTAAATAAATAGTGTATATAAATGGAGCACATACATAATATACATACAGCATATATAATATACATACAATATATATATATGTATATATATATATATATATATATATATATATATATATATATATATATATATATATATATATACACATATATATATATATATATATATATATATATATATATATATATATATATATATATATATATATATATATATATATATATATATATATATATATATATATATATGTTAGGCTAAATAGTGAAAACTACCCACTGAGGTTTAGTAGGCAGACAAATTGCCATTTAACACTAAATGGCAATGAGGCATATAATTTAAGATAAGTGACCACATTCAATTTATGCTTTTTAACGTTAGTTTGCACAACGGTATAATAGTGACCACCTTTATTAAAAGCAAAGGTAGCTGTGAGTCACAAAATGATAAAAGTTTCACTGTGTGGTCCAGGGAGAAGAAAATAAATATCACACACACCTAGCCTGAAGGTTATTGTGAATGCGCACGCGCGAGCTCTGGGGGGTATATATATTGGTGATTGTGTGTGTGCTAACAGTAAGAAGCCTCTAAATGGAAGAGGTGGTACATAAAAAGTATCTTACTGCTGAATTGCGGAAAATTCGGATGTCTTTGCCCATTGAACAAACGCACCAATTAGCCAAAGTAATAAATAACACAGTAAAAGAAAAGAGAAAGAGGAGAATTGAGGATAAAAAGGAAAAGAAGGAAGAGAGTGAAGAAAGGGAGTTTAGGAAGAAAGAAGAAAAATTAGAAAAAAAGAAAAAGAAAGAAGAGAAGAAAGAGAAGAAGAAAGATAAGGAAATATATGAAAAGAAGAAAGAAGTTAACGAGAAGGAAGAAGTTGATGAAGTTGATGAGAAGAAGGAAAAAGAAGAATTAGAAGTTGATGAAGTTGATGAAGTTGATGAATTAGAAGTTTATGAGAAGAAAGAAGAAGAAGAATTAGAAGTTGATGAATTAGATGAAGTTGGTGAAGTTGATGAATTTGAAGTTGATGAAGTTGATGAATTAGAAGTTGATGAAGTTGATGAATTAGAAGTTGATGAGAAGAAAAAAGTAGAAGAATTAGAAGTTGATGAAGTTGATGAGAAGAAGGAAGAAGAATTAGAAGTTAATGAGGAGAAGGAAGAAGAATTAGATGAGAAGAAAGACGAAGAAGAAGAATTAGAAGTTAATGAGGAGAAGGAAGAAGAATTAGATGAGAAGAAAGACGAAGAAGAAGAATTAGAAGGTAATGAGGAAGAAGAAGAATTAGAAGTTAATTAGGAAGAAGGAGAATTAGAAGTTGATGAGAAGAAAGACGAAGAAGAATTAGAAGTTGATGAGAAGAAAGAAGAATTAGAAGTTGATAAGAAGAAAGAAGAAGAAGAATTAGAAGTTGATGAGAAGAAAGACGAAGAAGACGAATTAGAAGTTGATGAGAAGAAGGAAGAAGAAGAATTAAAAAAAGTTGATGATGAGAGTGAAAAGGTGGAACATATTATAGACGGAAAACATATTATAAAACTCATGATATGTGTTATAAAGCAGAAAAAGGATATTATAGAAAAAGAGGAAGGGAAGCAGGAAAAGGATATTAAAATAATAGAAAAAGAGGAAGAAGAAAAGCAGAAAAAGGAGTTTATAATAAAGGATGAGGAAGGCAAGGAATTTAAGGATATTAAAATAATAGAAACAGGGGAAGAAGAAAGGAAGAAAGAAGAAGGTAAGGATTTTAAGGATGTTAAAATAAGAAAAAATAAAAAACTCACAATAGTTTTGGATTTTGGAGAAAATACCTCTTACACTGCCAATGCTATTGAAAAATAAATTGAAAATATTTACAAAATGATTCATACTCTGTATTATTATAGATAATTTATGCTTTAGTAATTGTAAATATTCTAATAAATGATTTTCAAAATTTAAAATGAAACTTATTATGTATTTTATTGCAACCAAATGAAAATATGTATCTTTAGTAATAGTCATAAGATTTTTATTATTATTTTTATTATTATCGTGAGTTACCACATAAACTGGAATATTATGTGTTGCTAGATAATTAAAAAACTTTAAATGATTATATGTTTTTATAGAATGGGCAACATTTTGAAACTCTAAAGTATAGATCGACATCAATTTTATTTCTGTTGAAATATTAAAACATAATAGTCTTAGCCTATCAAAAATATAATAAATAAATCTTAATTGATGTAAGTTGTTTTTTTGTAAAATATTTAAGAATTTAAAATACGTGTCATTATTATAATCATTTTTATATAATATTAATTCTTCACAAACTACTATTTTTTATTCATCTTCCTCCTCATTCTCATCTTCATCTTCCTCATCCTCAGCCACATCTTCATAATTATTTCTTTGATTAATATTCTCAAATTCTCCTTCTGTTTCTTCAAATTCACAAACATCTGTTTCCCTTTCCCATAGGTCGGCAGTTTCCCTTTTAAACCCTTTATAAAAACAATCATTATTTTTCTCTTTGTATTCTCTAATAATTTTACTTATAGTTACAGCATACTTTTTATTTATAGCTCTCCTGATATCTTTGGATGTTTTAAGTATTTGTCTTATTTGCTGTGGTGCTGTTGAAATATTATCCATAGATACATCTGAATAATATGCACTATTTAAATAGGACAAATATAATATTAAACTACCCTCATGAACTCCAATACAATGTAAACCAAATGAAATTAAAGCATTCGCAGGAAAAGTATTTTGTTTTTGAGTATCTACGAATGTTTCTGATTCGATATTTACTAAATTGGATCCTATACCATATATGGATTTTCCATTGGGTTTAAGTACTAAACCACCCAATGGAGTATTATTGATAATTTTCAGTTCATTTTCTACATCAGCAGCGGATGAGGTGGTGGTGGTGGTGGTAGTAGTAGTCTTTATAAAAGGAAAAAAATGTACTCCCAAATTAATGCAGCTCATTAGACATTCGTCTTGATATTGTGGGTCTTTGTTAGATAGGATATCCTTACATGGGAGAGGACATTTCTTTTTTCTATGGGGATCTGTGTACGTTGAAACGCTCCATTTGGTGGGTTGTATTAAATTTTCACCGTGGATGTCGGTTAATTCTTTAATTAACGGATCAATTAACTTTAGTTGTATAATTTTATTAATATCATCGTCGAATTCTATATTAAAAATTTTATTCACCACTTCTTTATAATGTCCGCCTCCCGAAAAAAGACGACACTTTACTTCTAATAGATGAACGTTTAATTCTCTAAGAGAACTATCGACAATAATATATCTTTTCATTTTATTTACAGCTCCTCCCATTTGTGGAATCTTTAATTTTATAGAAGGTTGATTATTATTTTTTTCCCTACATTTTTTAGTAAATTGAGATAATATAGAATCCATATATATTTTATTTTTCAAATGATTCTCTCGAACTGTCATCATAGAATTTAGGTGTTGTGGCTCATCGGAGGTAACATCAGCTAGGACAGCCTCTATTCTGCTAATTACCTCTTCTTTCTTATTATTTATTTCCATTGTACTAAAATAAATTGAGGGATTTGGAATCACTTCTTCATTATAATACACTGACGTATTTCTCGTTTGAGATGTAAGATTAATTGCTGCTGTAGATGCTGATGATGGTGAAGGTGATGGTGGGCGATATAAAAGATGTTGTTGGGAAAAAGATTGTTGTCTCTTAGAAATTGGAATTGGAGATGACTTTTTATCCAGAAAACGTTTATGCTGTTTGTGTTGAGGAGGAGAATGATAATGAGCCTCTTCACCACCGACTGAGTTATTAATTAATTGTTCCGGTATTTGTTTAGTCTTAATTTGTCTATTCAACATAATGATATCGTAATCTGTCTGTGTGTAGTTTATTAATAATAATTAAAGTACCTCATTCATTGTATTTATAGTAAAACCATATAAAAAACAAAAATTAACAAAAAAATGGATACGTTAACAAATACACTACCTTTATTTTATTGCTTGCACTGTATGGGTTTTTATTCTTGGGTAAAAACTAAATATGACGACGACAAAGAAACGGTGACAACGTGTCCCAAATGTTTTTCTACCTTAGCTGTAAATTTGTATATTAATAATGGAAAATTCTACGGTATTGACCACCAAGTTAACAATCAACAAATCTCTGACTTTATTAAGGCTGCTTTTAATTCACAAAACACCCATTTCTCTTCTAGAGGACTCTGTGATATTTACACTGAACCTCATGCAAGAGAAAATACCATATATAGAACAAGAATCCTCACAAGTTCTTTCGAAAATGGAACATCTTAAAATTACCCCAAATAATCAAGAAAGCTATATTTCTTTTCTTTATATTTATAATGGAATTAATAATATTATTGACTATGTTAATACAATTTTAAACGCTTATTTAAATTTAAATTCTATTTCTTTGGCAATAGACATATCTAAAAACGATGGTGTTCTTTTTTTAAAATTAATTTTAGATATGAGAGTTAAACAACAACAGCCACGCATATTTTCACCATTAATTATTTTATGTGAAAATCAAATTTCAGTACAAAAACTATTGAAGATAAATCGCAACATGGTTGATCATCGACGAAGTTATATATTTCTAACTGAAAGTGTTAAATGTCATAAAGAAGTTTTAAGATATATTGTTATACATCTAAATTACTATTCTGCATAAAAAGATTCCAATACTCTGTAATACCCATGTTACTTTTTGTGGTATGTTCTGAAGGAATTTGATGTAAAAATGACTACTCGAAATAAACATTTTCTCTCAATAAAAAAATTCTCCTTGAGTTATTTATTTACATGGTGTGCTGTCTAAGTATTAATTCTTATCTTATACATTTCAATAAATGTGATTTATATTATAATTATGTCGCTATAAGTGTTTTTGTATGATGTTCCCAAAATGGGAACGTTGGACACATCCGTAGTCTGCCTACCCTTATTTACTCATCAACGTGAATGAGCATAGGACTGACTCCATAGTAGTTGCTAGCTACTGTAACAATGCTGTTAGGTTAGGTTAGGTTAGGTTTGGTTACAAGATGTGGATGATGTGCAGTGCTGACGGTTATCCTTATAACTTTTCTATTTATTGTGGAAAAGATAAAAGCAAGAAGGAGCTTTTAGGCTATCAAGTTACCATGGACATGCTAGAGCCAGTGGTGAATAAAGATGAACATGTTGTATTTTTCCACAACTTTTTCACTAGTCACGCATTGATGATTGACCTTACAAGCAATGGGTTTAGAGCCTGTGGAACAATCAGAGATAACCGCACAGGAAAGTGCCCTCTTCTATCAAAGAAAAAACTTGAAAAAAAAGAAAGAGGTTCATACAACTACAGATCGGATGATTCCGTCCTATGTTCTAGATGGAATGATAACAGCATTGTTATAGTAGCTAGCAACTACTATGGAGTCAGTCCTATGCAAAAAGTAAACAGATGGGTAAAAAATGAAGGAAGGAAGGCAATAAACCAGCCACATATGATAAAAATGTATAACAAAGGAATGGGTGGTGTAGATGTTTGTGACCAGATGCTGTCAACCTACAGGCCAAGACTAAGCTCCAAGAAATGGTGGTGGAATATTTGGTCTCACCTACTGAACCTCTCCATTGTAGCTAGTTTCAGATTCTACCAGCATGTAAATCCTGGCTCTCAGATCAGCCATAAGGATTTCAGGCATGAAATAGCTCGCACACTTGCAAGAATCGAAACACCAAGAAAACGAGAAGGTGGTCCAACATCCTCTGTACCAAAAGCAATAATATATGATAATGTAAACCACTTTCTTCAGGAGTTGTCACAAGGTAGATGCTATGTATGCAAGAAAAACACACGTCTGAAGTGCATCAAGTGCGAGAAAAGACTTCATAAGGCGTGCAGTATCAACTTCCATAAGAAATGATTGTCAAACTACTTTTCAGAATTTGAGTGTAATTGCTTATTTTGATAATACTGATTATATATATATATATATATATATATATATATATATATATATATATATATATATATATATATATATATATATATATATATATATATATATATATATATATATATATATATATGATAATATTATGAATGTACTCCGGAAGTGTCCAACGTTCCCATTTTGGGAATATACTCTCAATACAAAAATAAACCAGAAAGGGAAAAAAGAGAATTTTATTTTCATTCAGTGGATTCATACGAAATACCTCCGAAAGTTGTGGCTCTATACCTAAACTTTATAAGGCTACGGTCTGGTTCCGAAATTTTGCTGTTTTGTGGGAATGTATTAACAATTCTCAAGGGTTCCGTTGTCATAAAATGCTTTTTAAAAAATATACCTATATGTAAAAATAGTTTTTATTATCATAAAAGGAATTTTCTATACTTTAAAAAGATAATGCCCCACATCAAGACGCCTAAATCAGAAAAGTTGCCAGAGGATTTATTATTACATTTATTATACCTTAATGAATTAAACCAGATGGAGCACGAACTATAACACATACTGTACACAGCATACATTTAAGTTGGTTTTCTGAAATTTCGCGGTTTTGTAAGAATGTACTGTAACAATTCTTACAGACACAATGACCACAAGAAAAAATAACGGGGTTCCTTGTTTTTCTTCTAAACAAATTGGACAATCAAATATAATATGTTTGGAATATACAGCGATTGTTTCCCCCGTTTTCAATTCATAGAGATAACAATCTTCACGTTCTTCATTGGAGTATGTTATATGTTTGTAAGGTTTATGAATATGAATTAAGACAGAGGATACTGGAGGAGTATTATCACATTTTGACATAATGTCCCCATAAAAGCTTCATGAGAAGCTTTATTTAGAAATATACCATTATTTGTTACATTATACAAATAATGTTTTATAAAATTTATATTATTATTATTGTTGTTTTTATTTGCATTGTTTGTGGTATTTTCATAAAGATCATAACATGTTTTACAAAAAAAAGGTTTAAAGAGAAGTGCTGAAAATAAATTAGTATTCCATTTAGCTGCATCACATAGTTTTTTCTTTTTTTCTTTTTCTTTTTCTATAATATTCTAACAATTTATTATTTTGTAGTGGATTATCAAGATATCGTTTCAAGAGATTATTTGTTTCAGTTTGTTCAGATCCATTCATTTGAGTACTAACAAAACTTATTATTTTTATCATTGAGGGTTTATAAAAGGATATCGTGCATAGAAATGAATTAATACTTTAACAGTTACAATTCCCACATCAGAAACAATGCCTACATCAGAGAAGTTGTCAGAGGAATTACAATACTTCTACACGGTTTATAACATGAGTAAATCTGATTTCAAAAATTATGTAGATAAACTTATTTTTCTAAAAATGATACCTGAATCGGCTGCTTGTCCAATTAACCAGTCCGTTCACACATATTTATATTTGGGTTTTAAGTAACGAAACCCAAACGGTAGTTCCTTTGTTTTATTGTAAAAGGTTGTAGATATAATTCCTGAGTGTATATCAACCGTAAGTCTCACTGTCTAGGAGTGAATGAGAAAGGGACGGCGTTTATGTATGATAAACGTTAGGTCACGTCCTTACGATATGAGTTGGGGTGAGCTACTGAAGCTTAGGGGCATCGCAGTGCGTGCTTACAGAAATGCTGAGCTATGGGTCTCGCCCTCTTGGGGAAGTTGCCCTCTCACGTGTACATCTCATGTCTTACTCATAGACAGTGGAAAGTTACAGGGTGGTGAATCTGAATATAATATCAGATGTATTGACCCATTTATATAATACGTTCTGTTGATGAGACAGGGGCCTATTACATACCTCACTCCGTCGGTAATAAAGAAATAATACGAGAGTGGTTAACATATCAAAAAGTTGACGACAACAGTAAGATTGAAGAATATATTGAAGAATGGGATGATATATTGTTCGATTATATTTTAGGAGAAGACGACGGCACACATAAATGTCTGGCATTTTTATGGCAACACTACCATGACAAATTGGTCTTGCATCGTTATTACAATACTTTGTATTGGAAGAAGAAGTGTTTATCCACAGAGTAACCCCAAGTGGATATTAAATGTCCATATGCTTTATGGGAAATTTATTTAAAAATATACAATTTAATCTTCCTTGTTTGTTTGTAAGATTCCAATATTATTTTTTATTATTTTTATTAATATAAAAATACGTGTGTGTAGAAAGAAATTATACCTTTTAAAACAGTGTGCAATGAGTCTAATACAATGAAATCATCTGAGTTTGAAATATACATTCTTGTGAAAAAACTATGTGAATCTGATTTCATAAATTATGTTGACAAACTTATAAAAGGGGACAAGATTGGTTAAATTATCAATTAGTTGACGGAAATATTGAAGATTATATTGAGGAATGTGGTGATGAATTGTTCAATTATATTTTGGGAGATGACGACGGCACTATTAAATCTTATGGATTTTTAAATCAATTAACATATGACACTATGATTTTGCATCTTTATTACAATACGATGGTGTGGAAAGAGATAGAAATGGAATACACGCAAGAATTATTACATTATTACAGTGTATAACATTAATACCATCATCCATCATCACAAAGTTCGTTTAATTGTATTTCATTATTGTATTCTCCATCCAAATTATAACTCTAAATAAATTTGTAATCCATCCATTCAAAAACTTATTATTTCTTCCTGTTTACTTTAGGTAAAGTCGCGTGGGTATGATATTTACAATTGAGGGAGGGAGGGAGGGAGGATGAGAGGGAGGGGTTGGGCTAGGCTGGGCTGGGTTATAAAGAACGTTACGGTTACGTTCTTGAAAGTGTGGTGTGGTGGTGCAACAGTGTACAGTATAAAGAATGGATTAACAGTGGAGAAGACGCATACACAAAAAGGGTATGAACGAACTAAGCCGGTTGGTTTATATATTTTTAGACTAAGTGTACTCAGTGTTCTGCACTACTGACTTTATCCATTCCTGTAACATTTTTAAAAGTGTGTATTGTTGATAAATTATAATGCAGTGCGTGCATATAATAATAAATTAATATTTTATATTTCAGACTGGTCTGAACAACGCAAAACAATCAATCAGAACAATTATGGTTGACCACATGATACAGGTGATCTAGTCAGATCTCTTGTGTGTATTAGTGGCGGCCTAAACAACTCGGTCGACACAATCGCTCTCAACCTGGGCGGGGTATCTACTCTGGTCGCCTCTAGGCCCGTGATAACAACGACTATACCACCCTTTCTCAATAAATCCAAGACCTCTGAGGTAAACCAGAATAGTGTCCAAAATAAGCTGGGAGGAGATGCTACGGGAATACAGAACGAGGTCCTCAAATTCTGCCAGAATATAGGTAGTGCTACTGAGTCGTCTACCACAGCCTCCCATAAGCGATCACTACCGGACTCGGAGGAAAGTGCTGGCTTAGAGCCGGTGAAAACGAAACTTTGCATAACTCTGGCTGACCTAATTAAACTTACGGAGGAGGTAAACACCCTGAGGAAGCAAGTGCATCTGTTTCAAATGCTATTCAAGAACAAGGATCGCTTGATCGATGTTGTCAAGCGATTAGTGATTAAGTGCACAAAATAATTTCTGAGAGGGGTATCTCCCCAAAGCTATTTAATACTATGCCTTATGCTCTAATGTAATATCCAAATCTTATAATCCAATAAATAATAATTGCAAATTTCATTGGTATCATTAAACCTATTACCCATAATAAAAGAAAACTTAAAAAATGAGATACAAAAAATAATACAGAATTTTTAATAAAAATAATACAATTTTACATAATAGAATCATAACTCAGTCCATCATCAGAAAATTTTATATTTGTTATATTTTTCATAATAAAAGAATGAGTAAAAAATTTAAAATATTGCCTATTAATATCAGAATATTTTTTTAATACAAACCTAACTTTAGAAGAACAAGTTTTTTTTTTCAAGTTGAAATGTGTCGGCGAATACCGCCTCAATAACTGAAGATTCGACATCCTCTGGGAATGTAACTGTGATTTTGTTGTTGTTGTTCATGCCAATGGTATTGGTAGATAGTGTAAAACGAACAAAATGTATCCCATTTTCATGGGTCCATGAAGATGTAGTTATTTTAATATTATATGTAGTATCAGTGTCAAGACATATAGGATTTTTTGATATATTTAAAGATTGCTCTATAGTAGAAACGATACTAATGAGATCGCTGAACCAACGATCATGTCCTAATGACAATTCGCCGATTTTATTTTCAATAAAACTATTGATATGAGGATATTGCTTTAATGGGAAATTGGTCTTCAACATTTTCCTAATTGATGTCACTTTGTTTTCCAATTGACATTTTTCTTGAAATTGTTTCCACGAACAATCAAAAAATTGGGTATCGGTGGTGGATTTTGAAAGTAACCTTTGGTAAAAAAGTTTAATGTTGTTCAATGCCATTTTGCTATGGGCAAATTTTTTACTCCATATTAAATATTTCGCTTTGCTAGTGTCATCGTTGTCAATTGTGATTTTGGCAGATATCAAAAATTGCATAATCGACATAATATCAATTTCTCTGAAGTATGAACCACAATCCACCATTATTAATTTAGAGTTCCTTATAATATCATGCATCAACTCCAATGTATGGGAAGATACTGGTGTATCATTGGCCTTTTGTTTCCACTCACAAAAAGGAACAAATAATTGATCATTTTCTGTAAAGGGAACAAATAGAAATCTATTGGGAGTGAGTTATTGAATCATCATCATGTGCATAATCAATATATATTGCCGTATTTTTTGTAGTAAAAGGCGTCTCATTATTGGAATAGTGTACTATTATTGATGATACGGCTATAGTTGCTGTGAAGGAGGTTAATGCTTTTACAGAGGCATACAGACGAGAGTTTAGCTTGAGTTTTTCTTCAGGACTAATAAATGTTACAAGAACACATTCTTTGAGTTTTTTAGTATTCTCCTCCTTAGTTTCTGTTGGTTCAACCTCTTTTTCTTTTCTTATAGTACTGTACCTTGTTACGAACCCCTCCACCCAGCACTACGAACCACGCCATCTATTGTCTTGATCTACCTACCCAGCACCACGAGCAACGCCATCTAGGGACGGGACACGAGTATGACTCGTCTTAGTTACCACTCCGGGGTTTCCCTTCTCCATATCCTGGTTGTTGCGTCACTTCCTCCAAGTCTTCTTTGTCAGCTCGAATTCGAGGAGAGAGCAGTACACTCTGGGAAGTGACCACAGGATAACCTATCCTGGAAACCTACGGCACAGTGACTACCTATCGACTTCTACAATACTCAGCCTTACTCGTCAGCCATCTCAGCTCCTCACTTAAGTATTTGTAATCTTGTATTGCCTCTCTCACCTCCACCTTGCTTCACTATTGTTTTATGTTTTATTAATATGTATATACTGTTCATGTTTAGGTTAAGTTTGGTTAAGGGTAGTTTATAAGCTGAATATTTTGTTAAGGAATTTATGGTACTTTATTATATACAACGAAAACTCGCATCCTTTGTCTACCCTTTTATAGTCCGATTGTCTTTGTTTTTTTTTGTTGTTACCTGTTGGGATCTGGGTAGACGTATAACTATATTTTAAATCCCCAACTCGTAACAAATGGCGACCGTGACAGGACACGAACTTAAGTACCATATTCCTTCCTCCCTTGTTACTCAGTGTTAATTATTCCTCCCAGTCACTTCTGTTCACAATTGCTTTACGGTGGTTTAAGGTTTCCTTCATATGTGTGTGCATATATTGGTATTACCGTACAGTAAGAGTGACAGACGTAGGATATTAGGTTCCAAGTGTCATAAGGCTTACCTGTTATTACACGTGGCAGTCGTGTGGTAAGTCTTATCGAGTGTAGGGAAGAATCCGGATCTATTTAATGCCGTACCCTCACTCCAGAATAGGCTGTTCCATAGTCACTAGTTTAGGGTGAAGTGATATCTTGGGACGCCCCGCTCTACCAGGACCCCATAATTATAAAGCCTCCATTATTGTTCTTCTCATTATCTCATTCGGGGTCAATAATCAAGTATATCAAGGTTGTTAATCCGGATCTTCATATAAATGCCGTAATACGCCCTTCCTCTTTCAAGTATATCAGGGTTGTTAATCCGGATCTTTATATTAATGCCGTAATACGCCCTACCTCTTTCAAGTCTCTTATCCTTATCTAAGGATCTTCTCAGAAGAACAATAATCATAAGTGTAATTTCCCTAGGTATAACTTGGTTAGTTTCCGGGACTTTCTGGTTATCCACTGCCGTGATATTTCTAGGGTTATCCACTTATCTTGTCTTTTGACCATTAGTTAATTTATCCTATTTTTCTTTACAATGGCCACCTCAGGTTTTGATCTCCAGGATTTTATTGAAAATCCTTCCGAAGCTAAATTACGTGTTAATATCCTGAAGAAAGAATGGAAAGAAATAGCCAACTATTACAATATCCCATTTTCACAACAACTGACTAAGGAAATGTTAAAAAATCATGTGATTGAAGTGTTGGTTCAACAAGAAGTTTTAAAAGAATCCGCTGTTGACAGATTAACGCCCATGTCCAAGAAACTTCAACCACTATCCACCACCCCTCCTCACTCAGAAGTTGCCTCAGGTCTGGCTAGCCCTCAAGAAGAAACACAACGAATAGACGCCTTAGAACTAGAACGAGTTAGGTTCGAGTTCCAAATCCAAATGAAAGAACTCGAATTGGAACAGGCCAAGTTGGAGCAGGAGGAAAAGTTGGAACAGGCCAAGTTGGAACAGGCCAAGTTGGAGCAGGAGGACAAGTTGGAACAGGCCAAGTTGGAACAGGCCAAGTTGGAGCATGAAGAAAAGTTGGAACAGGCCAAGTTGGAACAGGCCAAGTTGGAGCATGAGGAAAAGTTGGAACAGGCCAAGTTGGAGTACAAGTTGGAGCATGAAGAAAGGATGGAACAGGCCAAGTTGGAGCAGGAGGTTAAACTGAAAGAACTACAGGTGAGAGAGACAGAAGTCACCTTAACATCGGAGTTTAAATCAAAAGAAGTGGCATTAAAAGAGAAACTAGCTGCTTTTAACCCTGCTACTGCTTCTTCCCTTGTTCCCGGGTTTGATGAATCCGATATGGACGGGTCATTTAGGACTTTTGAGAAAATAGCCGCGAAGAATGAGTGGCCAAAGGACCAGTGGGTGTCAGTGTTAGTTCCTAAATTATATGGTAAGGCTCGTAGAGTTTATAACTGTTTAGACCAGACTGATGACTATGATAACGTAAAAAAGAATATCCTCACCTCTTATGCTATCACGCCAGATGGATACCGGCAGAAGTTTCGTAAACTAACCAAACCATTTTCACACACCTTTGTTGAGTTTGCTCAAGAAAAGCTTAGGTTTTTTAAGAAGTGGTTAGAGGCTACAGAGACCTCCACATTTCAGGATTTGTTAAATTTGGTAGTCCTGGAGGTAGTGGAAGAGCAAGATACCATTTCACATCTTGAAGCATGTGGCTGAGCGTGGAGAGGTTAATTTAGGGCGTGCTGCTGAGCTGGCTGATGTTTACGCTTTGCTGGTGGAGTCACTGGGCAGTTGAGAACGTGGTACTTCCCAACATGTTAGGTCCTCCTCTGATGATAACCTTGGGGGCGTGAGTGGTAGGTCGAAAGGTCCCACACCAACTCCCCCAGATGCAACCAAGCTTACTTGTTTTTACTGTAAAAACCCAGGTCATACGATCCAGACTTGTAAACACCCAAAGTGTCGAATTGCTAAAAGTAGTTCCCTGGATCCCAAATCCAAACCAATAGCAAACACCAATGTGGAAAGGCTCCATCAGGATCTCTTCTCTTCATTCACCTATGAGGGAAAAATTTCAATCATAGAGGGGTCTCGTTCTTTCCCTATTCGTATACTACATGATACGGGCGCAGCACAATCTATCCTCCTGTTTAACGTCATTCCTGATATATCTACCGCATTTACTAATGAGTGTTCTAATTTCAGATCTCATCCCATTCTTCCTATCCTTTAGCTAAAGTGCACCTCCAATGTCCCTTGATTACTGGGGAAGTGCAAATAGCCATTAGGAAAGACCCAATGCCTGTGTGTGGCATTCATTTATTATTAGGTAATGACTTGGTAGGAGATCTAGTGGTTCCTAACATAAAGACAGTCGACTCTCCCTTACCTGTCAACTCCACCACTGACCTTAAAGAAACTATTCCTCATCTTTTCCCATCTTGTGCTGTCACCAGGTCACAGAGTGTGCGAAATGGGCCCTCTTCATCAAAAACCACCTCCAATATCTTCCTATCCACAGAAGATCTGTACAATAAGACCATTATTAAGGACGAACTCATTATAGCCCAACAATCTGATCCATCTTTGAATAAACTTCATCATGCAGCAGTTGAGGGTAAAGATTTTAACACCCTTCCGTGTTTTTATTATCATGAAGGGGTTTTGATGAGGGCCTCTAGGCCCCCTGAGCTTGCCCATCTAGACACGTGGTCTGAAATAATATCAAGTGGTAATTCCCGCCTCAGTCAGACCAGCATTAATTGCCCTTGCCCATGATGGTATTTCAGGACATTTGGGAATCCTGAAAACATATAAAAAGCTCCTCCAACACTATTATTGGCCTGGACTTAGGAAGGATGTGTCAAAGTACCTAAAATCTTGTCATATTTGTCAAATGGTAGGAAAACCAAATGAAAGTATACCAGCAGCTCCCATTAAGCCCATCCCAGTATTTTCTACACCATTTGAAAAGATTGTTGTGGATTGTGTGGGCCCATTACCAAAGACTAAGAAGGGAAATCAATTCCTGCTCACAGTTATAGATACCAGTACACGTTATCCTGAGGCTTTTCCCCTTAAAAGCATCACTTCAAAAAACGTTATCAAACATCTTTTGCACCTTTTCACTTCAGTGGGCATTCCTAAAGAGATCCAATCCGACCAGGGCACCAATTTTACGAGCAATCTTTTCAAACAGGTGATGAAAGACCTCAGTGTGGACCATTGTACATCTTCGGCTTACCACCCACAATCCCAGGGTTGCTTGGAACGGTTCCATCAAACTTTCAAATCAATGATCAAAAAATACTGTATAGAACGCCAAAAGGAATGGGATGAAAGCATAGACTTGTTACTCTTTGCCATCAGGGAATGTCCCCAGGAGTCATTGGGTTTCTCGCCTTTCGAGTTACTATATGGGAGACAAATTAGGGGACCCCTTAAAATAGTAAAGGAGCAGTGGTTTGACACTCCATCTATTAAGCCCGCAACAGTTTCCCAATACATTGACACTTTACGGGACAAATTAACTGAAGTCCGAACCATTGCTCAGTCAAACTTAAAAAAAGTCCAAGAAAAAATGGTGAAGTCCCAACCTAAATTAGTTAAAAGATCATTTTCTCCAGGTGACAAAGTGTTACTCTTTCTACCCATTCCAGGCTCTCCCCTTAAAAGCAAGTTTACTGGTCCCTATATAGTTGCTGATAAACTATCTCCCCTCAACTATATAGTCCATACTCCTGATCGCCGAAAAGATTCACAACTTGTTCACATTAATCTCATGAAACTTTACCATTCCAGGCAGTCAGAGGAAGACATCCCGGAGGCTGTAAGCCTACCTGTATTGCATACGGTTTTGTCAGGGCCGGAGCCGGAGACAGATGACATGAACCTATTGGAGAATTTAGACTTCCTTCTACCTAAAGAGAACCCTGCTAACAGTCACATACTCAACAACTTGGATGAGTATTTTTCTGTTCTGAATCCATCTCAAGCAAAAGATCTCACCAAGTTATTATCAACATTTCCTAAAGTCACGTCAGACCTCCCAGGGTTTTGCAATATACTTAAACATGATATTAAGCTAATCTCAGATGATGTACAACCCATTAGGCAATCAGCATATCGACTAAATCCACAAAAAAGAGATTATGAAAAAGGAGGTAGATTTTTTGTTAAAACATAACTTAGCTGAGCCTAGTACCTCCCCCTGGGCTTCACCTTGCCTTCTCATTCCAAAACCCGATGGCACCTTTCGTTTCTGTACAGATTATCGTAAAGTGAACCAGGTCACTGTCTCTGACTCCTACCCTTTACCTTTGATTGAAGATATAATAGACAGCATAGGCTGTGCCAAATTTATCAGTACCGTGGACCTATTGAAAGGATATTATCAAGTGGGACTCACGGATAGGGCAAAAATAATCTCGGCATTTGGTCTTTTTCAATATTTGGTTATGGCGTTTGGCTTTTCTAATGCTCCGGCCACATTCCAGAGGGCCATCAACTACCTTATTCAGGACCTAGGTGGGACGTTCGCCTACCTGGATGACCTGGTGGTGGTGTCGGACAGCTGGGACGAACATCTGGTGCGTTTGGAGATACTGTTTGCACGACTGCAAGAGACTGGATTCACCATAAACCTGGCTAAATCTGCTTTTGGCCGGGCCTCGGTGACTTACCTGGGACATATCGTTGGGCATGGTATGGTGAGACCCAAGGACGCAAACGTTAAAGCCATCTTGTCCTTCCCCACTCCAAGGACGAGGAAGGAACTCGTGCGCTTCCTGGGGATGTGCGGCTACTACCGTCGGTTCAGCAGTAACTTCTCCAGCGTGGCCGGACCCCTCACAGACCTTACCAGTTCTGCGGTCCCTTACATCTGGAACCAGACGTGCGACCAGTCTTTCCACCGCCTCAAAGCCTTCCTTGCCTCTAAGCCTGTAGTCCACCCCCCTGACTACACCTTGCCATTCCATCTGCAAATCGACGCTAGCGGTGTCGGAGTGGGGGCTGTGCTCCTACAACCCGACCCAACCACTGATGTCCTTCACCCTGTGGCATATTACTCCGCCAAGTTGAAAAAACATCAGACCAACTACTCGACCATAGAGAAGGAGGCCCTGGCTCTGGTGTTGGCATTAAAGAAGTTTGAATGTTACCTCCAGTCTTGCCCACAAACAACCCTAGTCTTCACCGACCATAACCCACTCACGTTCATCCAAACCAACAAGACCTCCAACCAGCAAATCCTCCGCTGGGCTCTCCTCACCCAGCCCTATAATCTACAAGTCCGGCACATAAAGGGGGTGGACAACCTGATTGCAGACTCCTTATCCCGAGCTCCAGTGGAAATGCAGCAGCTACTCTCCAGACGCACCAGGTGATCACCTCCTTCGCGCCCGCGCTACGAAGGTCTTTGGAGGGGGGGTGTGTTACGAACCTCTCCACCGATTGTCATGATCTACCTACCCAGCACTACGAACCACGCCATCCATTGTCGTGATCTACCTACCCAGCACCACGAGCAACGCCATCTAGGGACGAAACACGAGTATGGCTCGTCTTAGTTACCACTCCCGGGTTTCCCTTCTCCATATCCTGGTTGTTGCGTCACCTCCTCAAAGTTTTCTTTGTCAGCTCCAATTCGAGGAGACAGCAGTACACTCTAGGAAGTGACCACAGGAGCATCTATCCTCTAGACCTACGGCACAGTGACTACCTACCGTCTTCTACAATACTCAGCCTTGCTCGTCAGCCATCTCCGCTCCGCACTTAAGTATTTGTAATCCTATATTGCCTCCCCACGTTCACCTTGCTTCCAATTATTGTATGTTGTATAAATATGTATATACTGTTAATGTTTAGGTTAAGTATGGTTAAGGGTAATTTATAGAACGCTGAATATTTTGTTAAGGGATTTATGGTACTTTATTATACACAACGAAAACTCGCATCCTTTGTCTACCCTTTTATAGTCCGATTGTCTTTTTTTTTTTTTTTGTTACCTGTTGGGTTCTGGGTAGACGTATAACTATATTCTAAATCCCCAACTCGTAACAACCTCTATTCTGTGGCCGTGTAATAATATTAAAAGATCCTAAAATATTAATGATGCGTTGAAAACCAAATCTCTTCAGATTGATTTCTCCACCGTTCTTTCTGTCACCACTAGGATCCATTAGAGTAATATTAGAGTTTGAGGGTTTACTAAATTCCATTGTCGATTGACTCTGGCTTATGGGAGCATGCGTCTTATGAAGTACCTCTTCGTCTGAGGGGGACATTTTTTTGTCTAGTCTCAATATTAGTAATTAGATTACATATTACATCAAGGTTGTAAAGTTCATCATTTTTGTCGTCGTCAAAATTCTCATTCCAACTAATTCGTGTATATTGTTCGAGAAAATTGTCAAGTGTTGTTAATTCCATTATAGTATGTTAATTATTGTAATAGTTGCGTTGGTTTTTACCCTTTACACTTTAAAAAAAATATGCATTTTAAAAGTAAAAGCGAGATTGAAGTGTATAAACGAATCATTAAAGAATTGAATAAACAAACCAACAAACTACCAATCATAGAGGTTAATAGGCGCGGTTTATTTAATTATAATAAACGTTTCGAAATTGACTTATATTTTCCTGAAATATTTTTAGGTATAGAAATTCAAGGACAAACACATTTTACTGATATTACGCAAATTAATCGTGATTTTAAAAAAAAAAGGAGTTAGCAGAACAAATTAATCTTAAAATTCTTTACATATGTTTAAATAAACAAAAAGGGAATGATATACGGAATTGTATTAAATATATTTTAACAAAATTTAATAAAAAAAAGAAAGTTTAGTTTATAAAGAAAGTTTTATAAATTATTCGATAAAAAAATAATGACAGCAAGACAACCAAAAAATGCAGCAATCCACAAAACATAATTTAATATACTATGAGAATTTTTATTGTGGCAATGGAATATTAGATTTAGCAGATTCGTATATTAAACCACTAATGGAGTATGTATCTGATTATTTTGGTAAATATTTTGAAAATCCAAAACGGCCAAATATTCAAACACAGGTAAAGCTTTGGAGGTATTCACTCTTGAATGACAATTTATCTATTAATTCAGATATTGACGAATCGATTAATTATCGATGTTATAATTACTAAAAACATAACAGTTGTTATAAATGTGGAAAAAATGCGAAAACTTGCGGCTATTACAAGCTTCAACCTGTTGTAGACTTGCTGATGAATTAATAGAAACCCATTATTATTGTGACGAATGTATAAAATTAAAAAAATGAGTAGCAAGATATTTTATATTAATTATCCTGAAACTTTTCTATTATTGTCGAACATAAATATCCTCTAATTACATATGCATCATTTGTTTATCCTATAAATGATTTTAAACGGAAAGATTACTGTGATTCCCTATGTTTAGAAGATATTGAAAGACGAATATATTCCCTTTATCAATATCACATTATATGGTATATAGATATTCAGGCATTAATATGTCCCATAAAATTTCAGTCACTTTTGTGTGTTAGTAGCAAAGCATTTTTCCGGTTCATTACAAATCCTAAACCTCTCCCATTTCCCAGTAAAGAAAAATGTGTATTGCTCATGTTAAAAAATGTTTTCCGTCAATCAGTTCTCTTACAACAACTAATTCCTCAATTTACTATTTTTTGTAGAAATAATACTTGTTGTGTTATAGACGATAAACAAATTTGCGAACAATCAAATTTACCTATGTTAGAGAAAAAATCAGTTCTGTCACCTCCTTTGAGTATATTTGATGTGCGTCTCGTTGATTCTTCACTAAGCAACACACAGCAAGAGAGCTAAGAAGCCCTAAGTGTATATTTGGTTAACCCTTTTTTATAATATCCTGTTATACGTTACTTGCAATAACCCCATAAGCAATGGAGAAGCAATATACTGTTAATGAAGAGGAAGAAGAACAGGAAGATTATCATCAGCTGGATAGGCATGATTTTCAGCATTTTTTTTTACAACAACAACAACAGCAGCAGCAGCATCTGCAGCATCAGCAGCA